>JACTAT010000060.1:2347780-2377231 GCA_014526335.1 Chrysaora quinquecirrha | reverse complement strand
CGGTGACTCTACTATCAACCAACTTTTACTGATCACACATAAAATTTATGTTGCTTTTGAAGAAATTCCCAGTAATGAAACTCGAGCTGTCTTTCTTGACTTATCAAAAGCGTTTGACAGAGTTTGGCACGAGGGGCTACTTTACAAATCTGGCAATATCTGGCAATTTTCTTGCTCTTCTGCGTAGTTTTTTGTCTAACCGTAGGCAGCGAGTCTTGATAAACGGCAAAAACTCTGAATGGAAAATGGTAACTTCAGGAGTTCCCCAAGGCTCAGTTTTAGGCCCACTTTTCTTTCTTGTTTATATAAATGATCTTATCGAAAATATCCACAGTGATATTAAACTATTTGCAGATGACACATCGTTGTTCTCTGTTGTAAAAAGTGAAATAGAAACAGCTGAAAACCTAAATAGAGATCTTGAGAGAGTTAGACTATGGGCATGGCAATGGAAAATGCAATTCAATGCAGATAAAACCGAAGAAGTAATTTTTTCAACAAAAAGAAATAAACCAAATCATCCCTTGCTTCAGTTAGGACAGGAAGAAGTGTTAAGAAAGAGCGAACATAAACACCTCGGTATTATTCTTGATGAGAAATTAAACTTTCAGAGCCACATAAAGACAGCTATAGCAAAGGCTCGGAGAGGTATTGGGATCATCAAATACCTATCAAGGTACGTCAACAGGGAAGTGCTTGATCAAGTTTATAAGCTTCATGTTAGACCTCATCTTGACTATGGTGACATTTTGTACCATAAGTATGATCCCGAAATGAGACAGAATTTCACTAAAAAGCTAGAACAAGTGCAATACTCTGCTGCGTTAGCCGTATCAGGAGCATGGAAAGGAACAAGTGGGCAAAGGATTCTCCAGGAACTTGGTTGGGAAACCCTTTATGAAAGAAGATGGTATCGACGACTATGCCATTTTTCAATCTACGTAAATAAGTCTCCGTCTTACTTGTTCAATGAAATCCCTTTAGAGAGAGAGGTACCATATCGTTTAAGGTCAACTCGTTTATACGCACAACCTACTAGTAGAACAACTCGCTTTTCTAACACGTACTTTCAAAGTACCCCCTTTGAATGGAACCTGCTAGACGATGATATAAGAAACTCCTTATCAATTGGGGAATTTAAGCGTAAACTCCTCCTTAATATACGCCCTCCATGTAGGTCTGCTTACAATGTACATAATGTTAAAGGTATAAGAAACATAACAAGGCTCAGAGTGGAATTCAGCCCTCTGAATGAACACCGATTCAGGCATAGCTTTGATTGTTTGAGTCCCCTTTGTACGTGTGGTTTGGAAAATGAGGATAACGAACATTTCCTCCTGCACTGCCCTCTTTTCACCAATGCTCGTAGAGATCTCTTTGGTCAGATTGGAGATATCCCGCTATTGAACCTTCCAGTTTTAAACAATAAAGCATTATGTAACCTTTTGTTATACGGTGATGAAAAATTAAACATTGTATCTAACAGAATCATTTTGGAAGCTACAATATCATACATTGAAAAAACTAAGCGGTTCCAATAATATCGAAAGAATTCCAATATTCACCCTGTGTAGCATCCTTTTTTTGGCTTTGGTATGTTTTTTTTCTCTACTTTTACGTTGTCTTTTTTTTACTTTACTTTGTCTTTGTGTGTTAATATTTTGTTTTAATGAAATTAACAGTAGAATTGTAAGTGTCATTCATGTTGGCGACCAGATGACCTTGTGTCTTTCGCCATCATGAATGTCACATTAAACATTACTTTATTATTTTAACTAGGTTTTGTTGTTATATAAAAAAAAAAAAAAAACCTTTTCTCTAATATAGTGCTAATTACTACCAGAAAGTAAAACCGATTTACCTCTGACATCACGATTCAAGATGCGCCTATAAAACATAAAGTACTTATTTTATTTTCGAAAAAACAAGACCCCAATCCCAGTTCAATCCCATGTTAACATGCGTATTCGTTATCAGCATGCTTTGAAGTGTAGGGAAAACATCAACTTTGGCTGTGGTGGGGGGGATGCCACATTGGGGGTCGTAGCTCACGGACTAAGACGACAGAATGCTAAGGTTAAATCGATTCGTGAACAATCGGAGTGAAAAGAGGGGACAAAAAGTCGTTCATACTCATTGACATATTCAGCCTCTTCTTCCTCATTGTATCTGGATTTAATTCAATGTCATCATTATGTAGTTCTCCACTGCAGCTTCTATCATCGGATTCAGATCCAGAGTCACTTTCTTCTTCAATCTCAATTGGCAATCAAGGCTTAGCAGGTTGTTGGCTTTTGTTTTTCAATTTCTTTATTTTTCTTTTTAGGTAATGTATGGCCTGATTTCAGTCAAAAGAAAATGGTATTGAATAGCTTCATCCAGCAAAGGGTATGCACAAAGTGTAATTAGTAAAAGCAAAAAAATTGAACTTAAAATCACTTGACTTGTTATCTTTCTTTTCTGTCCAGCTATTTTATTGTTCCTGTTATTTAACCTTCTGCGCATATTCTTCAATTTAATAGTTTTCTCCTGGCATTCCTCACAGGTTGCAACTGGTCAGTCAATTTCAAAATCTAATCCTTGGGAAGCTAAATATGACTCACTAGTAGTTTGAGAAGATAGCGCTCCAGATAAATCAGTTTTGGAAGATGATGCTTCATGAAACATTGATAGCTCTGCAATGCTCGATTCTTCATCAGTGTCTTCATCTCCAGTTAGAGTTTGTGCTTCACTCAAAGCTTCTCTAAGGAGCTGTAACAAACAAAACAAAGCATGTATATACATGGTGGCCCAAAAAAAAGGGACCCCCTTAGGTAAATAATTTCTGTATACATTTTCTCAAGGAGGAATTTTATCAAATTTATACCAGGTAATATTCAAGTCAAGTGCGCTATCGTGTAGAAATATGTTGGTGATAAGAGCTTCCATCTCGGCGCAATGGGACATTAAATTCATGATGTCCAAAAACCAGCTGTTTATATTCCATCATTATCCCAGAGTAAAATTGTCACGACGATTAATGTATGGTCAGTCGTATTAGTGAAGTGTTTTGAGCAGGATTGAGGACATTTTGAATATCATTTGACTAAAAGAATGAGTTATTGAATCTTCTGCTTTCTTGCGTAAGGATTACGTAAGGGTTTAAAGTTGCATATTTTGTTACAGTACGTTTTTGGATTGTAAAGTTTTAAAGTCAATTTATTCAGAGATTCTAACCCATATCATCATGATATTTACGCGATATATCTCACTTGAGTTGAATATCATGTAGTATTAATTTCATGAAATTCCAACTTAAGAATAAATTATTAATAAATTATTTAGATAGGGGGTCCCTTTTTTGAGCCACCCTGTATATTGTATATATTGTGGTATTATAGATATTATGCAACTGCTATGAAAGATGCAACTGCTATGAAAGATGGCGAAAAGACGCATCTTTTTTGCCTTGACGATGTTATTGAAATTTCTGGCCATGATACATGTTGTAGAAGTACACAGAAGGGTAACAAAACGTACAAATAGCACAAATCCACTCTACTTCGAAATAAAGGCTAGTTTATGTGACATTGATGCAGATGAAAAAGGATTTCTCTGGTGCCTCTTCTTCGACAAGATTGCTCAACGCCATATTGGCCTAAGCCAGAGAAAGACTTTCATGTTGAAACTTGCACCAAGAAACACAACAACATTGCAGATGACACTGCTGCTAATATCTGGAAATGTGTCCCCTAATCCTGGGCCTATTCGTGCAAAGTGTGGTTCATGTCTAAAGACCATACGGAAAAACCAAAGTTCTGCTTTATGCTGTACTTGTAAAGAAAAGTTTCATCTGAAATGCCTATTTGACAGCATTATAAATGGTCGGGAGATACTTCTCTGCACAAGTTGCAACAACATTAATCCGGATTTAAGTGATCCTATTGCAGAAGAAGACGAATATGAGAGTAATAGTTATAAGGAGCTAAACGAATTTCTGAAAGGACGGAGTTTTAAGATTTTCCATCAAAATGTCAATGGTTTACTCGACAAAATTGAAGATGTACAGCTCTTACTTGAAGAAACAAAGAAAAACATACACATTTTGGGAATAAGTGAAACTCACATGAACTCTGACATCCCAGATAGCAACGTTTTGGTCCAAGATTACACATTTATTAGGAAGGATCGTGATAAAGGTACTTGGGGAGGGGTAGGCTGTTATATAAGAAATGATATCAACTGGCAACGGAGACAAGATCTTGAACAGGAAGGCATAGAAGCGATCTGGATTGAAATACTAGTAAAAAATTCAAAGTCGTTGCTGGTTTGCATCATATATCGACCGCCGGACTCCTCGAAACACTTACATCAACATTTTGAGGAAAAGCTCGATGACATGATTACGACAACTATGGCCGATAACAAAGAAACCATCATCGCAGGTGATATGAACTGCAATTATCTTGACCAATCAAATCACAAAGTCATTAAAAACATACTCAACGTGAATGGGCTAAAACAAGTTATAACTGAAGCCACCAGAATGACCAGTAAGACAAGCACATTAATCGATGTAATTTTTACAACAGACGAACAACGGATATTAAACCAAACTGTGATTGCCAATTCTATCAGCGACCACGACCTCATAGGTGTAATAAGAAAAATGAATTGTCAAAAGTTCAAAGCACGTAAAATTCATTCAAGAAGCTTTGTTAAATATAACTCAGAGGAATTTAAATCAAACTTGGAGAACTGCCTTGGGAAAACGTTATAAATGAAAAGGATGTAAACAGTGCTTGGTACAAGTTTAAACAACTCCTATTGTCTGTAATTGATAAACATGCACCCTAAAAGGAAAAAACTGTTAGAGGCAGGGACTGTCCGTGGTTAACGCATGAAATACGAGGCAAAATAAACGAACGTGATTATTTGCTGAAAAAGGCGAGGAGGAGTAAAAGGGAAGAAGACTGGTCGGCATATCGGAAAACTAGAAACTGTGTTACAAACTCAATCAGGCAAAGTAAAGCAAATTATAACAGATCACTTTTCCAGGAAAACATTTCTAGGCCCAAACAATTCTGGGGTCAAATCAAGAAATGTTACCCTGCGAAAGAACGGAAGATAAACTCTTGTAAAGTATTCAGTGTAAATCGTATCTTAACATCAGACATAAAAACTATTGTTGAAGGTTTCTGTACTTTCTTCACAGACATAGGAAAATCATTACAGAGCTCAATAAATGTTATTGGAAATACTGTATGGAAATACCATCATACGACACAAGACAGGAAAAACCTAAAACAGGTTGGATGTGTATTTGAATTTAAAGAAGTCGACTTGCAGGATTTACTAAAAATTCTCAAGAATCTGAAAACATCAAAATCGGCCGGATATGACAACATACCCGCATTTTTTGTAAAAGATGGAGCTGAAGAGATTGCCGCTCCTTTTCTTCATCTCATAAACATGAGTCTTAGAGAATCTGTTTTTCCGACATCAGAAAAGTGTGCTAAAATTACACCAATTTACAAATCCGGTGAACGGTCATCGATGGACAATTACAGGCCAATCTCGGTTCTACCTGTCCTATCGAAAGTGCTAGAAAAGGTTGTTCATAAACAGCTGTACGATTACCTAGAAATTAACAATCTTCTTTCATCCAACCAATTTGGCTTTCGTCGATTGTGATCAACACAACATGCAGTTACGTATTTTTCAGACTTTGTCAGAAAACATATGGACAGTGGTGAACTCACCGGTGCAGTTTTTGTTGATCTTAAAAAGGCGTTCGACACGGTGGACCACGGTCGTCTTCTATCCAAGCTTCCGAATTTCGGTATAAAAGAAAGAGAACTCTGTTGGTTTGAAAGTTATTTATTCGATCGGAAACAGTTTGTATCCATGGAAAATTTCTCTTCAAATAAACAATCTGTCCTTTGCGGTGTGCCACAGGGGTCAATACTCGGGCCGCTATTATTTGTGCTACTGATAAATGACATTGATTCACAACTAAAACAATGCTCTATTTTATTGTATGCTGATGACACGGTTATCTATACTGCGGATAAAACCGACAAGGTTATCGAAGAAAGACTAAATATAGATCTCGCTAAAGTTGCAGAGTGGTTTTCTGAAAACAATCTTATCATCAATCTTAAAAAAGGGAAAACAGAGTATGTTCTTTATGGGACCAAGCAGAGACTAGTCAAATCGTCGAAACTGGTTATTGATATTAATGGACAGGCCATTAATGAAACGGAAGTGTACGAATATCTAGGTGTCCTGATGGACAAAAGTCTAACTTACGATGATCAGATTGAACGAGTGTGTAAAAAAGCCTCGTCCAGAGTAAAATTATTATCACGCATCCGCAAGAATATCAGCCCTTTTGTTGCCGAAACCATATACAAAGTAATGATACTAATGATAAGTAATGATACTCTACCACAATAGAGAAAATTATTATTTCAGCACCCAAAGTACAAATAACAATTCATTTTTGTACATTTAATAAGAATATCCTTGCATCATTTTACATCTCTAGGGATTTCTAATCAGGTGGATTCTGCATTTTGGCAGGAAGTTGGCTGAGCTAGAGTCCCAAGGACAAAGATGTATGAGCCGTGCTGTTGCATCCTGCATTCCTGAGCAACAACCTATATGGTATGATGCAATTGGCAGCCTTCTTTACACAGAAGCAATGGTAAATTACAATTTTAGTTTAATTACATTTCATTCTCTTTGATCACACTCTTTCTAGCAAATGATTTTCTACTGAGTTTGAAATCCTACAACTCTTACTTTATGCCAACAAGCAATTCATGGAGCACATATATTATAGACAATACATCTCATGCAGAATGTTTCTGCCTGAAATATCTTTGGCATAAATTTTAATACACATTACATCAGAGAAAACATAGTTGGCTCGGACTTGTTGGCTTACTAACTCAGCTATACAGTGTGCAACTTTTTATTTCTTGAAACAAACTGTTCATTGGATTAAACAGCTGGCTTTAATTTTGATGAACTATGGTCAATGTTATATCCCAAAAATCAGGTCTCTGTTAAAATATCAATGTAAACTGGATTGCATGTAGGATTGTAAGACAAGTGTGACAACAACCTTAGTCCTTTGAGAGTCTTGGCATCTCAAAGGCAAGTGTAGCATAACCAAAACTATTAAGCAAATAGCTTCTGGAAAAAATATCATTTAAGGAACCCATTATCAATTCTGAGAGCAGAAAGAACAAATCTCAGAAGCTTAATAGAAGGCTCTGCGATAAACTGCCAATAAAAAAATTATAGTAGAAAGACAGCCAACTCTGAATTAAATGGAAAAGCAAAATACAATCTTATACCAAAGCCTGTTTCAGCTTTTCTAATTCAATTTTCATACAATTTTGATGGTTGTTCAAAGTTTTGAAACTCTTGCCTGATCTACTCCATTACCCCTAATTTGAGCTCCTAAACATTGAAATTTCGAAAAAAGACTTAGGTATTCAAAATTAGCTCCCGAAATTCACCCCAATTACTAATGTATTTTCTGCCCCCTTTCCCATTTTATCCCTGATCTGACCCCCTAAACGACAAAATTTTGAAAAAACAAATTACATTTTCGAAATAACCACATAAAATTCACCCCATTTTCAAATTTTAATACAATTCTAATGGCTCTTTCATGTTTTGCAACCCTTGCCCCCTTTCACCTTTAACTCCTGATTTGACTCCCTAAACATCAAAAGTTTGAAAGGCGAATTATATTATCAGATCTTCATGGCAGATGTAGCTGCAAGAGGTGCAAGGCATACTTTGTATTTCTCGCTTTATTTCTCAATATATATCTCTCTATCTTCTCTGATTTTCCCTTTCTGCATCAATTTATTGTGCTCTACTTTATTTCTAAAATAAACACTTTTGTCCTCCTCCTGCCTCCTATTCACCTCTCTTTCTCTGTCACTTATTTCTAATTTTCTTTCCCATGCTCTTATTTGCTTACCCCTCACACTACCACACCTCACACTCTCCGTCACCTTTGTCCTTTTTCTTTTCTACATCTAAATGTACATTGTTACACAATTCCTCTGTTTCTAGACCAAAGACAATCTGAAGAGACAAAATTCTGTTTGTGGTTTTACAACCATAAAAACTGCGCTGGTTTCAACAGCAACAACAAGAACAACTAGTTCCCAGGCTATTTAATCAGTAAAATAATAAGGATTAAAAGACAGTGTAAAATAAAATTTTTTAGGCATCTTTTGTTCCTGTGATAAAAGTAGAATTTTTGGGCATGGGTGAATAACGCAAGGTGCCCCTGTAGAAGACTTGGCAAAAAATGCAGTCGCTGATATAGGTGCAAGAGATGCGAGAACAACAATGAATTATCAGGTGTCGCCAACTGAATGGAAAGGTGGTGACAGTACTTTTGAATAAGTTTGTGTTGCATACATTGTAAATGTTAAAACGCTTTATTCTTTCATTCGAGTTGGTTATCTTCTTATCATTGTTGAAAGGTACTCATTGTAGCTGTGGAACTGGAGAAGCAAAGGGCAAAGAAGATATGACATTCTGATATGACATTCTGCAGTGATATCACTGGGCAACGTAAATTGAAGTGCACATTTGCTTGCAGGTGCAACGATGTGGCAACGTTTGGGGACAAAATCCTAGACACATTGGCGTGCATGTTTAGATGCTTAAGCGAAAAAAAAGCAGTTCAAAAGGAAAAGAGGTGAAAAGTATTTGGAAATGCAAAAGGTTCCAGCAAAGGGAGGCCCTTGGTCTAAAAAACAATCAATCTGTCTGTTAAAGTTTATCACCTATTTTAATATGTACTCTTTGTCCCCTTCAGTGAATAGTTTACATACCCCTTACAACACTGTATCCGGAAGTGACTCAGCAAGAGAAAATGGGTTAAAGACAAGGAAAAAATCAAAAAAACAGATTATTGGCAAATTGCTAAAATTGGAAAAACAGCAACATTATAGAACTAAATAATGATACTTCATATACTTTATAAGTATTGATGGCTCTTAGCTATTTAGCCGACAACATATTCTGAAGAGTTGATATATGCCCCACATACACGCTTTTTATTTTATAAACATCCACTTTATAAGGAATTTATATTTACAAAGTCGACAAGGTTAATGAAATTGTGCCAAATTGCTAAAGAACTGTTAAATTTTCAATACTTTTATCACTGCCAAGTACTGTCATGAATTAGGAAGCTGGTTTCAGTCATTTTCAGTCTAAACTAACATAAATTGTATGATGACTGATTGTATGACTCCTTGTTTCCATCAAATCTTTACTTGAGAAATTTCCTGGTTTGTTAAGGAGTTTCTCTTGGTTTGAGTCCTGACACTTAATATGGTAATATTCAGTTAAGATAAGTGGAATTGTTAGGGTACTAAAATTTGGTCATATATGGCCCAAAAATAAGGAACTTAAGGAAAACAGCCTTGAGCAAGGTTTTTTACAAAATAAAGAGAGTTAAATCATCAATCGCTTCAGGAAAATAGTTCTAGTTAATTAAAGTCACCAGAAGCTTCATACTTTTCATTGACTTTCTGTTTTGTAAACATTAGATTTTTGTTATCGTGTAGATGACCACTGGACGACTTCTGGTTGCATTTCAGAATTTGCAGTGAAAATTATTTTATCGATTTGTTTTTCAAAACCATTAAGCTCCTAATTACCTATTCTATTCACAATGAAATTAATGTTATTATTTGATTGCCCTTTTTGGCCGCTGGGCACAGAGTTGGCTGACAGGTTGTCATAAAGCCTTTCCCTAGCTTTACCTAGAACAAGGAAAAACTGTGTTAAAGGACCATTACTTCTAAAGGTCTTTTACATCAAAACACACTGCAGTCAGGAGTCAAGTCGAAAGAATACTCAGTGAGCCTACTTTTTTCATGCGGGCCTCTTCATTCAATTAATGTGAGAAAACAACTCTTTTTTGTTCAAGTGAAATCCTCACATAAATGTTGAGAGATCCAAAATAACTGCATTTTGCTTTTTAATATATTTCTAAAGTAGCAATTTCATTCGACTTTTTTAGTTAAAGCAAGTTACAACAAATATTTGAATTTTTAGAACTTGGGATACAGACCCCAATCGAAAAATGCCCCCAGATGCTATATTAAGACTGGGGTACTTGGTACCATACCTCTACAAGGGTTTCTACTATAACAATGTTGGGAATTACGATATTGCAATGAAACTTGGCAAGTATGCACAGTTTGATACGCTGAAAAGGAAAGGATGCAGACCCCTCGGGAAAAATGCTCCCTTATTCTATTTTTAGACTGGGGTACTTGGTACCATATCTCTACAAGCTTTTCTATTGTAACTATGTGGGGAATTAAGATATTGCAATAAAACTTCGCAAGTATACACAGTTTGATAAGCTGAAAAAGAATGGATGCAGACCCCTTCGGAAATATGCCCCCTTATTCTATTTTTAGACTCATGTACTGGTACCATACCTCTACAAGGGTTTCTACTATAGCAATGTTGGGAATAAGGATACTGACATGAAACTTGCCAAGTATACACAGTTTGATAAGCTGAAAAAGAAAGGATGCAGGCCTCTCCGGCAAAATGTCCCCTTATTCTAATTTTAGACTGGGGTACTTGGTACCATACCTCTTCAAGCAATTCTATTATAACTGCGTTGGGAATTACAATGTTTCAATGAAGCTTGGCGAGAATACACAGTTTGATGCGCTGAAAAAGGTAGGATGCAGAACCCTTCGGGAAAATGACCCTTCATTCTATTTTTAGACTTGGGATTTTATTAATCAACTAATAATTAATAATCAAAAAAGAAACAATGGCCTAGTACCAGCCCACACTAAACGCCTTGCAACGCATTTTATTTATACAGTATGATGTATAAAAACTGATGCAATCTTGTGTATCATAATGATAATATATTTAACAAAACCAGCCCTGTTCACATCGTACTCAGCATCTAATCTCCCTTAAAGAGAATTAGGGAGGGATAACTTCTATGCTCCAGCAACCCCGGGTTCTTGCATCAAAGAACACGGTCTGGGGAGATTGGTCGTATATGAGAGTTGGTGTATATTATAGAGGTCATGTATGCTCAAGGTTTTTTAAAATTGCACCTAGGTCATGTCAGGTTTAGCTGATTGTACATACAGTATAAATATATGATTTGTATATCCTTGAATTATGGTTATAGGTCCAATTGTGTTCAACATGTACATCTGTACAAATTGCCTCTCTATACTGTGCAAATTTATAAACTTTCAGCATACAGACCCTCTATCATATATATTGGCTCTTATATATTCTTGTATGTGAGAACATGGGTGCACCCTTAGATGAACGGAGCACACTAGCCGTAGCCCAAAATGCTCTTTAGTTAAGGTAAGATAAGCTGACGAGTATAGTGAAGTGCAGTGTAATTATGATAAACAACACTGCATCAGTTTTATACAACTTACTGTATACTTGAAAATGCATTACGCGGCGTTTAGCAAGGAGTTTGTACTAGACCACTATTTTTTATTTAATTTATTATTAACATTTCATACAAACATGTTTTAAGATTATGATAAGTTTATAAATAATTAATAGTTATTGATATGGTGCTCAAGAAGGCTCAACATAGCGGAAACAAAAAACGTCAGACGAGAGGAGAGCCCATGACTTGGAGAGTTACTCGGCGATTTCATTGAGCTCTATAGCGCAGCGGAAACGTCATTGACTCTCTGGTCATGCAGCCCAGGTTCGGATCCCACTTATTGTGGTATCCACTTGTGGAAACATCTAATTAATAGTTATTGAAATAGAGATGCTTGAAAGTAGGTATGCCAGTCTGACGCAGGATTGAAGCATATAGATATGAGGAATGTTCCTCCTGTAATATCTTAACGTAGTATATCACAATTATAATTGAAACGTTTTGAGAGTGGTACAGAGCCGAGTCTCCTAATCTCAAAATAGAACTGGGGACTGCATCCTATCTTTATTAGCGTAACAAACTGTGCATCCTTGCCGAGTTTCATTGCAATATCGTAATTCGCAACAAAGTTACAATAGAAACGATTGTAGAGGTATGGTACAGAGTACTTTAGTCTAAAAAATAGAATAAGGGGGCATTTTCCGGAGGGGTCTGCATCCTTTCTTTTTCAGCTTATCAAACTGTGTATACTTGCCAAGTTTTATTCCAATATCTTAATTCCCAACATAGTTACAATGGAAACGCTTGTAGAGGTATGGTACAGAGTACTCCAGTCTAAAAAATAGAATAAGGGGGCATTTTCCGGAGGGGTCTGCATCCTTTCTTTTTCAGCTTATCAAACTGTGTATACTTGCCAAGTTTTATTCCAATATCTTAATTCCCAACATATTTACAATAGAAACGCTTGTAGAGGTATGGTACCGAGTACCCCAGTCTAAAAATAGAATAAGGGGGCATTTTTCCGGAGGGGTCTGCATCCTTTCTTTTTCAGCTTATCAAACTGTGTATACTTGGCAAGTTCCATGTCAGTATCGTTATTCCCAACATTTTTATAGTAGAAACCCTTGTAGAGGTATGGTACCGAGTACCCCAGTCTAAAAATAGAACAAGGGGGCATTTTTCCGGAAGGTTCTGCATCCTTTCTTTTTCAGCTTATCAAACTGTGTATACTTGCCACGTTTAATTGGAATATCGCAATTCCCAACATTAGTGTAGGGGGGATTCAAAATATCATCTGAAAAATTGATTAATCCTAACAATCTCAATCCCTTATCTGCAGTGCAAATTAATCTTGCCTATTTCTTCTGCATCAGCAGCTGTAAATATTTCATCATCAACGTTCTCCCAGATGATTTCATCCTCTACTTCAGCTGTAAAACTGAATAAATAACAATAATTAAAATTTTTACCTATGAATGTCACCTTATTTCAGTGTATTATATTTTCTTGAATTTCACTGAGCTTGAAACCAGTGATTAAATGTCTAAAATGTTAAAGATATGTAGGACAAACTTTCCTTATTTCTTTCCTGCCTTCTTGAGTCAGTCACCTGATTTGCTTCCTTCGGATTTGCATCCATATACCACACTCATCCTTATTGGACTGGACAGAATTAATAGCCACAAGGCAAAACAATAACTTAATAAATGATCCGCAAAACATGCTTTTTATAATTAGAATAGTCCATAGGTAAATGTAGGCTCAAAATCTCTGAAATTTCAGAAATAACATATGACAAATATTTTAAAACTAGTCGGAGCTCCGCTAAAAATTAAGAAAAAAAAGACAATAGAACCTTTTGTTACAAAGGTAAATCAGAGAGTTAACATACTTAAAAGCCCACTGTTTTGGACTGCTAGATCTGATGTTGAAATTTGAAATAGAAGATAAATGATATAGCCTTACTTGAGATTACTGAATTACTGGAGATGATATATCCACTGATCTTATCATTGTATCTGTTAAGTCTTTTGTTGTTGTTGTTGTTGTTATTGTTGCTGTTGTTTGTCTGTTGTCTGCAATCAAGCAATTTGTTCGAAACCCGTTCAGGCACAACCCTCTTTAATTCAAAGGAAATGAAGATATAATGTCAGGTTATGCTGTCTGTCTAGAAACCGAAGTTAACTTTTTGTTTGGTTAATACCTGATCCTTTTTTTTAAGTAGGGTCAAAAAATAATAAAAAGTGGATAATTAAAAACAAAAAAAAATACTGATAAAAAGTTGAAAACGGGAAGAGAAATACCAACCCCAGATACAGACCTACCCCTTTTTACCTCTTCTTTTCACTGGTTGTTCAGTCATACAGTAATGTTATATTTCTCCAATATTCTTGGGTCTTAAATTCTCAGAATGTTATTTGTCGTATTTCAGCAGTAGGTTTGCTCGGGCAGCATATAATAATCTATCCAATTTTTTATATATATTGTATCATTATAGCCTTTTTGAAATTTTGACTCCGTATTAAATGCTGCAGCAATTCAATGTTAGTGTTTATTGCAATAGCTAAATTTCATCTTCCGTGCTTTTGCAACAATAATCTTGTCCATGTTGTAAGTAAATATCCACGTCCAATAAGTCCCAAAAGTCTCCAACTAGGGTTGTTTTTACTAAAAGTTTTATACCTTTATTACAGTTTTAGGTTCAGGGTGTTAGCCCTATTTATCTGTGGATAACGATGACGATGACATTAGGTACCTAGAATCGTGGACGATAGAGACAATTCAGAAAAAACGTATATTCCTTATTGTCTCAACTAACCCCCTCCCCACTTCAATTTTGTATTCATCACAAGGGCAACAATGTATCAAGTAGTCCGTGAAGAAGTGATCAACACTGAACAGTGGAGGGGAGCAAAAACATAGACCTCAAATCAATATGAGTTGGTATTTGTCTCAACATATTTTGTCCCTGACTGTAGGTCTAGCTGTAAAGTGGGGTATGACTATCTTTAGCTTTATTTTGTAATCCTTATACTTAAAGAATGATTATTAATACCTGCCTTAATACCTGGTGTAGTTGGGTGTAAAATGTAAATCTAGTAGTCAAATAGAGTAATGAAATGATGTTCTCCTAACGTTCAAAATCTCTGACATGAGAAATTTTTACCATGTAAGAATGAAAATGGTGATTCATTTCATTTTAAAATTATCTGCGTAAGACAAGTGGAGCTGCTTAAGTGCATGTGTCTCATTATGGAGGGCCACAGTCCTCACCTCATCGGCTACTATGACAGCTATAGGCTACTATTGCAACCCTCCTCCCTAAGAAGAGCCTTGGCACAAAATGATATGCAATTTACTAGCTTACCTCTATCTGCTGATTGGACTAATTCAACAGGCAGCAGAACCACTTAAATATGGATGCATCTAACGGACTTTCCTTGTATTAGGTAGTTTGCTCTCAAGCATCAGGCTTTGTTATCTCTGAATGACTGCTTAATCTTAGTGGCCATTCTTTCTGCTTCAACCATCAGTTGAACCAAACTGGATAGGGTGAATGCGATCACTTGGTTGCAAGCACACTTTCTTGTCTCTTATATTCAAGTCATGAAGCTTTTAGCCTTGTACAAGAAATGCATAAAATATTCATCAACAACTGTGCAGTTTTTTTATGAGAACGGTTGGCTTAGAAGCGATTCGACCCCAACTTCGTCATCCCACTACCCTTCTCAAAAACATGTTTTAAATGCGTTTCCACGAAAGGGCCTTGCGCTGGTGAACTATACCTGTGTGAATCTCGAATAATTTTAGAGATAGCAAAATGATTGACCCAAATTTTTGCTTTATGTTTCTTATGATGATTGTTTTTATTGAATCAAATATGTATTTACTTTCATGTGAACGAATGAATGCTACATGTTAACAAGTAGACGTGTAATTTTTGAAGTCCATGTTTCCTTATTTTGTAAGCAGCAATGGTATAGAGGATGCATAATACCGATATTAGGGAATGTCTTACATTTTAAAGATACTCCTTTCTATTGATCAAAGTGTCCTTTCTTACCCTTTTATTTGAGCATAGAAGCTCTCATTTGTAATAATGTGCTCACCTTTTGAACATAAAAAGACAACTTTGCAACTGCTGTAGCACAAGCAACAATTGTATCTCTTTCTTACAATTTGCCCTTATTGAAATAATGCAATGTAATTCCCTAGATTATAACTGATGAAAGCATAAAGAATTTCTGTATTTGCAATATGGTAGAGACAAATATCACTTATCTGTTGAGGCATAGTTAGGGTGAAGTGAATAGCCTGAACATCAGGTGGCTCCTCATCGTTACTAGCATTGTCATTTGTCTCTCCTATTAGGCTGTTTATTCCCAGCAGAGACTTACCCAGAAGGAGGTCCACAGCCACATTAACATGCTCTGACATGTCAATTTCTTTCAAAATCTGAAAAATTGAGGGTAACCATCTTTTAGGTATCTTTTCATTCCTAATACAACTGCTTGAACTTGACTTGGAGATCATTTAGCATTGGTCAGTGATGATAATATGCAAAAATTCAAAGTTTATATGCAAAAAAGACAACACAATTTGCTAGTAAATTACAAGTTAAACAGGTGCCATATTTGATTGTATTTCGCACATGTGCCATATACATGTACATTGACCATGCTGCCCTTGTGCTATGAGCAGTAAATTTGCTCGTATCAATCCCTGCAGACAGCAAAACAGACTTGACTCATCGAGCTAAGGAGAACACAGCTTTATGAAGCTTACGAGTAGCTTTGTGTTCAGTAGTAGGTGTGTTTTGTGTTCAGTATTGAGTTACTAGACAAAGTTTTTCCTTGTCTGAGTATTGTCTAAATTAAAGTTGCTTAATATGGTAATCTGCACGTGATTGCTTCAGTTCTTCTCGAATATGAAATACATATTTATGTTTGAGGCGTTCCATATGTACCAATACTCAATTTGGCAGTGCCACAGAGTGGACATGTTTTTCGCTGTCCGAAAGATCAAAGCAGTTTATGCGTGTGCTTTCTGCCTCAAGGTATTATTATGTCTTAATTTTTTTTACTTTCACTTCAGTTTTTAAGTTTTTGTTTATCCGCCATTAATCGGATAAACAAATCTCGTCAACCAAAATCAGATGATTTTCGGAAAATATCGTCAACCAAAATCAGACGATTTGTCAATCTTGTGACTACACCAAACAGTGCTCTGTCTGCTGCAAAGTGATTTTTGGTGCCTCATTCAAGAGAGCGTTCCTTGTCATGTTTGTTCTAGTTTTGTTCACAAAAGGTCCTGCCTACACAAATGGGAGACTGCAAACATTAGCACTATCATAAAAACATGGTCATGTTCCAAGTGTCACCAAGCTATTTTCCCTTTATGCATTTTGACGCTAATCAGCTTAGAGAAGTAACATTTAATTCGAATTTCTACAAAGTACTATTCTGAACATCAGTATGGTTTCCAGAAAAACAAATCAACAACACTAGCAGTTCTGGATCTATGTAGCAAGATTGTCCAAGCAATTTAAAACAAACATTTATCTTGCTGTATATTCCTAGACTTTGCAAAAGCATTTGATACAGTTGACCATAACATATTGATAAATAAACTGGATCACTATGGTATTAGAGGAACAGCATTGAACTGGTTTAGATTTTACATAAAGAATAGAACTCAGTGTGTATATGTTGGTGGTGAATTTTCGGAAATACGTACTAATATTTGTGGAGTACCCCCACGGAAGTGTTTAGGCCTATTACTGTTTTTACTTCATATAAATGATATCCATACTGCTTCAGGAAATATTCAGTTCCAACTTTTTGCTGATGATACTAGTTTATTTTACTCTCATAAAAATTTTATTCATATGGAAGAAACTGTAAATTTAGAATTGAAATTTAGAATCTGATTGGCTTATAGCAAATAAACTTACCTCAAACACAAGCAAATCCAATTTTGTATTATTTAGTCTAAGACACAAGAAGAATAATCATAAGATAAACCTAATTATAAACAACGAATCACTATCTGAAAAAGAGCGCACTAAATATCTAAGCCTCTTAATACACAATAGACTTTCGTGGAAACAGCATGCTCAACAAGTAAACAATAAAATTGCAAAAGGTCTTGGAGTTCTTGCTAAAATGAGACACTATGTTGAAACTAAAACACTTCAGAATATCTATAATGCTTTCATTGCACCCCATATTAACTATGGACCAACAATCTGGGGGAGGGGCTCACCAAAATTTTGTAGACCCTTTAGAGAAGAAGTTAAAAAAAGCAGTTAGAATAATGACTTTTAACAAAAAATGATGCCCAAAGCAAAGCACTATTAAATTCACTAAAAATACTAAACTTTAATGATTATAAAAAATTGGAATGTGCCAAATTTATGTATGATATTTCAAAAGGAAACCAAGAAAAGTCCATTCTTTACCTTTTCCAATTGGTCTCTGAAAGATACAATTTTAATACAAGACAAGCTGCTCAGAAACTTTTCATGCAACCAACAGCTAGGACAAATTACAAGCATCACTTCATCACAAACTTTTGTGTTAAACTTTGGAATGAAATTCCACTAGACCTGCGCAACTAAAAAACAAAAAGACTTTTCATAAGAAATTACAAAACGTGGCTTTCATTGCAACACAACTGAAATTAGACCCCAGTTTTGATATTGTAATTGAATAGCTTCCATTGCTATGAGAAACCTAGTACAAAAATAACGCGGATTTCTTACTTTCTTTTTTCTTTTTCCTTTTATTTTACTTTCATTTGCTAGATTTATTTTCTGTATTCTTATTAGAGTTACTGTTACTGTTGAAAATTCATTTCTATTTTACAAGAGTGGTTTTTAAGCCAGGGCACTCCACTCGAAAGATCTACTTAGAGTTCTTTTTGAGTGTTCTAAGCAACTATAGTAGAGATATTTGATTTTGTCAAATAATTAAACTTTAAGCGTTCTTATCTTTAACTAAGTATTATATTTGGACATTAAATTGTAAGTTGCTTGAAATATATTGAAATGAAAATGAAAAAAAAATAAAAATATGTTGTATGTCTAGTGCATAGATAGTCTGACATCTCTGGCCACTAAGAAGACATAATAGGAGAGCTACCTTTACAGAAGTTTGTTAAGAGAAAGCTCACTGGCAATCTTCTGATTCCTGAAATAGCTAAACACGGCTTATTGATTCTATATGGTATGATGTCTGGGAAAACATTGTCTAAGTTCATAGATACCCTTCATAAATATCTTAACAATAGGAAGTTGACCAAAAGTGGTCGATGACTGAATTCGCAAAAAAGGACAACACTGCACTTCTAGCCGTATTGATAGAACTGTATGACAGATTGCCTTCATACAGTGAAGTAAGAAACTCCATCGCGATACGGGGAGACGATATTGGGCAAAAAAGAGCATTTTCTCATGTTAGTCTCATCAGTTTTGTCCGGGATTGTCTTCTATAATGGATTGGAATAGATTCTCACTTCTGTATGGTTTTGTCCAAATAACTCACAACAAACCATTATGAAACTATCATTGAAGTGTTATTTAAATATATTGTCAAGTTGTCAGGAAAAGACTTGTTTAATAAGCAAAGAAAGCATCTTTTCTCAATTTTTACGCGTTGTCTTAAAAATCTCTTTGCGAAAGAGAATGGCTGGACGAAGGCTATAAAATCAGAAACAAGGGATTATATAAAATTTATGAAAGATACTAACGTTAAAGAGCTTGCTAAGGAAACAGGAGTGTCTAAACACATATTTACAGATTATGGAAGGAACCAGTTGCCGTGAAATCTAAATCAAGAATAGGAGTTGGTGGGCGGCCTAAGAAGTTAACGGATTGGGATGAAAGAAGGTTGATTTGCTTGATCAAAAGACTGAGAGTGCAGAATCCTAACTGGACAATAAAAACACCAATGGATCAAGCCGATCTCCGAAATGTTTCTGTGCATACGATTAGAAGGTTGTTAAATAGAAAGAGCTATTTTTATTTACAGGCACGAAAAAAAGGGACTTTAAACTACCAAGGATCGGAAAAAACGCGTTGAATTTGCCAAGCTAGTACTGAGAGACTATGCTGAGGATATTTGGACCCAGAAAATAGCTTTCTATTTGGATGGAGTTTGGTTCATCTATAAACGAATCCAGCAGATCAATCCTTGGCTCCAACTGGCAGAGTCTGGCGTCAAAAGAACAAAGGATTTTCAGCAGGGTGTACTGCTAAAGGCAGCGCTTGTGGTACAGGGGGAAATTATGTTCATATGCTGGTAACAATCACTTATGGGAAGGGTGTAACATTCATTGAAACGTACGAGAAAATGAATGGTGAATATTTTGCTGACTTCTTGCGAAGGAATTTCCAAACAATTATTGATAATCTGGCAAGGGTTCAAGGCTTTGGGTTCAAGATGGGGACCCGTCGCAGAATTCAATAAAATCAAAGCAGGCTCAAATCGAAGTCAATTCAGAGTTATTTTCAATTCCACCAAGAAGTCTGGACTTGAATCCAATAGAAAACCTTTTTAAGATTGCTAAAGATACGTTAAAAGAGGAAGCAATTTTACGAAGTATTTATCTGGAAACCAAAGACGAGTTCGAGAAAAGAATACGAGATACCTTACTATCAATACCAACTGAAAACATTGATAAAATCATTTTGTCTATGAATGGGCGCTTACACAAGATAATAGAAAGTGGCGGGGATCGCCTTAAGTATTAAATATGAACATTTTATATTTGTTAAGTGTAACTCGTTCTTGTTTTAAGAGGTTCCTTATTTCCACATTTGATATCATGCGTTGAAAACTAACTGTATTAACTGTATCGACTATGTTCTATCTGTGACACTTTATCTACATACGCCCACATTCTGGCTTAATTTCTGTTAATTGTCAAAGTTTCGATGCTTGACGAACAAAAAACCAATTTACCCTATTTTATGTATTTTTGTTGATCTCTTTATTCATTCGCCATATCTCGGCTCTCCAAAACAGCATTTCGTAAATGCACAAACGTTGTACACATATAGCCTGTATGAAAGATGTAGCACGCCAACATCAAACCAACAGTTAACCACGGTTAACCGTACGGTTAACCCCACAATTAACCCCTGTTTTTGGGCCAATTTAATATCAAACTGAATGAAAATCGATGGTTAACTACGGTTAACTGTGGAATTATAAAAGCAATTGTATTCACTTTATTCTTAAAAAAGAGGGGTTAACCATTGAAATGCCCTTTTTACCCATGTATCAGTGTGGAAAAGCACGTTTAAGAGGGTTTAACTGTGGGGTTAACCGTACGGTTAACCGTGGGTTAACCGTGATGATTAACCCCTACAAATACATATGTATTTATCAAAAAGGATTTACTCCAGCTATTCTCTACCAGTTCAGTTAAGCTATTATTTGTCCATAAACATTCATAAACAGTTATGTGAAAAGCCAAAATCTAAAGATCTTGGCCAAGAAGAACCAATTCTGCGAAGCATTTGCCACAAGGAGACAAGTCCTTTTGCTGTTCCTGAGGAATCTGGTGACAGAATGAAAAAACTCTCCAACGTGCAGCCATCATCTCGTTCTCTCTTTCGTCAATCACATTGTATTTCCCAGCATATGTGTTGGCAGATTTCGTTGTCCCAAATATAGGGGTATCTTTCTGTGGAAAAATATTTTGCGCATAGGTTGTTTTAGGAGGAGGGAAATGTATGGGCTGGCCCTCCAGAAGTATGAGGAAATCTTTCCAGGCTATGACCTCATTACTCCAGCGAAAATCATTGAGGAATATAATCTCCGCTTTTTCCATCCCCAACCAGGCATAGCTTGTTGTTGCTGGGTTTTCAAATGCCTTGAAAATGCATGTCAATGGTGATAGCAGAAATGTTTTTCCACAGTTTGCCGGCCCAATGATCATGATATTGCGGAATTTTCCCCAACCCTTTTGCAGAATGTCTCTTACAGCTGCGGCAAAAACGTACGGATGTATGTCATTGCGCCTAAGCACTTGATTTGCACACCTCAGCCACTCACCAGCTGGTTACAAAATTGCTGGTAATTTTATATCCTATATTATATCCTTTACTTAAATAGGATGCAAGTCCGTTATAAAATACTAGAACCTTTTTGACATTTTCAAAACTATAGCAATAATACAATGAAAAAGTCTTTCATGACTGTTCTAGTATTATATAACAATGTTAACGGTAAGGATATGCACCTGAATAGAAATTCTAATTGTCTGATTCTCCCTTACAGCTGAATTTATAACTCAAGAAGAAAATACAGAATCAGTTTATGAAGCTCTTATGGTTTTAAGAAAATGGGACTCAAGTTGGAAACCAAAGTTCTTCATGTGCGATTATTCCGAAATTGAGATTAATGCAGTTGAATTAGGTGAGTAGGTTGTTTAGGATATCAGCAAAACAACATGCTATAACAACATAACATGCTTCAAATCTTTTCACCAGTTGAGTTATTTAATACATTTCTCTATTATATTTGCAGCATTCACGGAATCCCAAACAAAAGTCCTGTTATATGCAGTTTTCACAGAGAACAGGCATGGGAGCGCTAGACGAAACGCAAGGAATCAACGCTCACAATCGACGAAAGACAAGAGTTGCTAAGGCTTCTACGAGCAATAGCTTATGCTCTGGCAAGTTCCGATAGCAAGTGTTGTCCTTTTAAGCTTGCTGTTGATAATCTTAAAGCATCCACAGTCTGGAAATCTAACCAAAATGTTCAAAACTACATCAGTCAATGGTGGCTTTCATGCCCAGAGAGGTAGGCACGGGCTTTCCGAGAGAATTCTTTAGAAAGAAATATTAACACAAACAATGGTGCTGAATCTTTGAACAAACTCATGAAGTATAAGTTTTTGAAACAATCGTCAGAGAAGACCTTGTGTTCAATTGTATCTCTTATCATTGAAAAATTTCTCCCCTATTTGTATCGAGAATACATTACCGCAAATAAGATAGCTTGAGATGACAATGGTGTTCGAAAATAAAGCTCATTTTCCCATCGTTATTCAACATTGTTTGATTCGAATAAGGAATTCAGAAATTGACTATAGTGACAGTGGCAGTTTGCTGAGAAGCGATGTAAAAATAAATGCTTTCAAATCAAATCTTCCAATGGCCAAAGTAATTATCACTGTGACCTGACAATTCCTAAGTGTGAATGCGTGGTTTGGCGCAGGTATAAGTTACCATGTAAGCATATGTTTTATATTTTTAAACACGTCCCTGAAATTGACTGGGGATGTCTCCCAGATCAGTATCTTAAGCAAAAGTTCCTCAACATCGATCAAGAGATGTTAGCACATGAAAAAGCTGAATGTGATTTACAGGATAATGGTGAAGTGAGTGAAGAAGCTTATAATGTCAACTGTGCTGATTTAATTGACACAAGCAGTGTGGCAAGTGATGACTCACTTAATGACTTTGAAAGTTTTGGAGACATGAAGTTATTAAAATCAAATTCGGCCAAAACTCTACGATGTAAATGTATTTCTTCCACTGAAACATTCAAAAACAAAATCCACGAGTGTCATAACAGAAATGTATTGCGGAAGACGTTAGATGAATTACAAAATATGGTAGAAGATATAGACTGCACTCTTCTAAAAGACCATAATAAAAAAATTCCACTTATTTCATGCAAGGCTCCACCATACATTTAGAAAAAGAAAAGATCAAATAGAAATACCAACAGTGAGATTAATATTAAAAACATCAAACCTCTGAAGAGTAACAAATCACATAAACGACAATCAGAGCATTGGAAATCTAGGGGACGTTGTGGTCAAGCTGCACAACAATTCCGTGACTCGAAGCGATTTAAATTACCTGAAGAAGAAAGTCAGAGTGACCAGATTGAGACTTGTATCATAACATCTGATATGACCAAACAGGAAGTTAAAGAGGCTGAACCAGAGATTTACCCTATTTTATGTATTTTTGTTGATCTCTTTATTCATTCGCCATATCTCGGCTCTCCAAAACAGCGTTTCGTAAACGCATAAACGTTGTACACATATAGCCTGTATGATAGATGTAGTACGCCAACATCAAACCAACGGTTAACCACGGTTAACCGTACGGTTAACCCCACTATTAACCCCTGTTTTTGGGCCAATTTAATATGAAACTGAATAAAATCGACGGTTAACCACGGTTAACCATGGAATTATAAAAGAAAGTATATTCACTTTATTCTTAAAAAAGAGGGGTTAACCGTTGAAATGCCCTTTGTACCCATGTATCAGTGTGGAAAAGCACATTTAAGAGGGGTTAACCGTGGGGTTAACCGTACGGTTAACTGTGGGTTAACCGTGACGATTAACCCCTACATATACATATGTATTTATCAAAAAGGATTTACTCCAGCTATTGTCTACCAGTTCAGTTAAGCTATTATTTGTCCATCAACATTCATGTGAGAAGTCATAATCTAAAGATCTTGGCCAAGAAGAACCAATTCATCTGTCAATGTTGCAAATGGTCAAATTGTTCAAGAAGAATATTCAAGCAAAGAAAGTCAACGGAGACTTAATCAAACCGAAGGTTGGTACTGTGTTAAAACTTTGTTGTCCGCAATTTTGGTGAAAACAGATTTATATATGCACCTTTAGGCAGACGTTTTAAATAGAAAACAATGCCCCTATTGTTTCTATAACAATAGCCCTTGGTGAAAAGCACAAACTCAGGCAACTATGATAGTATGTAAATAGTAATCAAAAAAATACAGAGGGATTTATTGTTATCATCATTATTGTTATTCTTATCATGATCAACATTATTATTATTTATGCCATAACAAATATAACAAATAACAACCACAAGCAAAAGTAGAATTTTTTTCTTTATTTTAGGGGAGCTTGTCTGGCAAAGAACTCGTGGGCACACACCAATAGATTTTTTTGGGATTCCTTTCAAGGTTTAATGTAATGTTCAATTACACTTACTGGACAAAAGTATTCGAACGGTCGTCAAAAATGGCGGCCAACAGCGGCCATAGGCCCAACCAAAACATTTCTTCATAACAATGGCTTAAAGTCACGCGGCCATGTTCGCATGAAATTTCGCTGGGAAAATGTTTGTCATTGCACAGTCTTTCGATTAAAAGTAAAAGAAAAGAATTATTCCTCAGATTGGTTAAAATAATCCAATAAAATAAAAAGTGGTGCCTCCAAATATTTTGCAAGAAAGTTTTTACAGTGGGTATCAAAAAAGAAAAGTACCATATTTCGAAGAACGACACAATAAATTTCTGTCATTGAAATGGAAAATACATTTAACTTTCTTGTTATGATAAAATTCTTGCTTAAAGTTACGTTTTGAGAGAGCTTCGGGTATTTTTGTATCGAAAGTGTTTTGAGGTGAGTGAAGTTTTTAGTAGGCCAAGAACAGCTATTTGAGAAAATTATGTTTTTCTCTCATGTCAGTAAGACGATTGCTTAAAAAACAAACAAAAATTGTTCGAATTTCTTTGCAGTTTCGGATAGAAATGAAAAAGTTTTGTTTCTTTGCATTTGATGATTAAAATTGCACCTTTTCCTTTTTGTACAAAATTAGCAGTTGCAAAAAGTTCACTCACCTCAAAACACTTTCGATACAAAAATACCCGAAGCTCTCTCAAAACGTAACTTTAAGCAAGAATATTATCATAACAAGAAAGTTAAATGTATTTTCCATTTCAATGACAGAAATTTATTGTGTCATTCTTCGAAATATGGTACATAATACCGCTTTTTTGATACCCCCACTGTAAAAACTTTCTTGCAAAATATTTGGAGGCATCACTCTTTAATTTTATTGGATTATTTTAACCAATCTGAGGAATAATTCTTTTCTTTTACTTTTAATCGAAAGACTGTGCAATGACAAACATTTTCCCAGCGAAATGTCATGCGAACATGGCCGCGTGACTTAAAGCCATTGTTATGAAGAAATGTTTTGGTTGGGCCTATGGCCGCTGTTGGCCGCCATTTTTGACGACCGTTCGAATACTTTTGTCCAGTAAGTGTAGAATGCACTTATGGAGAGAAAAGGTCGGAAAAAAGCAGATCAACAAAAACGAGGTGAATATCTTAGGCTATAACATCAATTCACTTTTGACTCCATCGCTTGTTGTATTACACTCTTTTTCTTTTATAAAAATAATTTTATAAGAACACGAGCCTGGATTTTGCCCAGATTTTAAGAACAAATTAAGAACAAGCTGAGGCTGGCCTTTTAAAAAGCGCTAACAATATCACCTAAATATGTAAGCCAGACAGTCAAACTGAACGTAAAAAGCAAGCAAACAAAGAAGTAGACAAGATTGCTGCATTTTCACACAAACCTAGTACCACCGTAGACTTTCATTAAAAAATATAGATATCTAAGTAACCAAGGAATTAAGAACAGATTAAGAACATTTCAGGCTCAAAAACGGCAAAATCTTAAGAACAGCCAGCCTCGATGAAAATTTCCTGGTTCTTATAAAAGAAAAAGAGTGTAAATACTATCGCAACATTCAATAAGTAGTTGAAAATTGTCATCCATTGGTTGCATTTTTCAGGGTATCAATAACCATCCATCTGGCAAGAAGACAAGAGTACGGTTGCAGGGTTCACGCAAACTCGGCTGCCCTGCAAAAATTTTTGTACGATCTATTACTATGTATCCAGAATATGATATCTCCCAAAAAGCTGCGACAGAAAGTCGAAGACATGTAAGGACTACCTATAACCCACTTGCACTTTCATTCTTATCGACTGATTATTATTTGATGTGATAAAATTGTGATTCTTTTTATTATTTCAAATGAGTAAAAAATGTGCTTAGCTAGCAGTAGAATCATCTTTGAAGAAAATATTTAAGTACGAGTATGATTATGTTGAAGGATAATTATCTTTGTACCGAATATTATGAACGAGTGGCAAAGCCACAAATCCTTATGAAGCATACACTTTATAAAGATATGAATTATCTAATCTTTTGCAACGTCTGTATTGATAAGTAGCATAATATATGTATAAAAAGTTAAAAAGGGATTTCTAATTCACACAGTTTGACAGATTCACAAAGAAAGAATGGTAGAAGAAATTAAAGAGGAATATAACTAGTCCTAACTTGAAGTCCATAAAGCGTTATTACTTGTGTGTACCTGATCAATGTGCTCATATGTCGCATGCTCTTGGAACATTAGCCGGACTGGGACAACCAGTGATCCAAGAGTACAGTCATGTGCATAAGTTTAAGACCGCCTGTCATTTTCTCTAATTCATTTGATCAACCTCAAAACTACTCAATATGCCTAAAAGAATCAAATGCACATTCTTGAACTGAAATTCTATGTAACTTTAAACATCTATTTAGCAGAAAAATGTAATGCAGCTAGAGAATTATATGAATTGGCATGTTCACAGGGCCTTTTGTTTTAATCGAGTTGTTGTGAAAGGGTCTTGGTGACTAATGTTTATCTTGGTCAAATCGTGTTTCTATAAACCCAGGGATTTTCTGAACGTGATATAAGCATAAAAGGGGTGCAACAAGACATCAGCAACACCCTACATTCACAACAACACACATCGCTTGCATGCAGCAAGAATTTGACCATGCTGAACGTCAGTTAGTGAGGCACTTACACCTATAATTGCAAAAAGTCAATTCAAGGAAAATACACCGTGAACATAAAAATTCATGAAAGTTTCTAGCTGCATTACTTTGGTTTGCTTCATAGAGATCCTAAGTTGCATAGGATATCAGTATGGGGACGTGAATTGGTTTCTTTTAGACATATTGCATAATTTTTAAGTTGGTCTAATAAGGAAGGAAAAATGACAGGTGGTCTTAAACTTATGCACATGACTGTAAAAGATCAAATCTATAAGCTAGTACGGGCAGGTGAGGGATGGTGTTTTGCAGAATCATTGGTGTGCTTGTGCGGTTTTCAAATGACCCTTCTTGACGTTCTTGTTATGGTTCTTTATCCTTCTCTATCTGTTTTAATTCTTTTGACTCAAAATGGTACATTTTGGGTCTTCTCAGTGAGTTTTTGGAAACTGGAAAATTTTTATTCTTCGCAAATTGAAAAATTGTCAAGAAAATTTTACTATAACAGAAGTCCCAAAACTTTAGAAACTATACTGTAAATTAGGGACACAAATTTCTTATTATGAAAGTCTGTTTGTTTAAGTGGTTTCTTGTCATGATTTTGTGAGACTCAAGAACCATAGTACAACTGCTAGAATTGCAGGTGTAGCATAAGAATATCCACAGTAATCAGAACTACGAAATCAGATACTTAAAGCTGTCATGACTGAACAACATTCAAGTTTGCAAGAAAACGTCTTTGTTTCATATCTACCCTCAATATTCTCTAATTAAATAATGATTGTACGATCTAACGCAACCGAAGATGTGAAACACTCTTTGAAGACAAGAAAATCTCCCAACAAAGCTACACACTTTTTTTCATAAGAATATCCTAATTTTTGCCGAGGCTCAAACTTTTTCATTGTTATTCTTAAATTTCCATTGTTCTTTGGCAATTTTGAGCCTGAATATTCTTATAGACTGTATTCTTATAAAAATGTTTGTATTGAACTATTGTAGCCATAAGATTTTGAATTTTGAATGTCGATCTTTTTCCGCTAGGTGTCTCGGATGTTCAGACAATGAGAGACTTCCTTCGAGATCTTTGGACATACAGATACCAAGCCAGATGTATTAAATACAGCATTTTTTCCAAGAGATAGATGTATCAAGAATCACATCTATATTGCCACCACAAAGCAGAAAATGAGCTGCATGGACCAAGTCAACCTGCAGAAAAAAATCGAAGAGTGGGAACGGGAAGATTCTCGACGAAAGTTTTACTTTAGAGCCGGTAAGATTTCCGCAGGCGGAGAAGAAAAATTAAATATTGATCTTTGTGCAAGTAATACGGAAAAAATCGAACACTAAAAAGATTTCAACCCCCATCAAATAAAGTCACAACAATTCGAACAGAAATTACTCTACATTCACTTTTAAAAACTTATGGAAATAACATATGCTTGATGGACCCAACGTACAAAACAACTAAATATGTACTCCTTTTGTTCTTTGTTATCGTTAATACCAATGCTGGTTACAAAATTGCTGGTAATTTTATATCCTATATTATATCCTTTACTTAAATAGGATGCAAGTCCGTTATAAAATACTAGAACCTTTTTGACATTTTCAAAACTATAGCAATAATACAATGAAAAAGTCTTTCATGACTGTTCTAGTATTATATAACAATGTTAACGGTAAGGATATGCACCTGAATAGAAATTCTAATTGTCTGATTCTCCCTTACAGCTGAATTTATAACTCAAGAAGAAAATACAGAATCAGTTTATGAAGCTCTTATGGTTTTAAGAAAATGGGACTCAAGTTGGAAACCAAAGTTCTTCATGTGCGATTATTCCGAAATTGGGATTAATGCAGTTGAATTAGGTGAGTAGGTTGTTTAGGATATCAGCAAAATAACATGCTATAACAACATAACATGCTTCAAATCTTTTCACCAGTTGAGTTATTTAATACATTTCTCTATTATATTTGCAGCATTCACAGAATCCCAAACAAAAGTCCTGTTATATGCGGTTTTCACAGAGAACAGGCATGGGAGCGCTGGACGAAACGCAAGGAATCAACGCTCACAATCGACGAAAGACAAGAGTTGCTAAGGCTTCTACGAGCAATAGCTTATGCTCTGGCAAGTTCCGATAGCAAGTGTTGTCCTTTTAAGCTTGCTGTTGATAATCTTAAAGCATCCACAGTCTGGAAATCTAACCAAAATGTTCAAAACTACATCAGTCAATGGTGGCTTTCATGCCCAGAGAGGTAGGCACGGGCTTTCCGAGAGAATTCTTTAGAAAGAAATATTAACACAAACAATGGTGCTGAATCTTTGAACAAACTCATGAAGTATAAGTTTTGAAACAATCGTCAGAGAAGACCTTGTGTTCAA
>JACTAT010000060.1:2282432-2347280 GCA_014526335.1 Chrysaora quinquecirrha | reverse complement strand
GTAGGGTACCTTAGGCCATCTGGTCCGTCACTCTCTTGTTTTCTTCTTTCAACCTTTCAATGTCATTTCACATCAATAATTCGCATTCATTTCAATTCAATAATTTATTTCGCAAGCATATCTTGAACTATTGATTAGGCCTATTTCAAAATAAACAGCTTAGAAACATAAAAACAACAATGTTTGCGCCTTCAAAGCTGAGGTTGGACAAAAAATTTCCCTCCATTTTTTTTGTTGACCACCTCGTTTGCCAACAAAATAACTGACACCCGGCTTACAAGTTTTGACCGCAAATAGCTAGTACGCCTGCGCTTTAACCGCGAAAACGGGGGTACTAATACTTTCTCGGACTTACTGCTTCTCATCTCCCTAACAATAAATTGATGAAAATTGATGGAAGTCTCATTGAGTTTTGTCCGGGATTGTCTTTGACCTTCGACAAGGGTAGATTAGATAGTGCATTAAATAAGGATAAAAAATGTTGCATTTTTGCTTGGAATCATGACAAGCTAAATGTATTGGTTTACAATAACTGATTACGTCGATGCTGCCTCTGTCGGTTATGCTGAATAGCTGTTAACAAGGATCTATGTCCCGGCTGTTTTTCAGCAATTATCCTCAAATCACGTCGCATCACATATCAGATATTAAATATCAAACCAATTTTCTATTCCAACATATGTATTGGGCCTTTAAATCAATTAGATGAAAGGCAACTGGCTGAATGTTTCGTTTTTTGCCCTTAAATAAATTATCTCCTTGAGAAAGAAAAATGGCGAATTCGTTAGATTTGGGAGAAGAATTACATTCTAGAACCGTGAGGGGCACGTATTTAATAACATATAGCCGCACAACTTTGGAAAAATTTCCAAGCAGAGAATCATTTTCAGATTCAGTTGTGAATAGCTTTCATCAAGAGAGCGCTGGTAAAGCCAGAGTAGGCCATTGGGTATTCATTGGGGAGAAGCATGCAGACGGCGTTACTCATTATCATATGGCCATGAAGCTGTCTCAGCAGAAAAGATGGAAGTCTGCAAAAATATTTGTAATGAGAAAACATGGCATATTGGTGCATTTCTCTTCAAACACAATGATTACTACTCGGCGTACAAGTACGTCACAAAAGAAGATAGGCAAGCCTTGGAGAGCGATCCGCATCCAAATTTGAAAGATGCTCGATCCCCGAAAACGACAGCATGTACGAAGGGCCTTCGCCGTAAGTTTGCCCAGAAACAACCTGCTTACCTCAATGAATTGCCTGGTCAATCTGGCGCAAACCAGTAAAAACAGTCAAGGAAGCGAAGGCTAAGCAATTTTGAAGTATCAGAAATTTTATTTACAAATAAAATAAAACGCGATGTTGAGCCACTAGCTTCAGCAAACGAGCAAAAGGCCAAGGGCAAGAAAGACCTAGTGGAATTTATACTTGCGAAATCGGAGAAAGGTCTGCAAGAACTGATATCAACAACATGGGAAATGAATGCAGCCAATTCAACAATCCAGAGAGAAAGCCGTTCCAGGATGGAAATCTAGGCAGAAATCAGAGAATGGGGAGTGTGCTGAGGGCTGTGCAGGTGAGTGGCTGAGGTGTGCAAATCAAGCGCTTAGGCGCAATGACATACATCCGTACGTTTTTGCCGCAGCTGTAAGAGACCTTCTGCAAAAGGGTTGGGGAAAATTCTGCAATATCATGATCGTTGGGCCCGCAAACTGTGGAAAAACATTTCTGCCATCACCATTGACATGCATTTTCAAGGCATTTGAAAACCGGGTGGAAAAAGCGGAGATTATATTCGTCAATGATTTTCGCTGGAGTAATGAGGTCATAGCCTAGAAAGATTTCCTCATACTTCTGGAGGGCCAGCCCATACATTTCCCTGCTCCTAAAACAACCTATGCGCAAGATGTTTTTGAACAGAAAGATACCCCTATATTTGCGACAAGTAAATCTGCCATCACATATGCTGGGAAATACAGTGTGATGGACGAAAGAGAGAACGAGATGATGGCTGTATGTTGGAGAGATTTTCATTCAGTCACCAGATTCCTCAGGAACAGCAAAAGGACTTGTCTCCTTGTGGCAAATGCTTCGCAGAATTGGTTCTTCTTGGCCAAGATCTTTAGATTATGACTTCTCACATGAATGTTGATGGACAAATAATAGCTTAACTGAACTGGTAGACAATAGCTGGAGTAAATCCTTTTTGATAAATACATATGATCTCTGGTTCAGCCTCTTTAACTTCCTGTTTGGTCATATCAGATGTTATGATACAAGTCTCAATCTGGTCACTCTGACTTTCTTCTTCAGGTAATTTAAATCGCTTCGACTCACGGAATTGTTGTGCAGCTTGACCACAACGTCCCCTAGATTTCCAATGCTCTGATTGTCGTTTACGTGATTTGTTACTCTTCAGAGGTTTGATGTTTTTAATATTAATCTCACTGTTGGTATTTCTATTTGTTCTTTTCTTTTTCTGAATGTATGGTGGAGCCTTGCATGAAATAAGTGGAATTTTTTGATTCTGGTCTTTTAGAAGAGTGCAGTCTATATCTTCTACCATATTTTGTAATTCATCTAACGTCTTCCGCAATACATTTCTGTTATGACACTCGTGGATTTTGTTTTTTAATGTTTCAGTGGAAGAAATACATTTACGTCGTAGAGTTTTGACCGAATTTGATTTTGATAACTTCAAGTCTCCAATTCTTTCAAAGTCATTAAGTGAGTCATCACTTGCCACACTGCTTGTGTCAATTAAATCAGCACAGTTGACATTATAATCTTCTTCACTCACTTCACCATTATCCTGTGAATCACATTCAGCTATTTCATGTGCTAACATCTCTTGATCGATGTTGAGGAACTTTTGCTTAAGATACTGATCTGGGAGACATCCCCAGTCAATTTCAGGGACATGTTTAAAAATATAAAACATATGCTTACATGGTAACTTATACCTGCGCCAATCCACGCATTCACACTTAGGAATTGTCAGATCACAATGATATTTACTTTGGCCATCGGAAGATTTGATCTGAAAGCATTTATTTTTTACATCGCTTCTCAGCAAACTGCCACTGTCACTATAGTCAATTTCTGAATTCCTTATTCGAATCAAACAATGTTGAATAAATGCTCGTGGTCTTCCTTTTAGATACGATGGGACAAATGAGCTGTATTTTCGAACACCATTGTCATCTCGAGCTATCACATTTGCGGTAATGTATTCTCGATACAAATAGGGGAGAAATTTTTCAATGATAAGAGATACAATTGAACACAAGGTCTTCTCTGACGATTGTTTCAAAAACTTATACTTCATGAGTTTGTTCAAAGATTCAGCACCATTGTTTGTGTTAATATTTCTTTCTAAAGAATTCTCTCGGAAAGCCCGTGCCCACCTCTCTGGGCATGAAAGCCACCATTGACTGATGTAGTTTTGAACATTTTGTTTAGATTTCCAGACTGTGGATGCTTTAAGATTATCAACAGCAAGCTTAAAAGGACAACACTTGCTATCGGAACTTGCCGGAGCATAAGCTATTGCTCGTAGAAGCCTTAGCAACTCTTGTCTTTCGTCGATTGTGAGCGTTGATTCCTTGCGTTTCGTCCAGCGCTCCCATGCCTGTTCTCTGTGAAAACCGCATATGAGGACTTTTGTTTGGGATTCTGTGAATGCTGCAAATACGATAGAGAAATGTATTAAATAACTCAACTGGTGAAAAGATTTGGAGCATGTATAATGTTATAGCATGTTGTTTTGCTGATATCCTCAACAACCTACTCACCTAATTCAACTGCATTAATCTCAATTTCGGAATAATCGCACATGAAGAACTTCGGTTTCCAACTTGAGTTCCATTTTCTTAAAACCATAAGAGCTTCATAAACCGATTCTGTATTTTCTTCTTGAGTTATAAATTCAGCTGTAAGGGAGAATCAGACAATAAGAATTTCTATTCAGGTGCATATCCTTACTGTTAACGTTGTTATATAATACTAGAACAGTCATTAAAGACTTTTTCATTGTATTATTGCTATAGTTTTGAAAATGTCAAAAAGGTTCTAGTATTTTATAACGGACTCGCATCCTATTTTAGTAAAGGATATAATATAGGATATAAAATTACCAGCAATTTTGTAACCAGCATTGGTATTAACGATAACAAAGAACAACGGGAGTACATATTTAGTTGTTTTGTACGTTGCGTCCATTAAGCATATGTTATTTCCATAAGTTTTTAAAAGTGCTTGCTGCCATGGCTCTTGGTGAACGTAGAGTAATTTCTGTTCGAATTGTTGTGACTTTATTTGATGCGGGTTGAAATCTTTTTTAGTGTTCGATTTTTCCGTATTCCTGGCACAAAGATCATTATTTAATTTTTCTTCTCCGCCTGCGGAAATCTTACTCGCTCTAAAGTAAAACTTTCGTCGAGAATCTTCCCGTTCCCACTCTTCGATTTTTTTCTGCAGGTTGACTTGGTCCATGCAGCTCATTTTCTGCTTTGTGGTGGCGATATAGATGTGATTCTCGATGCATCTATCTCTTGGAAAAAATGCTGTATTTAATACATCTGGCTTGGTATCTGTATGTCCAAAGATATCATTTAGCACAAAGTCTCGAAGCAAGTCTCTCATTGTCTGAACATCCGAGACACCTAGCGGAAAAAAATGGACATTCAAAATTCAAAATCTTATGGCTACAATAGTTCAATACACACTTTTTTTATAAGAATACAGTCTATAAGAATATTCAGGCTCAAAATTGCCAAAGAACAATGGAAATTTAAGAATAACAATGGAAAAGTTCGAGCCTCGGCAAAATTAGGATATTCTTATAAAAAACGTGTGTAGCTTTGTTGGGAGATTTTCTTGTCTTCAAAGAGTGTTTCACATCGTCGGTTGCGTTAGATCGTACAATCATTATTTAATTAGAGAATATTGAGGGTAGATATGAAACAAAGACGTTTTCTTGCAAACTTTAATGTTGTTCAGTAATGATAGCTTTAAGTATCTGATTTCGTAGTTCTGATTACTGTGGATATTCTTATACTACAGCTGCAATTCTAGCAGTGGTACTATGGTTCTTGAGTCTCACAAAATCTTGACAAGAAACCACTTAAACAAACACACTTTTATTATAAGAAATTTGTGTCCCTAATTTACAGTATAGTTTCTAAAGTTTTGGGACTTCTGTTATAGTAAAATTTTCTTGACAATTTTCAATTTGCGAAGAATAAAAACTTTTCCAGTTTCCAAAAACTCACTGAGAAGACCCAAAATGTACCATTTTGAGTCAAAAGAATTAAACAGATAGAGAAGGATAAAGAACCATAACAAGAACGTAAAGAAGGGTCATTTGAAAACCGCACAAGCACACCAATGATTCTGCAAAACACCATTCCTCACCTGCCCGTACTAGCTTATAGATTTGATCTTTTACTCTTGGATCAACGGGTTGTCCCAGTCCGGCTAATGTTCCAACAGCATGCGACGTATGAGCACATTGATCAGGTACACACAAGTAATAACGCTTTATGGACTTCAAGTTAGGACTAGTTATATTCCTCTTTAATTTCTTCAACCATTCTTTCTTTGTGAATCTGTCAAACTGTGTGAATTAGAAATACCTTTTAACTTTTTATACATATATTATGCTACTTATCAATACAGACGTTCTCTTTTGATTGCAAAAGATTATATAATTTATATCTTTATAAAGTGTATGTTTCATAAGGATTTGTGGCTTTGCCACTCGTTCATAATATTCGGTACAAAGATAATTATCCTTCAACATAATCATACTCGCACTTAAATATTTTCTTCGAAGATGATTCTACTGCTGGCTAAGCACATTTTTTACTCATTTGAAATAATAAAAAGAATCACAATTTTATCACATCAAATAATAATCAGTTGATAAGAATGAAAGTGCAAGTGGGTTATAGGTAGTCCTTACATGTCTTCGACTTTCTGTCGCAGCTTTTGGGAGATATCATATTCTGGATACATAGTAATAGATCGTACAAAAATTTTTGCAGGGCAGCCGAGTTTGCGTGAACCTTGCAACCGTACTCTTGTCTTCTTGCCAGATGGATGGTTGTTGATACCCTGAAAAATGCAACCAATGGATGACAATTTTCAACTACTTTTTGAATGTTGCGATAGTATTTATGTTATTAAAATCTGGGCAAAATCCAGGCTCGTGTTCTTATAAAATTATTTTTATAAAAGAAAAAGAGTGTAATACAACAAGTGATGGAGTCAAAAGTGAATTGATGTTATAGCCTAAGATATTCACCTCGTTTTTGTTGATCTGCTTTTTTCCGACCTTTTCTCTCCATAAGTGCATTCTACACTTACTGGACAAAAGTATTCGAACGGTCGTCAAAAATGGCGGCCAACAGCGGCCATAGGCCCAACCAAAACATTTCTTCATAACAATGGCTTTAAGTCACGCGGCCATGTTCGCATGAAATTTCGCTGGGAAAATGTTTGTCATTGCACAGTCTTTCGATTAAAAGTAAAAGAAAAGAATTATTCCTCAGATTGGTTAAAATAATCCAATAAAATTAAAGAGTGATGCCTCCAAATATTTTGCAAGAAAGTTTTTACAGTGGGGGTATCAAAAAAGCGGTATTATGTACCATATTTCGAAGAATGACACAATAAATTTCTGTCATTGAAATGGAAAATACATTTAACTTTCTTGTTATGATAATATTCTTGCTTAAAGTTACGTTTTGAGAGAGCCTCGGGTATTTTTGTATCGAAAGTGTTTTGAGGTGAGTGAACTTTTTGCAACTGCTAATTTTGTACAAAAAGGAAAAGGTGCGATTTTAATCATCAAATGCAAAGAAACAAAACTTTTTCATTTCTATCCGAAACTGCAAAGAAATTCGAACAATTTTTGTTTGTTTTTTAAGCAATCGTCTTACTGACATGAGAGAAAAACATAATTTTCTCAAATAGCTGTTCTTGGCCTACTAAAAACTTCACTCACCTCAAAACACTTTCGATACAAAAATACCCCAAGCTCTCTCAAAACGTAACTTTAAGCAAGAATTTTATCATAACAAGAAAGTTAAATGTATTTTCCATTTCAATGACAGAAATTTATTGTGTCGTTCTTCGAAATATGGTACATAATATCGCTTTTTTGATACCCACTGTAAAAACTTTCTTGCAAAATATTTGGAGGCACCACTTTTTATTTTATTGGATTATTTTAACCAATCTGAGGAATAATTCTTTTCTTTTACTTTTAATCGAAAGACTGTGCAATGACAAACATTTTCCCAGCGAAATTTCATGCGAACATGGCCGCGTGACTTTAAGCCATTGTTATGAAGAAATGTTTTGGTTGGGCCTATGGCCGCTGTTGGCCGCCATTTTTGACGACCGTTCGAATACTTTTGTCCAGTAAGTGTAATTGAACATTACATTAAACCTTGAAAGGAATCCCAAAAAAATCTATTGGTGTGTGCCCACGAGTTCTTTGCCAGACAAGCTCCCCTAAAATAAAGAAAAAAATTCTACTTTTGCTTGTGGTTGTTATTTGTTATATTTGTTATGGCATAAATAATAATAATGTTGATCATGATAAGAATAACAATAATGATGATAACAATAAATCCCTCTGTATTTTTTTGATTACTATTTACATACTATCATAGTTGCCTGAGTTTGTGCGCACTGCGCACCAAGGGCTATTGTTATAGAAACAATAGGGGCATTGTTTTCTATTTAAAACGTCTGCCTAAAGGTGCATATATAAATCTGTTTTCACCAAAATTGCGGACAACAAAGTTTTAACACAGTACCAACCTTCGGTTTGATTAAGTCTCCGTTGACTTTCTTTGCTTGAATATTCTTCTTGAACAATTTGACCATTTGCAACATTGACAGATGAATTGGTTCTTCTTGGCCAAGATCTTTAGATTATGACTTCTCACATGAATGTTGATGGACAAATAATAGCTTAACTGAACTGGTAGACAATAGCTGGAGTAAATCCTTTTTGATAAATACATATGTATTTGTAGGGGTTAATCGTCACGGTTAACCAACAGTTAACCGTACGGTTAACCCCACGGTTAACCCCTCTTAAATGTGCTTTTCCACACTGATACATGGGTACAAAGGGCATTTCAACGGTTAACCCCTCTTTTTTAAGAATAAAGTGAATATACTTTCTTTTATAATTCCATGGTTAACCGTGGTTAACCGTCGATTTTATTCAGTTTCATATTAAATTGGCCCAAAAACAGGGGTTAATAGTGGGGTTAACCGTACGGTTAACCGTGGTTAACCGTTGGTTTGATGTTGGCGTACTACATCTATCATACAGGCTATATGTGTACAACGTTTATGCGTTTACGAAACGCTGTTTTGGAGAGCCGAGATATGGCGAATGAATAAAGAGATCAACAAAAATACATAAAATAGGGTAAATCTCTGGTTCAGCCTCTTTAACTTCCTGTTTGGTCATATCAGATGTTATGATACAAGTCTCAATCTGGTCACTCTGACTTTCTTCTTCAGGTAATTTAAATCGCTTCGAGTCACGGAATTGTTGTGCAGCTTGACCACAACGTCCCCTAGATTTCCAATGCTCTGATTGTCGTTTATGTGATTTGTTACTCTTCAGAGGTTTGATGTTTTTAATATTAATCTCACTGTTGGTATTTCTATTTGATCTTTTCTTTTTCTAAATGTATGGTGGAGCCTTGCATGAAATAAGTGGAATTTTTTTATTATGGTCTTTTAGAAGAGTGCAGTCTATATCTTCTACCATATTTTGTAATTCATCTAACGTCTTCCGCAATACATTTCTGTTATGACACTCGTGGATTTTGTTTTTGAATGTTTCAGTGGAAGAAATACATTTACATCGTAGAGTTTTGGCCGAATTTGATTTTAATAACTTCATGTCTCCAAAACTTTCAAAGTCATTAAGTGAGTCATCACTTGTGTCAATTAAATCAGCACAGTTGACATTATAAGCTTCTTCACTCACTTCACCATTATCCTGTAAATCACATTCAGCTTTTTCATGTGCTAACATCTCTTGATCGATGTTGAGGAACTTTTGCTTAAGATACTGATCTGGGAGACATCCCCAGTCAATTTCAGGGACGTGTTTAAAAATATAAAACATATGCTTACATGGTAACTTATACCTGCGCCAAACCACGCATTCACACTTAGGAATTGTCAGGTCACAGTGATAATTACTTTGGCCATCGGAAGATTTGATTTGAAAGCATTTATTTTTTACATCGCTTCTCAGCAAACTGCCACTGTCACTATAGTCAATTTCTGAATTCCTTATTCGAATCAAACAATGTTGAATAACGATGGGAAAATGAGCTTTATTTTCGAACACCATTGTCATCTCAAGCTATCTTATTTGCGGTAATGTATTCTCGATACAAATAGGGGAGAAATTTTTCAATGATAAGAGATACAATTGAACACAAGGTCTTCTCTGACGATTGTTTCAAAAACTTATACTTCATGAGTTTGTTCAAAGATTCAGCACCATTGTTTGTGTTAATATTTCTTTCTAAAGAATTCTCTCGGAAAGCCCGTGCCTACCTCTCTGGGCATGAAAGCCACCATTGACTGATGTAGTTTTGAACATTTTGGTTAGATTTCCAGACTGTGGATGCTTTAAGATTATCAACAGCAAGCTTAAAAGGACAACACTTGCTATCGGAACTTGCCAGAGCATAAGCTATTGCTCGTAGAAGCCTTAGCAACTCTTGTCTTTCGTCGATTGTGAGCGTTGATTCCTTGCGTTTCGTCTAGCGCTCCCATGCCTGTTCTCTGTGAAAACCGCATATAACAGGACTTTTGTTTGGGATTCTGTGAATGCTGCAAATATAATAGAGAAATGTATTAAATAACTCAACTGGTGAAAAGATTTGAAGCATGTTATGTTGTTATAGGATGTTGTTTTGCTGATATCCTAAACAACCTACTCACCTAATTCAACTGCATTAATCTCAATTTCGGAATAATCGCACATGAAGAACTTTGGTTTCCAACTTGAGTCCCATTTTCTTAAAACCATAAGAGCTTCATAAACTGATTCTGTATTTTCTTCTTGAGTTATAAATTCAGCTGTAAGGGAGAATCAGACAATTAGAATTTCTATTCAGGTGCATATCCTTACCGTTAACATTGTTATATAATACTAGAACAGTCATGAAAGACTTTTTCATTGTATTATTGCTATAGTTTTGAAAATGTCAAAAAGGTTCTAGTATTTTATAACGGACTTGCATCCTATTTAAGTAAAGGATATAATATAGGATATAAAATTACCAGCAATTTTGTAACCAGCTGGTGAGTGGCTGAGGTGTGCAAATCAAGTGCTTAGGCGCAATGACATACATCCGTACGTTTTTGCCGCAGCTGTAAGAGACATTCTGCAAAAGGGTTGGGGAAAATTCCGCAATATCATGATCATTGGGCCGGCAAACTGTGGAAAAACATTTCTGCTATCACCATTGACATGCATTTTCAAGGCATTTGAAAACCCAGCAACAACAAGCTATGCCTGGTTGGGGATGGAAAAAGCGGAGATTATATTCCTCAATGATTTTCGCTGGAGTAATGAGGTCATAGCCTGGAAAGATTTCCTCATACTTCTGGAGGGCCAGCCCATACATTTCCCTCCTCCTAAAACAACCTATGCGCAAAATATTTTTCCACAGAAAGATACCCCTATATTTGGGACAAGTAAATCTGCCAACACATATGCTGGGAAATACAATGTGATGGACGAAAGAGAGAACGAGATGATGGCTGCACGTTGGAGAGTTTTTTCATTCTGTCACCAGATTCCTCAGGAACAGCAAAAGGACTTGTCTCCTTGTGGCAAATGCTTCGCAGAATTGGTTCTTCTTGGCCAAGATCTTTAGATTTTGGCTTTTCACATAACTGTTTATGAATGTTTATGGACAAATAATAGCTTAACTGAACTGGTAGAGAATAGCTGGAGTAAATCCTTTTTGATAAATACATATGTATTTGTAGGGGTTAATCATCACGGTTAACCCACGGTTAACCGTACGGTTAACCCCACAGTTAAACCCTCTTAAACGTGCTTTTCCACACTGATACATGGGTAAAAAGGGCATTTCAATGGTTAACCCCTCTTTTTTAAGAATAAAGTGAATATAATTGCTTTTATAATTCCACAGTTAACCGTAGTTAACCATCGATTTTCATTCAGTTTGATATTAAATTGGCCCAAAAACAGGGGTTAATTGTGGGGTTAACCGTACGGTTAACCGTGGTTAACTGTTGGTTTGATGTTGGCGTGCTACATCTTTCATACAGGCTATATGTGTACAACGTTTGTGCATTTACGAAATGCTGTTTCGGAGAGCCGAGATATGGCGAATGAATAAAGAGATCAACAAAAATACATAAAATAGGGTAAATTGGTTTTTTGTTCGTCAAGCATCGAAACTTTGACAATTAACAGAAATTAAGCCAGAATGTGGGCGTATGTAGATAAAGTGTCACAGATAGAACATAGTCGATACAGTTAATACAGTTAGTTTTTAACGCATGATATCAAATGTAGAAATAAGGAACCTCTTAAAACAAGAACGAGTTACACTTAACAAATATAAAATGTTCATATTTAATACTTAAGGCGATCCCCGCCACTTTCTATTATCTTGTGTAAGCGCCCATTCATAGACAAAATGATTTTATCAATGTTTTCAGTTGGTATTGATAGTAAGGTATCTCGTATTCTTTTCTCGAACTCGTCTTTGGTTTCCAGATAAATACTTCGTAAAATTGCTTCCTCTTTTAACGTATCTTTAGCAATCTTAAAAAGGTTTTCTATTGGATTCAAGTCCAGACTTCTTGGTGGAATTGAAAATAACTCTGAATTGACTTCGATTTGAGCCTGCTTTGATTTTATTGAATTCTGCGACGGGTCCCCATCTTGAACCCAAAGCCTTGAACCCTTGCCAGATTATCAATAATTGTTTGGAAATTCCTTCGCAAGAAGTCAGCAAAATATTCACCATTCATTTTCTCGTACGTTTCAATGAATGTTACACCTTCCCATAAGTGATTGTTACCAGCATATGAACATAATTTCCCCTGTACCACAAGCGCTGCCTTTAGCAGTACACCCTGCTGAAAATCCTTTGTTCTTTTGACGCCAGACTCTGCCAGTTGGAGCCAAGGATTGATCTGCTGGATTCGTTTATAGATGAACCAAACTCCATCCAAATAGAAAGCTATTTTCTGGGTCCAAATATCCTCAGCATAGTCTCTCAGTACTAGCTTGGCAAATTCAACGCGTTTTTTCCGATCCTTGGTAGTTTAAAGTCCCTTTTTTTCGTGCCTGTAAATAAAAATAGCTCTTTCTATTTAACAACCTTCTAATCGTATGCACAGAAACATTTCGGAGATCGGCTTGATCCATTGGTGTTTTTATAGTCCAGTTAGGATTCTGCACTCTCAGTCTTTTGATCAAGCAAATCAACCTTCTTTCATCCCAATCCGTTAACTTCTTAGGCCGCCCACCAACTCCTATTCTTGATTTAGATTTCACGGCAACTGGTTCCTTCCATAATCTGTAAATATGTGTTTAGACACTCCTGTTTCCTTAGCAAGCTCTTTAACGTTAGTATCTTTCATAAATTTTATATAATCCCTTGTTTCTGATTTGATAGCCTTTCGTCCAGCCATTCTCTTTCGCAAAAGAGATTTTTTAAGACAACGCGTAAAAATTGAGAAAAGATGCTTTCTTTGCTTATTAAACAAGTCTTTTCCTGACAACTTGACAATATATTTAAATAACACTTCAATGATAGTTTCATAATGGTTTGTTGTGAGTTATTTGGACAAAACCATACAGAAGTGAGAATCTATTCCAATCCATTATAGAAGACAATCCCGGACAAAACTGATGAGACTAACATGAGAAAATGCTCTTTTTGCCCAATATCGTCTCCCCGTATCGCGATGGAGTTTCTTACTTCACTGTATGAAGGCAATCTGTCATACAGTTCTATCAATACGGCTAGAAGTGCAGTGTTGTCCTTTTTTGCGAATTCAGTCATCGACCACTTTTGGTCAACTTCCTATTGTTAAGATATTTATGAAGGGTATCTATGAACTTAGACAATGTTTTCCCAGACATCATACCATATAGAATCAATAAGCCGTGTTTAGCTATTTCAGGAATCAGAAGATTGCCAGTGAGCTTTCTCTTAACGAACTTTCTGTAAAGGTAGCTCTCCTATTATGTCTTCTTAGTGGCCAGAGATGTCAGACTATCTATGCACTAGACATACAACATATTTTTATTTTTTTTTCATTTTCATTTCAATATATTTGAAGCAACTTACAATTTAATGTCCAAATATAATACTTAGTTAAAGATAAGAACGCTTAAAGTTTAATTATTTGACAAAATCAAATATCTCTACTATAGTTGCTTAGAACACTCAAAAAGAACTCTAAGTAGATCTTTCGAGTGGAGTGCCCTGGCTTAAAAACCACTCTTGTAAAATAGAAATGAATTTTCAACAGTAACAGTAACTCTAATAAGAATACAGAAAATAAATCTAGCAAATGAAAGTAAAATAAAAGGAAAAAGAAAAAAGAAAGTAAGAAATCCGCGTTATTTTTGTACTAGGTTTCTCATAGCAATGGAAGCTATTCAATTACAATATCAAAACTGGGGTCTTCCAATTTAATGATGGTTAAATTTCTAATTTAAGCACCATTAATGGCGAAAGAAACTGTTATAATTATGCTAAGAAAGTAGGCTCAACTTAAGTTTGAATGAACAGAGGGCCTTGCAATGTCTTTTCTTCTCTAATCCCGTTGTTGTCGGTATAAGTATGATGCTGGATGCCTTCCAGGTCAAAGGAGGTCAGGGGATGATTAAGGCTATATTTATAACCGTTAACGTGCCACTCGCCGTAAGTATCTGTGAGGTTTCCTGTACAAAAGCCTGTCTGTCTAGAAGTCCCTATGGAATCTGGCTGATCTCCAGGAAATCCTTCTACGTATTTAGCAGTGTTTTCTCGGAGTGAGGTTCATTCGAATTCAACCACCGATAAGATAACTGGTCTTGATTCACAAAATTTCTTGCTATCGTTGTCGTTGCTATCGCTGCCGTCAGTCCGGTGAAAGCTGTTCAAAAGTGTTGGGAAGCCAGTGAATGATGAAACGCGGTGAGATTGTTCTTGTTTTGCTTTTGTCATAGACTCGTAGTTTTTCTTTCCTCATTTCTCCAACATCTCATAATTAATCTCGTCCTAATTTGACAAAATATCACACAAACGCTTAATTCTTCGATACCGGACGATAACGATATTGTTTCTATGTAATATAAAATAACCTTTACTATGCCCGCGAATGTTTCCGCTGTTTTATCGCAGTTTTGAGGTTTTGTACTAATCAGAAACTAATAACCTTCATTCAAAAATGGAACCAGAGATGGACGATAACGAAACACTTAGATAAATTATTTCTATGTAATAACCTTTATACAAAGTTTTTAAAGGTGAAATTGCCGATAGCCCAAATAGTTGTACTTCAAAAAGGCCTATAACAAGCATAAGGTTAAATATTAAAAGAACAGCCAAAAATAACGCAGTAGAAGCGTCTTCTTAGTAGCTACATTTCTAGCATATTACGTTCACAGTGATTCATTGATTAAAATTCTTTTGATCTCCCTTTATATGTTACCAAATTCAGGTGGTAGAACACCACTTCTCTACACGCTGCCTAAAAACACAGGAAAAGGTGGTTGTGCAGGCGGGCATATATTCTCTTGTCCTCTTTGTGAGACCGACAAATTTCCACAACACGATAAGTTTCGAAGATACGTACAATCCAACTAGAATAAATTTCTTAGAAACCACTGAAAACATGGCTGATATTGGGACCTCTGTAACCTATCAACACCAAAATCCAAAATCAACTGTTTCAGTGCTCCATGTGACCTCTTGTACACGACGTCCTGTGATCAAAAACGTTGCGGAATGTCATTGTCTACAGTCAGGCTCTGAGACACAGTGGAAACCGAAGACAGGACTCGTAGGCCTATCAAAACTAAAGGATCTTGAATACACCAACCTTGGCTTGGCTGGGGACTATCCCCTAGACATACCCAATTTGAAAAGCTTAGGCAATTATATCACAAATCATCATTATATACTTGAAGCCTCCCTTTCGTATACGTTTTTGTTAACCTACAAATATATATATATATATATATAAAAAAAGGAAATACAGAAGAAAACCGTCATGTCTCCTTAATCTTACACCGTCAGTCTCGTTGTGTTTTTGAATTCCCGCAGTCGGCTGTAATGGTAACCCCTCTGCAGTGTTAGGGTCCTAAGCGTTTAGGATATACTAATCAGGAATAGGTTGAAGTTGGTAAGAAACTTTCCATCATGATCTTGACCAAATTCTTAGACGTACAAACACAGCGAAAGAATTGCCTAGGTCAATTAAGGGAACTACAGTACTGTCCCACAAAAGTGAGAGTTGCTAATGCTCCTTCAGACAACCTAGTTGTCTCAGTAAAGGTTACCAAACACATGATTAGCGCTTATGAAGAAACATGGTCAACAGTAGAAACACAGGAATTCCTTGCCTTAGAATTGGAAAATGGGAAACAGCTCATTCTAGACATCAATATTGGCCTCTATTGTAGGAGGAGGGTTGTTTTTGTTATAGGAACACACTTTAAATGAGAGATGCAAAGTTTCTCTTCACGGATGTGACAGTTCTCTATACTTATCATAAGACAGATCTTGTCATAATGCTTAGCATGCTTATCAGGACCCAAATATATATACCTTCCACTATTGGCAAGTCCTGCGTAGCACAAAATCTATTGCCCTGGGGAAGGCTGGTGGTACTGCTTTTGTATATACACAAGTCTTAAAGGCTTGGTATAGGCAGGTGGTCCTTCAGTATAAACACGAAAATCTACTGTCTATTGCTTATAAGCAAGAAGTAGTGCTTCGGTATAAGAACGGAATTTCCTGCATCGGTATCGGCCAATCATAGTATTTTGGTATAAGCGCAAACCTAGGCAAATGTATCACGGGAGCGACTATTGCTTTGGTGTAAACATTTATTACTTCGGTGTAGGTAAGGAGTAGCGCTAAGGGAAAGTTCAGAATTTACTGCTTAGGTATCGGCAAATTATAGTGCTTCGGTATAAGCATAAACTTAGGCAAGTGGTAGTCATAGATTTGGAAAAGGAACCATTATTACATCAGTTTAGGCAAGTAGTAGTGCTTAGGTGAAAGCACAGGAATTTGTTGCCTTGGTATAGACAAATGGTAGTTCTTCGGTATAAGCACAGAATTTACTGTCTCGGTATTGGAAATTATTGTGCTTTGGTAAAGCCACACACTTTTGCTACGGTATAAGCAAGTATAAGTGTTTTGTTATTGACACGAAACTCATTGTCTTGGCATAAGCAAGTCATAAGGCTTCGGGATAAGCACAAAACTTACTGCCCTGGTATAGGCTAGCATTAGTGCCTTGTTATTAACGCAAAACGGATTGCCTTGGTACAAGCAAGTCGTAGTGCATCGGGATAAGCACAAACCTTATTGCCTCGGTATAGGCAAGTGGTAGTCTTTAAGTCCCTACCAATGCGAATCTTTAGCCTGGCTATAGGCAAGTAGTAGTGATTCGGTATTAACACATAGCTCATTGCCTCGGTGCAGGCAAGTCGTACTGCTTTGGGATAAGCATAAAGATTATTGCTTCGGTATAGGCAAATGCTATAGTGCTTCGATAAAGACAAACTTATTGCTTCGGTATAGGCAAGTCGTAGTGCTTCAGTATAAGCGCAAAAAGATTTATTTTTTTTGTCTATCGGTAAAGGCAAGTGGTACTGCTTCAGTAGAAGCACACAATTTATTGCGTCGGTATTAGTCAGTAATAGTGCTTCGGAAAAGCACAACATCTATTGCATCTGTAAAGGCCGATGCTAGTGCTGCGGTAAAAACGCAAACTTATTGCTTCGGTATAGACAAGTCGTAGTGCTTCGGTATGCGGACAAAATTTACTGCAGTGGTATTGAAAAGGAGTAGTACTTCCGAAAAACCACAGTTTATTGCATAGGTCAAGGCAAGTGGTAGTGCTTCGGTATAAGCACAAAGCAGATTGCCTCTGTAGAGGAAAGTAGTAGTGCTTCCGAAAAACCACAAAAAAAATTTCTTTTTTCATAGATAAAGGCACGTAGTGCGTCGGAAAAATCCCAAAATTTATTGCATCTGTATAGGCAAGTCATAGTGCTTCGGCAAAACCGCCAAATTTATATAGGCTCGATATAGGCAAGAAGTAGTGCTCGGTATAGGCAAGTATTATTTCTTCGGTATTAACGCAATTTTGCATCGATAAAATAGGCAAACGGTAGTTTTTAAATATAACCACAAAAATGTGTTGACTCGGTATAAGCATGGTACCCTCGGATAAAACCTCATTTATTGCCTCAGTACAGAGAAATGGTAGACATGAGAAATAAGCACACGTTTATTGCTTCGGTTTAGGCACAACTTTGATTGCCTCGGTTAGGCAAGTGGACGTGCTTAGGTATGAGTACCAAATCTATTATCTTAGTGCTTCGGTACAAGCACAAGTTATTACTTCGGTATAGGTCAGTGCCGTGCTTCAGGATAAGAACAACATTTATTGCTTCGGCATAGGCAAGTGGTAGTGCTTCGGTAAAAGCAAATAAAGTTTATAGCCTCAGCGAGGCAAGTGTAGTGCTTCGGTAAAAGCAAATACAGTTTATGGCCTCAGCGAGGCAAGTGTAGTGCTTCGGTATAAGCAAAAAAGTTTATTGCCTCAGCGAGGCAAGTGTTAGTGCTTCGGTATAAGCACAAAAAGTTTATTGCCTCATCGAGGCAAGTGATAGTGCTTCGGTATAAACACAAAAAGTTTATTGCCTCAGCGAGGCAAGTGTTAGTGCCTCGGTATAAGCACAAGAAGTTTATTGCCTCAGCGAGGCAAGTGTTAGTGCTTCGGTATAAGCACAAAAAGTTTTTGCCTCTGCGAGGCAAGTGGTAGTGCTTCGGTATAAGCACAAAAAGTTTATTGCCTCTGCGAGGCAAGTGTTAGTGCTTCGGTATAAGCACAAAAAGTTTTTGCCTCTGCGAGGCAAGTGGTAGTGCTTCGGTATAAGCACAAAAAGTTTATTGCCTCTGCGAGGCAAGTGTTAGTGCTTCGGTATAAGCACAAAAAGTTTATTGCCTCTGCGAGGCAAGTGTTAGTGCTTCGGTATAAGCACAAATGGTTATCACCGAGTTAATGCCGTCTTTCTGGCAGGCGTGGTCTTTTACCCACTGCCACTTTGGCTTTTGGTTTCTTTACAGGGTGGCCGCTGGCTCCCCGGTGAAGTCAGCTGTGGTCCCTTGATATATTGGTTATATGAGTTTGCATTTATGAATTTTGCATTATGTTCCTGATCTGCCATTTTTTAGGTTTTTTAGGGCTGGGAGAAATTGCCAGGGGTCCTATTGTTATGTATACGGTGGTGATTCGTTGGGGTCACACTGCGTGTTCTGTGGCCGAAATTTGCTTTGCAAATCGGAATCACCGACCGTAAATTGGGTTCCTTGCTCATGCAACAGAGGCTGGTACGCTGACCGGCCAGTTTCTTGAGAATACATTAAATGATGGTTAAATTTCTAATTTAAGCACCGTTAATGGCGAAAGAAACTGTTATAATTATGCTAAGAAAGTAGGCTCAACTTAAGTTTGAATGAACAGAGGGCCTTGCAATGTCTTTTTCTTCTCTAATCCCGTTGTTGTCGGTATAAGTATGATGCTGGATGCCTTCCAGGTCAAAGGAGGTCAGGGGATGATTAAGGCTATATTTATAACCGTTAACGTGCCACTCGCCGTAAGTATCTGTGAGGTTTCCTGTACAAAAGCCTGTCTGTCTAGAAGTCCCTATGGAATCTGGCTGATCTCCAGGAAATCCTTCTACGTATTTAGCAGTGTTTTCTCGGAGTGAGGTTCATTCGAATTCAACCACCGATAAGATAACTGGTCTTGATTCACAAAATTTCTCCCTCCCTCCCTATCCCTCTAGTTATTGTTTTTTGATTCTATGAGTTTTTGATTATTTTATTTCGCAGTCGACCACTCCGGTCGTCATTGCCAGGTGTGCCGGCCGAAATTTGCTTTGCAAATCGGAATCACCGACCGTAAATTGGGTTCCTTGCTCATGCAACAGAGGCTGGTACGCTGACCGGCCAGTTTCTTGAGAATACATTAACCTTCCTGGGGTACTCCACAAATATTAGTACGTATTTCCGAAAATTCACCACCAACATATACACACTGAGTTCTATTCTTTATGTAAAATCTAAACCAGTTCAATGCTGTTCCTCTAATACCATAGTGATCCAGTTTATTTATCAATATGTTATGGTCAACTGTATCAAATGCTTTTGCAAAGTCTAGGAATATACAGCAAGAGAAATGTTTGTTTTAAATTGCTTGGACAATCTTGCTACATAGATCCAGAACTGCTAGTGTTGTTGATTTGTTTTTCTGGAAACCATACTGATGTTCCGAATAGTACTTTGTAGAAATTCGAATTAAATGTTACTTCTCTAAGCTGATTAGCGTCAAAATGCATAAAGGGAAAATAGCTTGGTGACACTTGGAACATGACCATGTTTTTATGATAGTGCTAATGTTTGCAGTCTCCCATTTGTGTAGGCAGGAACACCTTTTGTGAACAAAACTAGAACAAACATGACAAGGAACGCTCTCTTGAATGAGGCACCAAAAATCACTTTGCAGCAGACAGAGCACTGTTTGGTGTAGTCACAAGATTGACAAATCGTCTGATTTTGGTTGACGATATTTTCCGAAAATCATCTGATTTTGGTTGACGAGATTTGTTTATCCGCTTAATGGCGGATAAACAAAAACTTAAAAACTGAAGTGAAAGTAAAAAAAATTAAGACATAATAATACCTTGAGGCAGAAAGCACACGCATAAACTGCTTTGATCTTTCGGACAGCGAAAAACATGTCCACTCTGTGGCACTGCCAAATTGAGTATTGGTACATATGGAACGCCTCAAACATAAATATGTATTTCATATTCGAGAAGAACTGAAGCAATCACGTGCAGATTACCATATTAAGCAACTTTAATTTAGACAATATTCAGACAAGGAAAAACTTTGTCTAGTAACTCAATACTGAACACAAAACACACCTACTACTGAACACAAAGCTACTCGTAAGCTTCATAAAGCTGTGTTCTCCTTAGCTCGATGAGTCAAGTCTGTTTTGCTGTCTGCAGGGATTGATACGAGCAAATTTACTGCTCATAGCACAAGGGCAGCATGGTCGTCACATTTGGCTCAAAGGAATTTCTCTATTGCAAATATCATTGATGCCGTTGGATGGAAAAAAGAAGAGATTTTTCAAAAATTTTATAACATTAAATCAGAAGAAATTTTTAACTTTGGTAACACTATTTTAGACACTGCTAATAGTAGTGTATGACATAGTAGTATCAATGTTTGGTTTTGAAGTGGCACTGTTTCTTTTTCGATTCATTGATTTTTTTCATGTTTTTGAAAATGCTTTATTGTTTTATTCTTTGACTTTGGTGCGAAGAAATAAGAAGGGGGGGGGGGCTAAGTTAGCTGTTACCACCACACATAGGGATACTTGCACCGAAATATCTACTGATGTTATATATTGTATATATATAACATATGTAAAAAAATTCTCTTCTTCAAATTGTTGTTGGATCACTTCACATATGTATGTTAAGCATAGAAAATCCTTTGTCTTTGTTGATGAAAATTTTTCTTTCATAAACATTTCCACGATGCATTGCCATGTCTCAGCTTTGAAATTGCGTGGAACTATGTAACAATGTAGGCTAATGACGAAATAGAATTAGAAATTAAAGGATACTTACCTCTTAGTTGAACTTTGATTGTAATTCTATGAGTCATTAGCCAGGAGTGAAGGAGTTGTACACCCTCCCATTTCAATCATATTTTCTATTCTAACAATAGTCAGATTGCCAATGTCTTGAATCTGTGCCTGCAAGTTGTCAGCAAGATAATGTCATAGAAAGGAAGCAACATTCTAAGAGAGAGCTCAGCATTGACTATGACCTGATTGAGGTCAAATCATTTGACAACAGTTTCAGCTTCAAAGCAAAAGGTTTCCCTGATAATGCACTGTAGAGAGATGACATTGGAAAAGTCAGCCAACAAGTTTATGACAGCTATACTTTGAAAGATGTTGTACCATTGCCACGTCTATTGGTAATCTTTTGAACAACAGCATGCCTGATTAAAGAACATACAGGGATTTCCTGAAAAACGTTGGCATGAAAGGACAGAGCACAATAACGTTCTGGTGTGTTGGTTATGCAGACTCGAGAAAAAAAGGTTGGTTCACACCATATGAGGGTATAATTTCAAACGACAGGCTCACCACAGTGACAAAGGACAGACACATTTCTCCAAGCATGCTTTCCTAAGAAACCTAATGTTTGTTTGTTGACGTGAGGCCGCAAATTGTGATGAGTAGAGATGATGCAAAAAGAGTCCTGCAAAGTCGTTTCGTGGTTATCCTTCTGAAGCACAAAGAGTTACCAAACTTCATATACAATTCTGGTGCCTACATCACTTACAACCAGATTCCATCTGTTTTTGACGTGGATGGTGCCCTCGTACATGCAAGACTGGCAGTGTTTACAACCAGGTCTCTCTCAGAAAAGAATACAAATGCAAAAAATTGCCGGAGGAAAACTTCATGCATATCTTAAACTATGTATCTTACAGGCTCAAAAGTGGTAATATTTGATAAGAATGAACCATAGCAGGTGTCAGCAACTCACATTCAGACAAAGGACAACTATTCAGTCAAAGAACAACAACTTCACTGAAGATCATTAAAGCTGTCTAATAAACCCGCAAGATAGAAAAGAGTAGGAATTTTTGCAAAGTTGAAGGAAAGCAAATTAAGAAGCCCAAGAAGATCCGATCCATGACATTGTTCTGATGGAAACTCCCAACTACAGTATCCAGGATTATGAAGATGAAAACCCTGATGAATTGACAGAGATGAGAGCTGAATATTCATTGCACTAGGCAATATCAACTTGTTTGAATATCACATGGTTGCCTTTTTGTTACAATCTCTGACAAGAATTGGATACAACCCAAACCAACTGACGAAGCCTTGGAAAGATTTTGAAGTGGCTCGTGACTTGAATGGACTGGAACCAATTCAATATAAGATGCTTGGCTTCTTTTTGAAGATACAAGACGAGAACAGTTCAACATAGATTAATCCACAACCACTTTTCCAAAATGGCAGTTATTGTTACAAAAGTGGGAAGGAACCGATTGAAGATTGGTATTGAATGAAGATTACAGTGAAGATGATGCGGAAAGAATATCTCGTGTTCAGAGGAAATAAAAAAAACATAAGGTCAAGCAGCAAAGATTAATAAACAAATAACTTGTGAACAATGCTATTGTAAAACTGATTATATAATATATCATTTGTTGTTATTGTGATTGCGTTCTCAATAAATAATTAAGTTATAAATTACAAATGTCCCTTTGATTAAGGCCCTTTGCACACTAAACTACTTTTCCAAATTTTAGTAAGGATTAACAAATTAACACCTTTTTTCCTAGTGTGCAAGGACTTTTTTGCATTTTCTGCTATCCATAAATTCAAATAAGGATGGAACAGGCCTCTAATTAAATATGGGCAGCTCCCAAGCTGCCCTTATTTCTGCCAAATGTCATCATGGATTAATTTCTTGACCTGACAAGAGACTTTCTTGCTTGTTTCATTCCTTCTCGTAACAAGATGTGGGATGAAGAGTTTTTTTATGCTTTTTTATGATCGTTTTTCATGGAAAGTTAGCGTTTTCCTCAGAAATACAAAATCAAAAGATAACAGTAACAAGCATTTGACGAGTGTTTTTAAGCATGAATAGGTTTATTGAAAAATTCAATTTGAGGCTGCCTCGTTCTCCAAAACCAGTTATGTCATTTTTGTACATCTTAAGTCATGCTCATTCATCCTTGTTAAATACTAGTTACTTGCTTTTCAAATAGGTGTTTGATAAAGTTTGGTTATGACATCATTTTTGTTGACCACATCACATTACAAATTTAATAGCTGTGTCGCTTTGGGAAATGATCTGAAGATATCTTCTATTTTGTATGATATCTTCTATGATCTATTTTCGTATTATTGTCATCAGTCTTCAACATTTCACTTTCACTGGAAAACACAACTCTTTTCACCATCTTGCTTGACCACTTTAATAACCCAAAGTTTTCCCATTGCCAATTTTCCACTCATTGCTATTTCACACGACCTTTGTTTCTGATAAAAGTTCTTGCTACATGAGAGCTGTGCTTTTTATCAAGACTTATCAGCCTCTGTTCTTTGGCAGAAGGAACTCACAAACTTTTGGACTCCTCTTTTTGTCAATATCTTGTTGGGTGGACATATTTCACGATAGCTTGAAAGAGCTCTGACATATAAATACTCAACTTCTTAAATTAAGTCCTACTTCATTTGATGAGAACATAGTCACATTTAAGATTGAGCAGAGGTCTAATTTACTTGTTTCATCAAAAATCAACAAGTCAAATATGTATTGTTTGGCAGTTTTACATTCGCGTTCTGTAGACTTGTCAAACATAACAAGTGTCAAGTATTTCTTTCTGTTTGCCTGTCAATCCAAATACACATACTTTTTTATAAGAAACTCTTTATAAGAAACCCAGACTCTTAACAGGCAAAAATTTAAGAAACTACAGCACTGAAAATTTCACCTCAGTGTAGCCAATACGGATATTCATGGAGCTCTTTCAGTACAAAAAATTTTAGAATTTTAACCCTATTCGGTATGGGCTATTTTTGCCTCACTAGGTATGGGGGGGGTTATCTCCCCCTTCTAGTTATCTCAACTGCTATTTGTCTGATTGAGATGAAACTTGGTAGACATGTGCAAGTACCCAATTGTAACTAATTAATACTATTGTTTGCTAATTAGTCACATGACAAGTTGCCTATTGACAGTGTAGAGTGTGAAATTATAACTATTTCATCTAAGTTGCAGATTATCAAGCTAAATTTGACTAAAATAGGTAAAAGGCACTGTTAATATTAAAATCTCTATAGAAAATGAATTTTTTCTATCACTCAAGTTAATTATCAGCTAATTGCTGTTTCTTATCAACTTTTATAAGCCTTTATGATGAGGACAAAATTTTTTGCTTACTCAGCATGGAAAACGTATATCAAGCTTTGCTTTCAGTAAAAATCTTCAAAAGCATAGTTTACAAAGGGTTATGCATGACTCAATCCAAAAATTAAAAAAAAAAGTTGCTAATTAGGTTAATTGACGACATTAATGAAATTGATCATGTGACAAGTGACATTTGCCAACAATACCAAAAACATTCAATGGGACACATCAACATCATTGTCCCAGTACAAGACAAAGATTGAAATTTGAACATACCAGGTTTTCTTTAAACGTTGAAGAAGCTGGAGAAGCAGAAAATAGATAGAGACATTGCCTTGCGGTTGGGTTTGGTCCTGGAGGGTTTTGCTGCTTCCTTTGCCTGAGTAAGAAGGCTTTCTCAATGTCGGATTCCTTTCAACCAAAAAGTCTTAGACAACTGCAAGAGATCTCTCATAAAAATTATCATTTACAAAGTCAACATTTCAAAAAGTTCATGAAACTTCTCCGAGAGATTAAACTTACACCAATTGCGGAAACATTACATGAACTACGTAAGAATCAATTTCAAGAAAAAGCGTACATAGTTTAATCAAGTAAGGGTTTTTTTGTATTCTTCTGTATAAAAATGAGTCTATTTCACAACAAGGAACAGTATAAAGAACCTTAAGCCTCATTGTCAAAAAATTAAAGAACACCTGCCTCAATGCGTACCAACAGTTCATTATAAAATACCTGTATACCTTCATTTCCTACAAAAATTTTTTGCAACGGTACAAAGATAATGTACTAGTAAACACCAAATTTGAAATATTTCAAAAGGTGCTGTTCATGATATTCGTTACAAACAAGGAAATTTGTTCAAATACCTTCCCAAAAAACTTGTTTGGCAGGTTAATCATTTATAATCACAAATAATAGTGAAACCACTTTCAAAACATATAATTTCTAAAATATAAAGAATATCACTTAGATGATGTCCGACACCATCTAGTATGAATGCTATTCTATTTTCTCATTTTCAAAATTGCGATGAACAGCGGAATTATTTTCAGGCATACTAAAAGCTTTTTCTTCTGACACCCCTCAGAGTATGAACGTCAGAAACACACAGAAACAATAGACTAAGGCGGAATTTATACCCAGATGCAGCTCCAAATGCACCAATCAAGTACAACTCAAAGACTTTGTCATTTTCAGTTGTACTGGTACCACCTTCCATTACCACCCTTCCATTGCTATACTTTTTCCCTCATTGCAATTATTCATAATTGTATCCACAACATTAAGAAGCCCTCCAGTAATTGAAGACACTTGTCCTTGCTTTGCCATGGCATGTTAACTGATCTTCATGACTCCTTTGTATAAGCTTTTCACTTCCTACAGTACATTTCTTCTGCAGCTGTGGGAGAAGGCTTCAAGGAAAAACTTCAAAATGTTCTGCACTTTCAAGAGAACAATTTCAAAGAAAGCTATGGTGGATTTCTTCTGGGACATGGAGGTCTTGTGGTGGCTTTCCATTATGACACACTATCTAGAGTTGCAGATGAAAACGTTCCAAGTATTTTGGTAACAGGTTCTCCTGTTTCTAGCAAATCAAAAGTAGTGGAGCTGTTGATTTCTATAGTTGGCATGTCTGATGATTCCAGCATTAGAGGTATTTCTATTGTGTGAAATTTTTCCTTCCACATTCTGTTTCCATGCGCATGAGGGACGTTCCTTTTCAAATGCACTCCAATCTTTGAATAACAACTGACAATATCCCATCAACCTGAAAATCATTTGAAAATAACTGCAGCCAAGAAAGTACCCAAAAAGGAGGTTTTCCTTCGAGAGGGTGCACATTGGAAAGGAAACACTTGTTCCTTACATTTTATGTTACGTTGTGCTTTCGCATTGTCAAATTGGTGGGGGTTCATATCAAATTGAGCCATAGTCCCACCGGAATGTTTATATTAACTGTACACACATGTTCCCTTTTGCCATCAAATTCAGCTTTTGTTACCTTAAATCTCAGAAGTGTCTGCTTTTGGCCTTAAGAAATTGCTGTCTGAGGATCCATTTCATAGAATGCTTGTTGCTACAAAAAAAGCTATGAATGATGATGATTAACCAAACACACTTTTGAGTCCTCAAATAAATGATGAGTACTTTATTTTCCAGGGCGCAAGGTTACTGAACACAGAAAAGGCTATGCAGATATCAACGCTTTTCAAGACAGCCAATTCTGATTTTGTTGCCAAATTAAGACCACAAAAAGGCAAAACGGTAAGAAAATTTAATACCAACACATACATTTCTTCCCATTGAAGCATCAGTACTTAGTTCCAAATGATTTATCCTGTTTTCTTTTTCAAATTATCTTCAGGCTTATAACCAGACTGGCCAAATGCCGTAGATATTGACGATATCTTTAATACGATAGAAGCTAGTTTTTTGAAGTACTTTAGACAGCAAAAGAACGATAGCAAAAGAACTAACTGAACAGCAAAAACCTCAGAAGCAATAAAAAAATAAAACGTGTTCGTCTTGTGACTTGGCAAACAGTCAATACCTGCCGAGCGGAAGTCGCAACTTAAAACAATAACTAAAGTAAAGAAAAGATTAAGTGTTTCAAACGTAACATACCGGCCCCTTAAAGGCGTCTTGCAGGATAGCCTTTACCTTTCATACCACTGGTCAGTTTGAAACATCTCGTCTGCTCAATGCTTCAGCAGCTTCCAAAAGAACGATTTTGTCGATAGGTCGCACAAGAACGGCTTTACTTGTTTTAATCTTGACGGAGCGCACCAGACCGTCACTGCGATTTTACGCACCTCCAATACACGTCCCAATGGCCATGAGCTGCGTGGAGTTGATTCGTCGAGCAGCAAAACAATGTCGTTGACTGCGAAATTTCTGTGCTCTTTGTTCCATTTCTGTCGTTCTTGAAGCGTAGGTAAATATTCGCGTATCCATCTGCGCCAAAACACGTCGGCGAGGTACTGGACTTGACGCCATCGTCGATGACTGTAGCTATCATGCCTCGGAAAAGAACCAGGTGGAGCGTTTGGTCCTGCATGCAGCAATAGCAGATGGTTAGGAGTCAACGGCTCGAGATCGCGAGGATCGTCAGATAACTTGGTAATTGGTCGGCAATTGACTATGCTTTCTACTTCGCACATAAGAGTATTGATACCTTCGTCGTCTAGCAATTGCTCTTTGATTAACGCTTTCATAACTTTCCGTACAGTTCTGATACATCTTTCCCACACACCTCCGTGATGTGAGCCCGCTGGAGGGTTAAACTTCCACTCGATGTTGTGTTGCAATAAGAACTCGTGAATTTGACATTGATTCCAGTCGTTAACCTCTTCTCGAAGCTCCTTTTCACCTCTGACGAAATTTCCGCCGTTATCTGATCTCATTTCGCGGGGCTTTCCTCTTCTTGCGATAAACCTTCTCATTGCGTTGATGAATGATGACGTGTCGAGTGAACTAGCGACTTCAATATGGATAGCCCGAATAGTTAGGCATGTAAAGATGACCCCGTACCTTTTAACGGTGCTCCTACCGCGTTTGATGATGAAAGGCCCAAAACAATCGACGCCTACGTACGTAAAGGGTGGCTCGGAAGGAGTAACTCTGTCCGCAGGCAAACTTGCCATTTTCTGTTGGGCAACTGACGCTTGTCTTCTTTTGCAACTGAAACATTCTTTTAGAACTCTCTTGGTGAGTTGCCTTCCGTTGATAATCCAGTAGTTTTCTCGAATTAAAGATAACGTATATTCTAATCCGAAGTGACCTGACAGACGATGGTAATAATTGACGATTAAGTCAACCACATGATGATTCTTTGGTAGAATAGCAGGGTGCTTTAATCTGCTGTCGACTGGCGCATGTTGAAGGCGACCTCCAACACATAAAAGATCGTTGATAAGTACTGGGTCTAGCTTATAGACTCTGCTAGATTTCTTTAATACCCCTTTGCTTGGTTGATCAATTTGCTGTCGAAGCTGAAGAAGTTCTTCTTTGAATGATAGACTCTGAATATACTTGACGATTGCTGCTTCAGCGAAATTCATCTCATTTACAGAGATCAAAGGCACTGAATCGATTGATTGAGTTTTGATCGGCTGATCAGTTTTGCGATTTCTGATACTATTGAAGAGATTTGACTTGAAACGAAGGATCCACGCGATGGTTTTCTTTAGGCGACTCCAGGAGGAAAATTGCTTGATGATATTTTCAATTGGATCGAAGGGTTTAGCTTCAGTCGCATACACCGTAGATGATTTCTTGACCTCAGGGTCGTCTTCTTCTATTTGATTCATGCCACTTGGTCGCTGTGGCCATTTTTCAGTTGGTTGAGTGAGGAAATGTGGACCGTGTATCCACCGTTGAAGTGAAGTGACTGAAGCTCCTCTAGATGATTCGTCTGCAGGATTAGATTGCGTGTCGATGTATCTCCATTGAGATGGTGAAGTTGCGTCGTGGATGCTTGCGATACGATTGGCGACGAATGTCTGGAATCGCTTTCCTGTATTCTCGATATAGCAAAGCACACAAGTGCTATCTGTCCAGAAGATCGATTCGTCGATTTCTAGGCTCAATTCTTGTCTAGGCTCAATTCTCGACAACTGCGGCAGACAATTCTAGGCGTGGAATTGTCAACAACTTAAGAGGTGCAAGCCTTGACTTACCCATGACGAATGAACAATGAACGTTGCCCTTGTTATCTGTAATTCTGAGATACGTGACAGCTCCGTACCCTTGCTGGGATGCACCTGAGAAATGGTGAACTTGGATTGATGTGATCTCGCCGAATGCTGATGGCTTGAAACAGCGATCAATTGCAAGATGCTCTAATTTTGGTAGCTCTTGCAACCAGTTTTGCCAGCGTTGCATGTACTCATCTGGAACAGGGTCGTCCCAGTCGAGATTCTTCCTACACAGCTCCTGCAGAATCAATTTCGCTTGTAGTATGAACGGAGCAGCGAATCCCAAAGGATCGTAAACTGAGCTGATGATTGACAATAACCCTCTTCTTGTTGCCGGTCTGTCCTTCAGGGTTATTTTGAATCCAAACTGATCATTTGATACGTTCCATTGAACGCCGAGGGCTCTTCGATATGCATTTTGTCAAAGTCTAAATCTTTCACATTCGATGCTCTTTCCGATTCTGGAAGCGACTTAATAACCTCCTTAGAATTAGATGTCCATTTAGTTAGCCTGAAACCACCTCTTGCTAGAAGACTGCGCAATTGATCTGCAAGCTGAATTGCTTCTTCTTCTGAATTAACTGACTGCAAACAGTCATCTACGTAGAAGTTCCTCTCCACGGTTTGAATTGTCAGTGGGTCGAAATCTGCCTGGTTGTCTTGAGCTGTTCTCTTCAATGCGAAATTGGCACAACTAGGTGAAGATGTTGCACCAAATAAATGCACAACCATTTTGTATTCTTCAGCGTTGCGGAAAGGTCGCCATCTGGCCACCATAAGAATCTTAAGGCATCACAATCGCTTTTTCTTACGCGAACTTGATGAAACATGGCCTCTACGTCTGACATGAATGCGATTTGGTCTTGTCTGAAACGCGAAAGTACGCCTACAACTGTGTTAGTCAGGTCCGGCCCCTGTAGCAGCTGGTCATTCAACGAAGTGTTGCGATATTTCGCTGAGCAGTCGAACACTACCCTGATTTTGTTGGGCTTTTGGGGGTGGAAAACAGGGTGGTGAGGCAGATACCAAAACGTTTCTAGAGGACCGACATCATCATTGCATACCTTTTTAGCATAGCCCTTGACCAACAGGTCATCGATAAACCCGTTGTATTTAGTTAGCATTTCTGGGTCTCTTTGCAATCGCCTTCTAAGGAGTTTCAAACGATGTTCTGCTAAAGATTTGTTGTTTTCCAAAGAGGGTGGATAGTTCTTCCACGGTAGAGCCATTTCATAGTGACCTTTCTCAAGCTTGACACTATCATTCATGATATCTAATGCCCTTTTGTCATTCTGTGACATTGATACCTTACAATCAACTAATGAATCATTGAATTCCATGTTACAGAAGTTTTCGAACTGTTCGTTGAGCCTTGTATCAACAAAGTTAGTCATTGAAGCGCCTTTTCCTTTTCTTCCAAGTGGTCCATTGAGAACCCAGCCCAGAGCAGTACGTGTAGCATAAGGACCACCATTTTGGCTTGCCTTTACCTCTAAAGGTTGAAGTGCTTCTGGGATGTTGCTGCCTATAAGAAGGCCCACTTCTGCATCTATTTGCGGTAGACTTATGCCGGCGAGATGAGGCCAGCGACTGATATCTTCTTGATTGCTTATACTTTCTGCAGAGATCGGTAGACTTGGTCTCGAACAGACCATCGGTAGCTCAATTAGATTTTCTTCTTTTAAATCAAGAACTTCGAGATTGACGAATGAGCAATTGACAGGTACGTTGCTACTCTGCATAGTTGTAAGCGATAGACTGATACTTTCTCCTTTCAGGTTTAGCTTTTTAGGAGCTCTTCTGTGCAGAATGAAGTGTTAGAACCGTTATCTAAGAACGCATACGTTTCGATAGATTCAGATTGTCCCTTTGCTTTTACACGCACTGGAACGATAGCAAGTGCCGTCATTGAAGAGGTTGGTGAAACACTGGGCTTTGGTAGCATCTTAACGAACCCATTATTAGCTTGATTGGTGTTAGTAGTTGCTGCTGTTTCAGACCTACTATCTTGAGCTTGACTAGAATTATCTTCGTTGCTGTTGTTGGTTGTCAACCCATTTTTCGGATGTAGAAATGTCGAATGCTTTGCACTGCGTCCTTGAACCTTGCAGAAGCTTTCCTTGGAGCAAGAACTTGCAAAGTGGCCAACAGTGAGGCAGTTGTTGCATAGCTTCTTCTCTTTAGTTAGCTTGTGTCTATCACTGAGTGACATTTTTCTAAACTGGCTACACTGGGAAAGCCAGTGACTAAAGCCACACAAAGGGCATTTTGATCTCTTACTAGTTGGCTGACTTGACTGCAGGTCTCCTTGCGTTGCGTAGCTATGTATTCTAGTGTTGGCTGATAGCTGCTTAGGCTTTGTGATTGCTGACTTACTCTTTACATCATTTACTACTTTACCAAAGATAGGGTGAATGGCTGCTCTAGCCTTAGCTGTAACAAACTGCATTATGTCCTTTACTGTTATGTCTCTTTTCTCTTTCTCAATGATACCATCAACCACGTCTCTCCACCGCAATCTTAGCCCATACGGGAGTCGTTCGATGATCTTTCTCAGACAATCTGGGTTGTCGAGTTTATTCATATAGCCAATTTCTTCTAGAGTGTTTGTACAGCTTGTGAGCAGTGTAGAAAACTGTTGCAATGCAGCACTATCTTCAGCTTTGATTGGTGGGCCATTGATCACTCGATCAACGTGAGCTGCGGCAATTTTGTAGCTTTGACCGAATCTTTCTTTGAGCAAGTTCCTTGCCTTTTGATATCCTTGATTCTCGTTCATGGATAGGCAACCTTTCATCAATTCTTGAACGTTTCCAGAAGTATATTGTACCAGGTAATAGAGCCTTTCTCCTGGGTTTTTTGTTTTACCCTCAATCAGATAATCAAATGCACGAACGAAGTCACAATATTCAATCGGATCTCCACTGAATACTTTTAGATTTTGTTGCGGCAATGTTAGAGCCATAACGCCTTGTTGTTGCTGTTCCACAAGTAGCTGAAGTGCTTGGTTTTGGCGATCCTGTGTTTCTATCATTTTAAGAAGAAAGTCTTCTCCTAATTTTTCTTGATTTTGGCTCGGGTTATCTGCACTCTTCCATTCTGCTGCATTTGGATTTAGCAATGGCCTTTCTGCATTTGGCATTTCTTTGTCTTTGCCTAATTGATTTTGTTGATTTAGGCTAGATGTGGGAATAGCATCAGTAGTGCTGTTGATTTGTATATTGCTAGGTGGGAAGATTGAAAATGGCTGTATTGAGAATGGCTGCGCTATTTCATTTGTTTGGACTTTCTTTTGATACAATGTAGTGACTTCTTCGGATTCTGCATCTTCATAAGCCACTCTTTCTGCCTCAGCAACTGCAATATCTGTCTTCAGTTGCAGCTCTGATTTCTTTTGTTTCAACTTCAATTCTTCCACTTCAAGCTCATGCATGTTCTTCAATGCTGCAGCTTTTGCTTCGAGGGCGGCCTTTTTTGCAGCAGCTTTTGCTTTGGCACTAGTTGAACTTAGAGATGAGCTTCTACTCGATTGTTTTGAGGCCTTAGAACTGGCACTGGATCCGGCATTGCTTACAGAGTCCTCTGGATTGAGATCTAACTCTGGAGACGGTTTTGGTTGCTCGGATTTTAATAGCCATAATTCTGATTCTCTTCCTAGCTTTGAAAATTGCTCTTAGACTGATTTGAAGTAGAGAGATGACTCTAGCTGGTCTTCTTCATCACTTAGATTGCTATGATATGCATTATGCGCACTTTGAAATTCGCTGAAAGCATCGCGAAGCTCTTTAACTTATTCCTTAACCCTTTCTGGATTATTATGGTTCGCCATTTGTTCGTTAAGGGTATTAACCTTTCTCGTAAAACTTCCCTTCGTGTAACTACGGGTGCTTTTTAATTGTTCCATAGTAATTGGAATGTTTTGGTTAGCGTTTGAGGTTTAGTAACATGAAATGTTTTTAAATTCAGCTTAGGTATCAAATGTCAATAAATACAAACATGTTCGACGACAGATTCAAGAATTGCGTGTTGAAATACGATACGTGTTTACCGAATTTGAACTAATGTGACTCGCAGCAAGAGTCCACCAAAAACGAGCCACAGGGGGTAGCGAAGCGCTGTGCAAGTGTGTCCTTTGAACGCGAGGCAGATAAATCGAAATTGAAATTGTTGATAATAAGTCGTAAACGGCAAATTGAAATCGAAAATCTTGAATACTAATTCGTGAATAATAATTCGTGAATACTAATTCGGTTCAAACTAAAAGAAAATAATTAAAATACTCTAAGCATAGCGAAATAGATTATAACAGCGAATAACGAAAACAAATAAATTTAATCAACTACAAGTCCAACAAACAAACAAAACAAACTTACTTCGGTATAGACATGCACGGTAGACTGGCCAAATGCCGTAGATATTGACGATATCTTTAATACGATAGAAACTAGTTTTTTTGAAGTACTTTAGACAGCAAAAAGAACGATAGCAAAAAGAACTAACTGAACAGCAAAAACCTCAGAAGCAATAAAAAAAAATAAAAAGTGCTCGTCTTGTGACTTGGCAAACAGTAAATACCTGCCGAGCGGAAGTCGCAACTTAAAACAATAACTAAAGTAAAGAAAAGATTAAGTGTTTCAAACGTAACACCAGATTCATATATGTGCCATTTGAAGGAATGGACATATGATCATCTTTTATAATTGCTCTACAATTGGACACTAAATAAAGAGCTGCAAAGCGAGATGCCATCCACTGCATTATGGCAATCATCGAATTGCATTGCTTTTGCAAAAGTGATGAGAGCTTCCTGGCTGACACATATGGGGTGCTATTACCGCCAAAATTGTGCAAACGTGCTTTTCTAAAATGGTACCCTACATTTATAAAATGGTACCTTGCATTTATAAAATGGTACCTTGGATTTATGAAATGGTACCATCCGTTTTGTTAAATGGTACCTTGCATTTATAACATTGTACGTTGCATTCATAAAATGGTACCTTGCATTTATGAAATGGTTCCATCGGTTTTGTGAAATGGTACCTTGCATTTATAAAATGGTATCATTTGTCATTTAAAACTGGTACCTTCTGTTTTAGAAGATGGTACCCTACTTTCGAAAATGGTACCCCTTTGTTTTTTGAAGTTATGTTTTTTGGAGTCTGGAAACCAACAAAGCAGGTGGTTGCCATTTGCTAGCATTGCTAGTTATAAGGCCCAGTGTGTCCGCATGCCTCTTCCTCTCGTGTTATGGCGGATAGTAAAGAACTTGCAGATGCTGCTCGACTGTTGTCAAGGGTTGCCTCACGGCTTTCATCAACTTCAACGTCAGCGGTGGCAAATAGTCCGGTAACTGGTCGTGAATCATCATCAAGCTTTGACGCCGGTGCTTCTTCTTCTCTTCATTCCAACAGCAATTCAAATCGGGGCGGAAACCTTGACCGGCCTAGAGTTGTCGATGCAGCTTCAGAACTGCGCAATCTGTTTCCTCACCATTTTCAAGGAAGAAGACAAGACAATGCAGGCGCTAACGCAAATAGGTTGGCTGTCACTAAGAAATTTTCGCGGAAAAGGAAGTCTGCTAAACAAGTTGTGGCAAAGGAGATAATATGAAAATATGTCTGCCTGGCAGACAAAGACCAAGCAGAGTGCCCTGATGCAGAGGAATACAGGCTGCTTTTAAGTGTCGGCCTTGGTGAGAAAAAATTGCCAGTTCCAGAGGACTTCACAGAGCAGGAACTTCGTCAGCATCTCGTAAAATCTTTCCCTAAGTTGGAGGATGCAGGTGGTTTTGATCTTATGTATGTTGAGTCACGTAGCAAAGAACTGAAACTCATTCCACCAGGCCCTGACGGAATTACAATGAAGTACTTAATGTCATTCATTGGACAAGGGAAAGTCTTCATCAGGCCTATACAAGAGAACCTTGCTTTTGAAGAACAGCCAACCTCAAACCATGTAACAGAGCAACGGGAACTATGCAAGAAATGCTATATCATTGATGTATTCCAGCTCAGGGACCACCTCAATACATGCACCGAAGGTAATTTCTTAATTTACTCATCTTCATTTATTTAATTCATTGCCTTATATTACAAATTCATGTTCATTTCCTAAATATTTACTAAAGTAAATATTTAGGAAATATTATTAGGCCTAATAGGCCTAATAATATAATGTACTGTATTCAGCCATGCACACAGCTCACATCGACTCACAGCATTCAATCAACTTAAAATTTCCAGCTGCCCATAATAAATCTATTCTTTTTTAGTTTTCTTTAATTTTTGTACTAAATTTCTTCAAAATATTTTAGGTGATGATAGCAATGATGACATTTTGCTGACACCAGCATTGGATTGCACTGCAGCTGTGCCAAAGGCTAGTTCAGGACAGGGTTCTAGTAAGATGCTTGATAATGAGCCAAAGTCTGATGGGAAATTTGGATCAAGTGATTACAGCAATGAATACAAACAATACATAAATTTAATTGATGATGATGACTTGGGTAGCGATGACAGTGATCCAGATTTTATAGCTGCAATTAATGCAAGTTTGGTTGCCCAGGCAGAACTGAATAAGAAACCCAACTTAGATGAAAAGAACTCTGTTGAAGGAATTATAAGAGAATTTGTCAACATGGTTCAAGAAAGGCAACTGGATGAGAATGGGGAGCTGAAATTTGCCAACATATTGATTAGCAGGAAATCAATACTTCAGAGTACCTTGAGAGCCATTGGGAGAAAAACCTTCTCTTTCCTGTTGCCAGTCAATGTTACATTTTCAGGTGAGTCTGCAGTAGACACAGGAGGCCCAAAACGTGAGTTTTTTCGACTTCTGATGCAATCATTGATGGCATCACAAATTTTCAAAGGAGCCTGGTTCTCCCATGACCTTGTGTTGCTGCAGTCAGAAAAGTACATGATGGCTGGAAAGTTGTTCTCATGGAGCATACTGAATGGTTGCTCAGGGCTGAACTGCCTGTCATTGGAGGGTTTTAAGTGTTGGAAAGGGATACCATACAACAAAGTTGCAGGAGAGTTAGCAGATTCCGAGTTGAAGGAGATAATCATTGCTTTGCTAAAATGTGTGTTGCCAGAAGAATTTGAAGTTGTTGTTGGAAAATATTCAGATGCTATTGCACAGCAAGGGTACACACAGATTTACATTGCTAAGCTATCTGAGAGGGAAAAAATCATTGAAAGTCTGCTTAAGCAATATTATGCTTATGGTGTTTCAAGTGAAATCCAGCAGTTTCTTTCTGGTATGAATTCAATTGGAAAATTTGGAGACACTGTCATGTCAAATATGTCTTTGTTTGAACTACTTCTGTCAAACAAAAGACCTAAATTGACATGTAGTAAATTCAAAGAGTTATACACCATTGATTTCTCCTGTCAGGGATCAAACAACCGAAGTAGAGAGGAAGATGCTGTGTACTGCTTTGAACTTTTTCTAACAGACCTTGAAGACGGACAGATTGAACAGTTATCTCTTGAGGAGCTCCTGATTTTCATAACTGGTGCTGATGCTTTACCTCATTTACGCTTTGAAAGGCCAATCACCATTCAGTTTTACGACAATGATGAAGGCACAAAACGAATGCCCTGGTCCTCAACCTGTGGCTTGACACTGAACCTTCCTAGACAGTGCTGTGATCCTGATAAATTTAGGGAGATGATGACTGAAGCACTGTGCTGTTGTCATGGATTTGGACTTGTTTGATGCTAGAGAATACATCATAATCAAATAATGCATGTGTAGAAGCAGTAAGAGAAATTCTCGCAAGGACTTTGACTGTGACACATCATGACCGTTGTAATGATTTCTTTTTTATTCAAGCAATGTTTTTTGATCAACTATTAAACTTTGGTTATGTTCGGTTTCAGGCAAGATATTAAGTTGCCCAGTGGTTTCATTGCTATAGTATAGCATACATATACATGTATGTTTTTGTTTCAATAAATAGACACAAACATATCAACATGAGAGGTTACGGTCTACTCCCCATCAACTTGCCTACATGTTATTGGATACTAAAAGCATTTGTGGCAAGTGCTGATTTAAGTTGCTTGTTTCCAAAAATCCTATTCTATAAATAAGAGGATTTTGTTGTTTTTTTTTTGTTGGACATTGTTGTATCCATTATTGGCCTTTCTCGGTATGCAAGTCATTGTAGTAAAGGGGTTGGTTTGCTTTTTTATTTGGTATGGAAACCAGTACTTGTTTTGAAAGCATTGTTTTGTTAAATTTTGTTAAAGATTTTCTGATATCTGCTTACATTTAAAATAAATTTTTCGTTATACAATTAAAGTACACTGTTGGTGAAATTTTTTACGATTTGAAATGCTCTAACCCCTTCTAGGGGACTGCAGTTTGTTGCAGAGTATCCTCTTTCACGCAAGTTTATTCGCATGTTTTCAAACTGCTCTTCAGTCAGAGGACATTCAACATCATCCAAATTAACTGTGCTGTCACTTGAATCTTCGCTTGCCACGGGCCCATCCCAGTCAATACCGTAGTCATCCGATACTGTTTCTTCCCCAATCAGCCTGCTGTCAAACATTCCAGTGGTCCAGAGTTGAAGTGGACTCATATTCCGTGCAGTCCGAATAGGATGCCTTATCCAAGCCTGAACCCACTCTTGGAGCTTTGCATTTATCAAGTCTTTAAAACAAAAATGAAGTGCCCATAAATCGCGGTCAGAAAGGGGGTCTAATAATGCAGCATTTTCCATTACAGTGAAGAGATCATGGAATAAATGTAAAACATCTTTGAAAACATCTCTCCAAAGTCTTTCGATCCGCTGGTTGTGTACACTTTTACCAACTAGAGCTGAACCACGTCCAGTCCCTCTCACCTCTAGCATGTACCTTACAACATCAATGTTTTCTCCACCTCTGTCACTTCGCACACGCGAAGGCAATCCCCATCGACTTGTTGCATCCAGGAAATATGTGAGAACTGTTTCCGCTCTGTTATTCGAGTTACATGCAAGATAAAACGGGAATACGTGTGTAGCCATCCACACAACCATGCACAATAAACCCCAACGTATCAGTTTGTGGTTGCCATCATAATGCCACAGAGCCAATGGACATGGTACCGAATATGTGCGACGTTTAATAGAAACAGATCGTCGCAGATTTACACCAATTGGATCGACTCTGCGTAAAGACTGTCGAACCCGTTCCCGTGAAATCTTTATACCTTTAGCTGAGAGATAACCAGCTAGGACCTTTGAACCACAGTTTGGATTGAACTGTTTTATTTCTGCAACTTTATCATCCAACGCATCATCTGGAATTTGGCTGTGTCCCCTTGCTGTCAAGCCGTAAAATGAAATTCTCCTTTCAACTGTCCTGGTGGAAACATGCAGGAGGCTGCTGATTTGCGGGACAGTGAACCCCAGATCCAGTAGAGACAAAAGCTGCAACTCTGAAATCTCATAAGATGGTCTACCCTGGTTTCCATTGTAGGTTAAGGGCACCCTAGCCTTCTTGTTGGCATTTTCTACTAACCTTCGTGCAGCTAGAGCGTCCGAATAGATGTCTTCTGGTAAGCGTGTTACTGAATCAATGAAACTAAAGGCATCCACAAGCAAGTCAAGAGTTGTTAAAGTATCATCAAAATCAATGTTATCATTAGCATTCAAATGTAAACATACTTTTTCAATACTGTGGCGTACGATTTGTATGAGGTCTTCCATTTTGTTGTTCTCAAATGAATCATGTCATGTTATCTCTTGCGACTCTTGATTTTCTGATATTCTGTACTTGGTACCAGGCTCCGACCATTAAAAAGGAAGACCATTAAGGCCATTAAAAAGGAAGACCATTAAGTACAAGTAAGACATAATGTACTATTTTAAACAGGTGCCATTTTATAGAACATGGGGTACCATTTTACAAAATAAAGAGTATCATTATATGAATGCAAGGTACTATTTTCGAAAGTAGGGTACCATCTTCTAAAACAGAAGGTACCAGTTTTAAATGACAAATGGTACCATTTTATAAATGCAAGGTACCATTTTATGAATGCAAGGTACCATTTTATAAATGCAAGGTACCATTTTATAAATGTAGGGTACCATTTTTGAAAAGCATGTTTGCACAATTTTGGCGGTAATGGCACCCCATAGACACAAGCAGCGCTAAGGGGCTGATAGATGATGCTCTGAGTAGAAGAGTTGATTCAAGATCAATGAAAAACTATGGTCGCTTTCTTTTCTTCCTTTACAGGCTAAGGTATTAATCTATGTTACGTTAATTGAGTTTTCAATGAAGTGATGTTCTTGATGTAGAAAATACCTCCATCTTCAAGTTACAACTTCCTCCATGTGTACTGCAAATTACTGTCATATTGAAGTAGAGAATAAAATTGATGAAAAATAAACAAGAAGAGTAGTTGCTTGATGTTGTTAGCAAATAAAACAAAACGCAATAAATATTACATGTGCCAATGTACATGCGTCAAATATATATGCCAATGTACATGTGCCAATGTACAGGTGCCAAATACATGTGCCAATGTACATGTATATGGCACATGTGCGAAATACAATCAAATATGGCACCTGTTTAACTTGTAATTTACTAGCAAATTGTGTTGTCTTTTTTGCATATAAACTTTGAATTTTTGCATATTATCATCACTGACCAATGCTAAATGATCTCCAAGTCAAGTTCAAGCAGTTGTATTAGGAATGAAAAGATACCTAAAAGATGGTTACCCTCAATTTTTCAGATTTTGAAAGAAATTGACATGTCAGAGCATGTTAATGTGGCTGTGGACCTCCTTCTGGGTAAGTCTCTGCTGGGAATAAACAGCCTAATAGGAGAGACAAATGACAATGCTAGTAACGATGAGGAGCCACCTGATGTTCAGGCTATTCACTTCACCCTAACTATGCCTCAACAGATAAGTGATATTTGTCTCTACCATATTGCAAATACAGAAATTCTTTATGCTTTCATCAGTTATAATCTAGGGAATTACATTGCATTATTTCAATAAGGGCAAATTGTAAGAAAGAGATACAATTGTTGCTTGTGCTACAGCAGTTGCAAAGTTGTCTTTTTATGTTCAAAAGGTGAGCACATTATTACAAATGAGAGCTTCTATGCTCAAATAAAAGGGTAAGAAAGGACACTTTGATCAATAGAAAGGAGTATCTTTAAAATGTAAGACATTCCCTAATATCGGTATTATGCATCCTCTATACCATTGCTGCTTACAAAATAAGGAAACATGGACTTCAAAAATTACACGTCTACTTGTTAACATGTAGCATTCATTCGTTCACATGAAAGTAAATACATATTTGTTTCAATAAAAACAATCATCATAAGAAACATAAAGCAAAAATTTGGGTCAATCATTTTGCTATCTCTAAAATTATTCGAGATTCACACAGGTATAGTTCACCAGCGCAAGGCCCTTTCGTGGAAACGCATTTAAAACATGTTTTTGAGAAGGGTAGTGGGATGACGAAGTTGGGGTCGAATCGCTTCTAAGCCAACCGTTCTCATAAAAAAACTGCACAGTTGTTGATGAATATTTTATGCATTTCTTGTACAAGGCTAAAAGCTTCATGACTTGAATATAAGAGACAAGAAAGTGTGCTTGCAACCAAGTGATCGCATTCACCCTATCCAGTTTGGTTCAACTGATGGTTGAAGCAGAAAGAATGGCCACTAAGATTAAGCAGTCATTCAGAGATAACAAAGCCTGATGCTTGAGAGCAAACTACCTAATACAAGGAAAGTCCGTTAGATGCATCCATATTTAAGTGGTTCTGCTGCCTGTTGAATTAGTCCAATCAGCAGATAGAGGTAAGCTAGTAAATTGCATATCATTTTGTGCCAAGGCTCTTCTTAGGGAGGAGGGTTGCAATAGTAGCCTATAGCTGTCATAGTAGCCGATGAGGTGAGGACTGTGGCCCTCCATAATGAGACACATGCACTTAAGCAGCTCCACTTGTCTTACGCAGATAATTTTAAAATGAAATGAATCACCATTTTCATTCTTTCATGGTAAAAATTTCTCATGTCAGAGATTTTGAACGTTAGGAGAACATCATTTCATTACTCTATTTGACTACTAGATTTACATTTTACACCCAACTACACCAGGTATTAAGGCAGGTATTAATAATCATTCTTTAAGTATAAGGATTACAAAATAAAGCTAAAGATAGTCATACCCCACTTTACAGCTAGACCTACAGTCAGGGACAAAATATGTTGAGACAAATACCAACTCATATTGATTTGAGGTCTATGTTTTTGCTCCCCTCCACTGTTCAGTGTTGATCACTTCTTCACGGACTACTTGATACATTGTTGCCCTTGTGATGAATACAAAATTGAAGTGGGGAGGGTTAGTTGAGACAATAAGGAATATACGTTTTTTCTGAATTGTCTCTATCGTCCACGATTCTAGGTACCTAATGTCATCGTCATCGTTATCCACAGATAAATAGGGCTAACACCCTGAACCTAAAACTGTAATAAAGGTATAAAACTTTTAGTAAAAACAACCCTAGTTGGAGACTTTTGGGACTTATTGGACGTGGATATTTACTTACAACATGGACAAGATTATTGTTGCAAAAGCACGGAAGATGAAATTTAGCTATTGCAATAAACACTAACATTGAATTGCTGCAGCATTTAATACGGAGTCAAAATTTCAAAAAGGCTATAATGATACAATATATATAAAAAATTGGATGGATTATTATATGCTGCCCGAGCAAACCTACTGCTGCAATACGACAAATAACATTCTGAGAATTTAAGACCCAAGAATATTGGAGAAATATAACATTACTGTATGACTGAACAACCAGTGAAAAGAAGAGGTAAAAAGGGGTAGGTCTGTATCTGGGGTTGGTATTACTCTTCCCGTTTTCAACTTTTTATCAGTATTTTTTTTTGTTTTTAATTATCCACTTTTTATTATTTTTTGACCCTACTTAAAAAAAAAGGATCAGGTATTAACCAAACAAAAAGTTAACTTCGGTTTCTAGACAGACAGCATAACCTGACATTATATCTTCATTTCCTTTGAATTAAAGAGGGTTGTGCCTGAACAGGTTTCGAACAAATTGCTTGATTGCAGACAACAGACAAACAACAGCAACAATAACAACAACAACAACAACAAAAGACTTAACAGATACAATGATAAGATCAGTGGATATATCATCTCCAGTAATTCAGTAATCTCAAGTAAGGCTATATCATTTATCTTCTATTTCAAATTTCAACATCAGATCTAGCAGTCCAAAACAGTGGGCTTTTAAGTATGTTAACTCTCTGATTTACCTTTGTAACAAAAGGTTCTATTGTCTTTTTTTTCTTAATTTTTAGCGGAGCTCCGACTAGTTTTAAAATATTTGTCATATGTTATTTCTGAAATTTCAGAGATTTTGAGCCTACATTTACCTATGGACTATTCTAATTATAAAAAGCATGTTTTGGGATCATTTATTAAGTTATTGTTTTGCCTTGTGGCTATTAATTCTGTCCAGTCCAATAAGGATGAGTGTGGTATATGGATGCAAATCCGAAGGAAGCAAATCAGGTGACTGACTCAAGAAGGCAGGAAAGAAATAAGGAAAGTTTGTCCTACATATCTTTAACATTTTAGACATTTAATCACTGGTTTCAAGCTCAGTGAAATTCAAGAAAATATAATACACTGAAATAAGGTGACATTCATAGGTAAAAATTTTAATTATTGTTATTTATTCAGTTTTACAGCTGAAGTAGAGGATGAAATCATCTGGGAGAACGTTGATGATGAAATATTTACAGCTGCTGATGCAGAAGAAATAGGCAAGATTAATTTGCACTGCAGATAAGGGATTGAGATTGTTAGGATTAATCAATTTTTCAGATGATATTTTGAATCCCCCCTACACTAATGTTGGAATTGCGATATTCCAATTAAACGTGGCAAGTATACACAGTTTGATAAGCTGAAAAAGAAAGGATGCAGAACCTTCCGGAAAAATGCCCCCTTGTTCTATTTTTAGACTGGGGTACTCGGTACCATACCTCTACAAGGGTTTCTACTATAAAAATGTTGGGAATAACGATACTGACATGGAACTTGCCAAGTATACACAGTTTGATAAGCTGAAAAAGAAAGGATGCAGACCCCTCCGGAAAAATGCCCCCTTATTCTATTTTTAGACTGGGGTACTCGGTACCATACCTCTACAAGCGTTTCTATTGTAACTATGTTGGGAATTAAGATATTGGAATAAAACTTGGCAAGTATACACAGTTTGATAAGCTGAAAAAGAAAGGATGCAGACCCCTCCGGAAAATGCCCCCTTATTCTATTTTTTAGACTGGAGTACTCTGTACCATACCTCTACAAGCGTTTCTATTGTAACTATGTTGGGAATTAAGATATTGGAATAAAACTTGGCAAGTATACACAGTTTGATAAGCTGAAAAAGAAAGGATGCAGACCCCTCCGGAAAATGCCCCCTTATTCTATTTTTTAGACTAAAGTACTCTGTACCATACCTCTACAATCGTTTCTATTGTAACTTTGTTGCGAATTACGATATTGCAATGAAACTCGGCAAGGATGCACAGTTTGTTACGCTAATAAAGATAGGATGCAGTCCCCAGTTCTATTTTGAGATTAGGAGACTCGGCTCTGTACCACTCTCAAAACGTTTCAATTATAATTGTGATATACTACGTTAAGATATTACAGGAGGAACATTCCTCATATCTATATGCTTCAATCCTGCGTCAGACTGGCATACCTACTTTCAAGCATCTCTATTTCAATAACTATTAATTAGATGTTTCCACAAGTGGATACCACAATAAGTGGGATCCGAACCTGGGCTGCATGACCAGAGAGTCAATGACGTTTCCGCTGCGCTATAGAGCTCAATGAAATCGCCGAGTAACTCTCCAAGTCATGGGCTCTCCTCTCGTCTGACGTTTTTTGTTTCCGCTATGTTGAGCCTTCTTGAGCACCATATCAATAACTATTAATTATTTGTAAACTTATCATAATCTTAAAACATGTTTGTATGAAATGTTAATAATAAATTAAATAAAAAATAGTGGTCTAGTACAAACTCCTTGCTAAACGCCGCGTAATGCATTTTCAAGTATACAGTAAGTTGTATAAAACTGATGCAGTGTTGTTTATCATAATTACACTGCACTTCACTATACTCGTCAGCTTATCTTACCTTAACTAAAGAGCATTTTGGGCTACGGCTAGTGTGCTCCGTTCATCTAAGGGTGCACCCATGTTCTCACATACAAGAATATATAAGAGCCAATATATATGATAGAGGGTCTGTATGCTGAAAGTTTATAAATTTGCACAGTATAGAGAGGCAATTTGTACAGATGTACATGTTGAACACAATTGGACCTATAACCATAATTCAAGGATATACAAATCATATATTTATACTCTATGTACAATCAGCTAAACCTGACATGACCTAGGTGCAAATTTAAAAAACCTTGAGCATACATGACCTCTATAATATACACCAACTCTCATATACGACCAATCTCCCCAGACCGTGTTCTTTGATGCAAGAACCCGGGGTTGCTGGAGCATAGAAGTTATCCCTCCCTAATTCTCTTTAAGGGAGATTAGATGCTGAGTACGATGTGAACAGGGCTGGTTTTGTTAAATATATTATCATTATGATACACAAGATTGCATCAGTTTTTATACATCATACTGTATAAATAAAATGCGTTGCAAGGCGTTTAGTGTGGGCTGGTACTAGGCCATTGTTTCTTTTTTGATTATTAATTATTAGTTGATTAATAAAATCCCAAGTCTAAAAATAGAATGAAGGGTCATTTTCCCGAAGGGTTCTGCATCCTACCTTTTTCAGCGCATCAAACTGTGTATTCTCGCCAAGCTTCATTGAAACATTGTAATTCCCAACGCAGTTATAATAGAATTGCTTGAAGAGGTATGGTACCAAGTACCCCAGTCTAAAATTAGAATAAGGGGACATTTTGCCGGAGAGGCCTGCATCCTTTCTTTTTCAGCTTATCAAACTGTGTATACTTGGCAAGTTTCATGTCAGTATCCTTATTCCCAACATTGCTATAGTAGAAACCCTTGTAGAGGTATGGTACCGAGTACCGCAGTCTAAAAATAGAATAAGGGGGCATATTTCCGAAGGGGTCTGCATCCATTCTTTTTCAGCTTATCAAACTGTGTATACTTGCGAAGTTTTATTGCAATATCTTAATTCCCCACATAGTTACAATAGAAAAGCTTGTAGAGATATGGTACCAAGTACCCCAGTCTAAAAATAGAATAAGGGAGCATTTTTCCCGAGGGATCTGCATCCTTTCCTTTTCAGCGTATCAAACTGTGCATACTTGCCAAGTTTCATTGCAATATCGTAATTCCCAACATTGTTATAGTAGAAACCCTTGTAGAGGTATGGTACCAAGTACCCCAGTCTTAATATAGCATCTGGGGGCATTTTTCGATTGGGGTCTGTATCCCAAGTTCTAAAAATTCAAATATTTGTTGTAACTTGCTTTAACTAAAAAAGTCGAATGAAATTGCTACTTTAGAAATATATTAAAAAGCAAAATGCAGTTATTTTGGATCTCTCAACATTTATGTGAGGATTTCACTTGAACAAAAAAGAGTTGTTTTCTCACATTAATTGAATGAAGAGGCCCGCATGAAAAAAGTAGGCTCACTGAGTATTCTTTCGACTTGACTCCTGACTGCAGTGTGTTTTGATGTAAAAGACCTTTAGAAGTAATGGTCCTTTAACACAGTTTTTCCTTGTTCTAGGTAAAGCTAGGGAAAGGCTTTATGACAACCTGTCAGCCAACTCCGTGCCCAGCGGCCAAAAAGGGCAATCAAATAATAACATTGATTTCATTGTGAATAGAATAGGTAATCAGGAGCTTAATGGTTTTGAAAAACAAATCGATAAAATAATTTTCACTGCAAATTCTGAAATGCAACCAGAAGTTGTCCAGTGGTCATCTACACGACAACAAAAATCTAATGTTTACAAAACAGAAAGTCAATGAAAAGTATGAAGCTTCTGGTGACTTTAATTAACTAGAACTATTTTCCTGAAGCGATTGATGATTTAACTCTCTTTATTTTGTAAAAAACCTTGCTCAAGGCTGTTTTCCTTAAGTTCCTTATTTTTGGGCCATATATGACCAAATTTTAGTACCCTAACAATTCCACTTATCTTAACTGAATATTACCATATTAAGTGTCAGGACTCAAACCAAGAGAAACTCCTTAACAAACCAGGAAATTTCTCAAGTAAAGATTTGATGGAAACAAGGAGTCATACAATCAGTCATCATACAATTTATGTTAGTTTAGACTGAAAATGACTGAAACCAGCTTCCTAATTCATGACAGTACTTGGCAGTGATAAAAGTATTGAAAATTTAACAGTTCTTTAGCAATTTGGCACAATTTCATTAACCTTGTCGACTTTGTAAATATAAATTCCTTATAAAGTGGATGTTTATAAAATAAAAAGCGTGTATGTGGGGCATATATCAACTCTTCAGAATATGTTGTCGGCTAAATAGCTAAGAGCCATCAATACTTATAAAGTATATGAAGTATCATTATTTAGTTCTATAATGTTGCTGTTTTTCCAATTTTAGCAATTTGCCAATAATCTGTTTTTTGATTTTTTCCTTGTCTTTAACCCATTTTCTCTTGCTGAGTCACTTCCGGCTACAGTGTTGTAAGGGGTATGTAAACTATTCACTGAAGGGGACAAAGAGTACATATTAAAATAGGTGATAAACTTTAACAGACAGATTGATTGTTTTTTAGACCAAGGGCCTCCCTTTGCTGGAACCTTTTGCATTTCCAAATACTTTTCACCTCTTTTCCTTTTGAACTGCTTTTTTTCGCTTAAGCATCTAAACATGCACGCCAATGTGTCTAGGATTTTGTCCCCAAACGTTGCCACATCGTTGCACCTGCAAGCAAATGTGCACTTCAATTTACGTTGCCCAGTGATATCACTGCAGAATGTCATATCAGAATGTCATATCTTCTTTGCCCTTTGCTTCTCCAGTTCCACAGCTACAATGAGTACCTTTCAACAATGATAAGAAGATAACCAACTCGAATGAAAGAATAAAGCGTTTTAACATTTACAATGTATGCAACACAAACTTATTCAAAAGTACTGTCACCACCTTTCCATTCAGTTGGCGACACCTGATAATTCATTGTTGTTCTCGCATCTCTTGCACCTATATCAGCGACTGCATTTTTTGCCAAGTCTTCTACAGGGGCACCTTGCGTTATTCACCCATGCCCAAAAATTCTACTTTTATCACAGGAACAAAAGATGCCTAAAAAATTTTTATTTTACACTGTCTTTTAATCCTTATTATTTTACTGATTAAATAGCCTGGGAACTAGTTGTTCTTGTTGTTGCTGTTGAAACCAGCGCAGTTTTTATGGTTGTAAAACCACAAACAGAATTTTGTCTCTTCAGATTGTCTTTGGTCTAGAAACAGAGGAATTGTGTAACAATGTACATTTAGATGTAGAAAAGAAAAAGGACAAAGGTGACGGAGAGTGTGAGGTGTGGTAGTGTGAGGGGTAAGCAAATAAGAGCATGGGAAAGAAAATTAGAAATAAGTGACAGAGAAAGAGAGGTGAATAGGAGGCAGGGAGGGAGGACAAAAGTGTTTATTTTTAGAAATAAAGTAGAGCACAATAAATTGATGCAGAAAGGGAAAATCAGAGAAGATAGAGAGATATATATTGAGAAATAAAGCGAGAAATACAAAGTATGCCTTGCACCTCTTGCAGCTACATCTGCCATGAAGATCTGATAATATAATTCGCCTTTCAAACTTTTGATGTTTAGGGAGTCAAATCAGGAGTTAAAGGTGAAAGGGGGCAAGGGTTGCAAAACATGAAAGAGCCATTAGAATTGTATTAAAATTTGCAAATGGGGTGAATTTTATGTGGTTATTTCGAAAATGTAATTTGTTTTTTCAAAATTTTGTCGTTTAGGGGGTCAGATCAGGGATAAAATGGGAAAGGGGGCAGAAAATACATTAGTAATTGGGGTGAATTTCGGGAGCTAATTTTGAATACCTAACTCTTTTTTCGAAATTTCAATGTTTAGGAGCTCAAATTAGGGGTAATGGAGTAGATCAGGCAAGAGTTTCAAAACTTTGAACAACCATCAAAATTGTATGAAAATTGAATTAGAAAAGCTGAAACAGGCTTTGGTATAAGATTGTATTTTGCTTTTCCATTTAATTCAGAGTTGGCTGTCTTTCTACTATAATTTTTTTATTGGCAGTTTATCGCAGAGCCTTCTATTAAGCTTCTGAGATTTGTTCTTTCTGCTCTCAGAATTGATAATGGGTTCCTTAAATGATATTTTTTCCAGAAGCTATTTGCTTAATAGTTTTGGTTATGCTACACTTGCCTTTGAGATGCCAAGACTCTCAAAGGACTAAGGTTGTTGTCACACTTGTCTTACAATCCTACATGCAATCCAGTTTACATTGATATTTTAACAGAGACCTGATTTTTGGGATATAACATTGACCATAGTTCATCAAAATTAAAGCCAGCTGTTTAATCCAATGAACAGTTTGTTTCAAGAAATAAAAAGTTGCACACTGTATAGCTGAGTTAGTAAGCCAACAAGTCCGAGCCAACTATGTTTTCTCTGATGTAATGTGTATTAAAATTTATGCCAAAGATATTTCAGGCAGAAACATTCTGCATGAGATGTATTGTCTATAATATATGTGCTCCATGAATTGCTTGTTGGCATAAAGTAAGAGTTGTAGGATTTCAAACTCAGTAGAAAATCATTTGCTAGAAAGAGTGTGATCAAAGAGAATGAAATGTAATTAAACTAAAATTGTAATTTACCATTGCTTCTGTGTAAAGAAGGCTGCCAATTGCATCATACCATATAGGTTGTTGCTCAGGAATGCAGGATGCAACAGCACGGCTCATACATCTTTGTCCTTGGGACTCTAGCTCAGCCAACTTCCTGCCAAAATGCAGAATCCACCTGATTAGAAATCCCTAGAGATGTAAAATGATGCAAGGATATTCTTATTAAATGTACAAAAATGAATTGTTATTTGTACTTTGGGTGCTGAAATAATAATTTTCTCTATTGTGGTGGGGTAAATGGAAGCATTTAAATTACACAGTAGTCCTGAGTCAATGATGTCAGCTCTTTTAGATTATCTGCATCTTTGTCAGAAAACTGTGCATCTTTATTATATTCTAGGCGTATCACTCTTCCTCTAATTCTGAAAGGAAACAGAGAATTAGTCTGAAAGGAAACAAAGAATTACTCTCTCCACTGGAAAGTTATTATTTATCGCTTATCCTTAAAGGTTCTTATAGAAGTGCAAATACACACAAGAACTGATTTTTTTTCTGGCTGGTTTGAATACAAAAGGAGACCACAGGCTTTTGGTGATTGAAGACCAGACTTCAACGATCCCTGCAGTAGCCTTTCATGATACTGAAGGTGCTCAGTAAGCATGATCTTTTCAACCACATCATTTATACATTTAATAAGATTGTATTTGGTCGAGCACTGCATCATCATTTTTTCCGTAAGTAAAAATGAAATTATAGAAATGCTAGCCTTGGTATCTGCTGTTGCTTGCAGTGCCATATTTAGCAGCATTGATCCCCAGGGGAAAACAAGAGTGTTGTGCCTTTTTTATTCCTTTGCTGGCCAAGGTTGATTTCTACCTATATATTGCTTTTACCATAATACCTCTACATTTGACAATTTTGTGCCCTACTGATTGCCTACAGGCATTTATCCCTCCATTCCCCCTCCCTTCATTTTTTGAGCTGAAATTTGGGTTGTAGTGGGTAAATAATGTTGGTGCTGCTAATTATTTTACATTTGAAAAAATTTAGAAGATGTTTATCTTTTACAGTTACAGTGTTTTTTTGTCAAAAAGATTAATAAAGTTTCCTCCAGAAAATTTTATTCTGTAAGTTTCTTAGACAATTTAAACAAATTTAAATAATGTATTCATGTTTTATTTCTTGTCGTATTCTGAGTAATTTGACATCATAATGCCTTCTCAAAACCCACACCCCATTGTGGTAAATTCCAAGACTAATACATGTTGTGACCACTCATTAAAGTGTCAATTCCAAAAATGCCTTAAACGTATAAGTATAAAGACATACTTCATTGCAATCAGTTCTGCTTTATACATTTATATTTTTCTTGATTAGCAATTCATGAAGATCAGGTAATGTGCTATATTGTCTACCAATATTGAAAAGAAATGTACTCACAGTGATGTTCCTGACATGTTTTGGTCACCACTAGAATGCAGGGTCTCTTGAGTGAATGTTGGCCATGATTCAGGATCTCTTGAGTGAATGTTTTCCCTACATTCATGGCCTTTCCGTACAATTGGGGAATATTTTTTTTCACCTGCAAGTTATTTTTAATATTCATGAATAGCCATTTTCAATTATTACACAGCCAAGTGAGTATGATCAGGCATTTAATTTTGGGAAGAAAAACCTATCTTCTTAAAAACTCCAATTTTTTAACAGACATATCAAGAAATTTTGCTCTTAGTGTTTAAACATCAGACAAGCTGAGAAATCTGAAACATAAAAGTTAAATGTAAACATAAAAGGCTGTGTCATTGACAATATTCAACATCATGTTTTTGTTTGACAAGTGGGTATGATATAAGCGTTTATATAAGATTTTAAACTCGTAGACATTAGCACACTTAATTGCTTAGTGGGAACGAAGGTTAATGAAGCATGATGTTTTGAATTAGGAAATCTACTGATACAATGTCCATTGTTGCAACTTCGACAGTGTACGCAAGTTGTGGAATGCTTGGATAATTATAGAGAAGCAGACTTGTGCGTTTGGAGGCAATATTTTCCTGCAATTAATTATTAATATAAGCCAAAAAGAAAGGTGGAAATACTCACGAGTTTCTGCTCTTTATCCCTGACACCTTGACTCAGGAAGGAGTCAGGATAGAACGAAAGATGTTCCCAACTTTAAAGGCTTTTTATTTACTGTCATATTAAAATGCACCGAGAAGACAGCAATAGGAAAAAAATCATTTACTTCAAGCAGCATCATTGTTTACCTCTGAACGGTTCTAAATAGAGGGAAATTGTCCTTTCAGGTGTATTGTTGTCCAAAATGTAGGTTATTAGAGATGGATTGTTCATAAACTATTATGGGATGAGTGGACAGACCTAGGTATACTTTTGTTAAGATAAAATCCATCCCTCATAGGATTGTAATAGTCCATCAAATATAAGATAACAACCTAACTTTAAAGCTTCTAAATGTACCAGCTGGGCAAAAATAGTCCTCTTTCAAATACAACAAATAGTCACTGAGGTCTGTTCTTGCTGATGCTCAACTGACAAATAGTCCTAGACCAAATCCATTTCTTCATGCAGCAGCATACTTTGTTCTTGCATCAAAGACATTTATATTCAACTCTATGTTCCTAAAAATGAAACAATAGATTAAGACATATTAAGATTATATAATTTTCTCTTCCACTCTAAGTTCATTGTACTCTATCCTATTATCATTTCCATCCTTCTATTCCATTCAACCATATGTTCATTCTGTTCTGTCCATTCCGTTCCTTTATATGGCTATTCCCTTCTTTTTTTATCCAATGGTTATTACATTCTGTCAATTTCATTTCCATTCTATTCCTTTCCATGTCCATTCCACCCTAAGTCAATTTTACTCCATCCTTCTCTCATTACCTTACTTAGCCTCAGAGAGGTTTTCTAAATTATTAACAAGAGGAACCACTTTCGTGTAAAGAAATGCATGCTTGCAAATTGAGTTGGTTTCTTTAACAATTCGTAGATTTGCTTTGCTTGTGAAAAGGGTATTTAAAAGGAAATGATGAAACGATTTTCGGGAACGACCGTTTCCTTATATAAGTAGATTGAAAGCAAAAAACTTTCTTACTTAGTTACAATCTGGTTCTTGCTTGATAATCTTCTTCATGAACACACCCAGTACACAGAAATTTGCTTTTTTGGTTTGATCTTCTAGGGTCCCAATGATTTTCAGAACAAAGTCCCCCAAGAGAGCTTCTTTTGCTGCACCTTCGGCCTGTTGGTAATATGTAGAGTTGTTCTTCACGATGTACCGATGCTTTCTGTTACACTCGTCGTACGATGAATTCATGGGTTCATCCACATCCGATAACTGCAACATGAAATAAAACGAAGTCACGAACAAGCAAAATTTATGAAATTATAATATGATGAACAATTTTACGGTAAGTTGAGATAAAAAATTAAAATTTACCTGTTTTTCCGACATTGTTGCAGCAGTGCGTTTTCTTTCCTAGTATGTGTCGTCTGTCCAAATCAGCCTCCAAAAAAACTTAGAATGGATGAACATGAATAGAAACTGAACATAAGTAAGGCAATGGCGCCTGCAGGTGTATTCTATGATAATTATTTGTAATGATAGCTAACGGAAACACTGCGCAGATCCTTGAAGTCAGATTTTCCAGAACATGAGACTCTCAGATGAAGATGGTCTTATTTTTAGATTCTGCATGTGTATGTGCCTTTTGTGTTGAATGTATTAATAATGGGAAATAAGGCTTTGTTGTCTGCGAACAATCCTTTCGCGCCAATATTATAATGAAATTGGGAAAGTGTGTTTAAGACCGTACATTCACACTGCCATTTTTTGCTGCTTTTTTTCAAAGTCCGAATACCTATGGAAAAGTTGATATGCTGGTGTATATCAAGGGATTTCTTGAATGATTTTTTCCAGGAGTTTCTTCTATGACAGGACCCTCGCTGAGTTTTTGTTCTTCAGTATAACCCTGCAAAAGGGCACCCTTACCCTTGTTCAAAATAGAAAGCCTCTGAACCAAGGAACTGGTACTCCTTAAAAATTTCGTACACCTTTCCAAGGTATCGTGTTGTTTTTGTAACTGTGAAACCATTTAGTAAAACTTTGTTCTAACTGAAATCTTGTACGCTTTTTTGAAGATTCATCTCGCCTCTGTCAAAATGTGGCCCATCAACAGCGCTACACCAGGAGACAAATTCATCACCATTTAAGCTCTTCCTTTATTTAATCCCAAAGTAAACATATCCCTTGGGCTTGCTTCAGAGACAAATCGTCATGTGTTATGTGTTGTGTGTAATCTCAGAAGAGATATTTAAGTTTCAGCAAATCATTTCTCAGCTGATGCTGGCTGATACCCATTTGAAAGGGAAATATAGAATACTAGCAGTAATTTAAAGCACTTTCAATACTAGCAGTAAAAAAAAAGCACTTTCAATGCAGACATGTTTCGAACATGGATGAACATGAATTGAACTGAAGATGAACATAAGAATGTTCGAAACATGTTTTCATTGAAAGTTGTTGTTTTTGTTTTGAAAGTTTTGTATTCATAATGACACTATATCACAGATACATTTCATGCAAATACAAGGATTAATTTGATAACAGAATAACTTAACAAAGTAGAAGTACATAACAGTAGTGGGAACATACAGTAAGCCATCTAAAGGGTACAATTCTGGAAAAAAACCTTGCTATAATTTAGCTGAAATCTAAGGAAATTTATTCGTCTTTTAACAGCAACGAATAGCTTTGTTTAAATTTTCAATTTCACTCAACACGTTTTTATTACACTTTCAATAAGCAAGTGGATTTCGGCCAAGACCTTAAGGGCACATCTACACGAGAGCTGAAAACGGTCGTTCAAATTATCACTTATAGTTACCATGTAGATGGTCAATTTTGGTACTTTTTATCAAGAACGTTCTCAAGAACGGATGAAAGAAGCCACTTGGGTTAGTTAAGCATCCCTCGGAGGTACTTAACTTTGTACAGCCCATTGTTTAACAAATCTGTGCTCATTAAAACTTCCCTCTGCAGGAAAAAATCTCATGCATTTTCAAAGGATTCAAATACAGAAAAACAAAATGACGGATGAAAAATTTTGAAATTAGTCGTTTATTTTCTCACTTCCTTTTAAAGGTTTGAAGGGTTTGTTGGAGGGTTGTTGTTTCTCCTATGTTCATACTCATCTTGCTGAAAATTCAGTTTTTTTTTCAAACATTATACATTTGACGGAGCAAAAGAGCTATACTAAAGATGACAAATCAGAAGGGCAATACCAGCCTTAAACATGTCACCTAAAAGAACTCTAAAGCAGCCATTTTTATAAAGGATTTTGAATGTCTTCTTAAATTTTTATGAAATGTTTGTAAAATAAATAAAATATAATAATGAAATAGAAAACCAAATATCTCGAATGCAGACAGTATGAAGGCTGTCATCAAAAGATTACATTAAAAGTATCCTGCTGCTGTAAGTCCCTGGAAAATATAAGCCGGAGAAACAGGAATTCAGCATTGGTCCATTGCTATCCTGCTGTTATAGTCTGGTTTTAAGCTCCCATGTAGATGCGCACTAAGAGTTGCTTAACATATTAGAGTTGCTTGACATCTAGTATTTCAGTGGAATTATGAAGTTTGCAAGGATGTACTGTATGAAATAAGCTATTTCACTAAAACTTTTCATTAGGTCAAAACCCAGGGTGAATTTTCACAAACTGTTAAAGTGAGCCATTGTGATGATAAATAACATTATTCACTCTAGTTTTTGTTGTTATAATGTTGCGTGCTCTGAGTCCCCTGTGGCTTATGAGCCCGCCATCTTTGTTGTTGTTGTTGTATTATAATCTCGTAGCTTCTTTGATTAGGCTCTCAAGATTTATGATGATTAAAGCCTAATTTGCAGGTTAATATTTCAGTTTACTTTTCACTACAATTTTATTAACATAAATCTCACAAAGTAAAACGGGCAAAATTTTAAGACCAGAGTCGAGGTTACAAAGATAAAAATTGACTTATTTTATCCTTGTTGAAGCTGAAATGAGTATGTACATTATGGCATGGACAAAAGTTAACCCCCCTTAGAGTAGTAGCCCTCAATATCTCTTCTCTCAGATACAAAAACGAAATTTCTTCAGAAATCTCTTCAGAGATGATGAGGGCAAAGGAAACATTAGCTAAAACAATGTGCGGGCTTTTGACCAAACATCACAAGGCCATGAGTGAGGCACAAAAAAGAATGCACTAAAGCACACAAAAGCATGGCTGAAAAACGCTATACTAATAATTCTGACAAAATCTATAAAACGGCAGAAAAAATGGCCATGGATAAGCATATACAATTCTGCTTCACAAGACAGGGCCCTATGTCTGGTGCCAATGTCCAAGAGAATAAGAAAAACTCACACAATAATACATGCCTTAGAAAATCTTAGGCCACAACAGAAATCGGTGCACAAGGTCAATACAACTAAAATCTTCAGTGCAAAAATACCTCAAAAGAGAGGTCAAAAGCACTTATAAAAACAAAATGCTCTTCTATATGGGAGATTGGCTGAATATATATATATATATATATATATATATATATATATATATATATATATATATATATATATATATATATATATATATATATATATATATATATATATATATATATATATATATATATATATATATATATATATATATATATATATATATATATATATATATATATATATATATATATATATATATATATATATATATATATATATATATATATATATATATATATATACACTTGTTGCTTTTCACTTTCACATGGTTGGGATCCAGTCCCTCACGACACAAATTCATATGTGGACACCCTAGGGAATTTTCGCTGAGTTTGGTACTACACCTTAATTTGTTAGTTCACAGTACGCTTTATGTCTGTTTATTTTTTGCTATCAAACCAATAACGGTCATTTAAGACCAGTGAGGAAAAAATTCTGCAAAAGTCAATGTTAAAAAGATAAAGGAGAAAAAGTGTTTTATTTGATCCTAGTTTGGGCTGAAACTGGTACACGAATTTTTTTATAACAAACTACTTTATCAGAAACCCACTAGTAAGGTCTATGGCATATAACAATAGATTATCTTTTCCTTTTGTTTCATAAAATAGAAAACAAAATAGAAAACAACAGAAAATTTCAGAAACTTTAACTTGTAAGGTTTGAGCCAGGTTTCTTATATAAAAGAAAAACAGTTTATTATATAAAAGAAAAACAGTGTCTGGAAAGTAGGGCATGGACGAAATTCACCTCCTCTTAAGGTAAAAGGATATCTTTCTTAATGTCATATTTCAAAATATTTTTGTTAATTAATATAAATATTGTTAATTTTTAATTAGTTTATTTTTTTATTATAGCCTTGTTACCTTGGTATCCACTGATGTTGGACTGAAATTTTTAACCTTTTACCGAGTGAGCAGGCAGTTGGTCTGGTGAGTCTCCCAACAAAATATCAAAAAAACAATGACACAATGACTTAGGGTAATGAGGCAGTTGGTCTGGAGAGTCTCCCAACAAAATATCAAAAAAACAATGACACTATTACACAATGACGAGGTAATGTTTTCAAATCCAAACGTTAATGACATTGACATGGTATTTGTTACGGTGATGGCCCTCAGCTGACAAGAAGTGCTTGAAACAATTTTATATTTTCATCTTATGTCCAGAAGTTGAAGAATGGTAGTTGGCTCTGGAACAGTAGATAGACCTTCTTGCACTGCCTCGACTACAAATTTTGGTTGCATTGGCGTTCAAGAATAAATGCTTCAACAATCCAGCAGAGAGGAATTCAAGGTGGCATCATTTATGTAACACTCCATACACAGGTTAAAACATATTTCATGCTAGGTCACAAATCTTATTCTAACATATTTTTTCAAGGAACAGATTTTCAAAGTTAACTCCACCTTCTAACAGATGCCATGATGCCATGATTAATGAATTTAAAAACAACAAACTTCCGCCAATCTAAAATCCAGACGAATTTGAGTCATTCTGTGTCAGAAATGAGGCAACAACAATCTTTGACAATCTTGTTACATCAGTATCAACATCCAGACAAAGAGAACAGAGACAAACCACAACTAAAAAGTCTATTGTTGTAGTTCTGTACCATATCTGCTTTGTTTTGAGCCAAAGATGCAATTTCATGCCAAGTGACAATACATTGTTCATGCTTGTTAACAATCTGAACCAAGAACCTGTTAGCACACAACGTTCAATAGGAGCAGCTCTGTCAGCAAGAAGTGGGCAACGAATGCTTCAAAATGCTAAAACCCATTATGATGAGTTGATAGCTAATGTAATTGAAAGTGCTACAGATAATGGATGGCAAATAGTTGCAACAATTGATGACTATACCTCTGTGCAATCTCATCGAAGACTACAAGAGTCAAAAGCTTCCTCAGCTGTAAACAAGTGCACAATTGTTGTTAGTATCTTCAAGGATATCCCAGCAGTAGCTTGAAGTAGACCATCAGATCTGCACAATCCACACATTTTGAAGAGTAGCCTCGAAAAGCAATCACAAGCACAAGTAATATGACGAAGCTGCCTGAATCATATGCATTAATTTTGCCAACATGGCTGACAGAATCATTCTTCCATGCACTTGCAACCAGATGGAGACTTACCACGCATGTATATTATCAGTCTGAAGAGGTGCAACAATTGTGATCATTTGGCAAATTGTATCTCTTTGTGTTTAAGGAACTATCGTTGAAAGAAAAAGGGGCATTTAGTACTGCAATTGCATTGTCGGAAAACCCCTCAACGCGCCATATGCTTATTCTTACATTTATTACTATTGTTGTTGTTGTTGTATCTTTATCTTTATCTCGTTCATTCATTGGGATATGCCACGAGGGCAATCATGTGATATTTTTTCTTCTAATCTTTGTTTAAGTACTCGATGTATGTATATTTATCGAAGAACCTGGTCTTATTGTTTCAAGCAGTCATTCTTTTCTTGGTGCATCCTTGGATGTCATTGTCAATCATGGTCAAGATTCTTGGGGAGTTGAAATCAAATCCCCCTATTCTAAGTTTTCATCTTCTCTCGAAGATGCTGTTGCAGATAAGAGTTTTTTCTTAGGAAAGACGGATGTGGTGGGACTGAAAAAGAATCATGCCTATTACTGTCAAATTCAAGGTCAGATGTTTTGTCCGGGATTAAGAAGTGTTGATCTGGTGGTGTGGTTTGGAAATAGTCAGCCAATATTCATCCAACCAATTTCTTATGATGAAAGTTTTGTTCACCATTCTCTTCTTCCTCAGCTGAACTACTTCTACCGCAGAGCTGTTCTGCCAGAATTCTTTACAAAGCGTGTCGAAAGAGGCCTGAAGTTATACATACATGGTGGCTGGGAAAAATTTTCTTCATAATTATAAAAACATGAATAGTATAAACTTAAGATAAATGTGTATATAGCAAGTAAATTCTAAATTAATGTACATAGATGTACAAGTAACTGTTTTTAATATATGTTCCATAATCTAGTGTGTAATTAGCATAAGCGCAGTTAATACCTGCATAAAAAGCTGACTTGTGCTGTTTCTTAAACAAAAGAAAACAAAACAGCTTATTCACCCAAAAATAAGTCGGGATACAAAAATGAAGGCATTTTTATGGGGATTTACTGTTTCCTTTTTTCAACCACAAAGAATGAATAGATAATATACCCTATGTCTTCTGACGAACACTGTTGTTTTATTATATTTTTCATGGTCTTTCAGTGATATTCATTAGAGGGGGAATTTCAAAAAGGGGGCAGGACCTACATAAGAAGTATTACAGTAAACTATTTGTGTATCACAAAACTAAATTTTCTTACTGTTGATCAGTCGGTAGTGAAAATTTCTTAAAGCTATTCATACTTATTAAAAATTATTGTATTATCTTATAAACCTATAGAACAACTATGTATAGATAAAATATAATGCGTTACATTTTGTTAATTTTTTCATTCTATTCAACAACATGTATTAGTTCCATACTTGTTTACTTATTTTATTACTTATTCACTTGCTTGTTTTCTTACTTGTTTATCTATGTTTTTACTATATATAGCAGGCATAACTAAAAATGGCAAAAAATTTGTTAACATTCAGCAGACTGTAAAAATTTGATAAGCAAGAGGGCTCAAAGAGAGAGGAAGAACACCATCAAGAATATGATAATTCTTTAATCTTCCAATGGCTCTTTCAACATGGATACGGACTACAGCTATGCGGGCTGTTTCTTCACTCTCTTCTGGTGTTAGTTGTGAATGGTGGTCTTTGAAAGGTGGAATATTCAGGGTGACACCAGCTGGGAGGATATCAGCAACATCGAAACCACGGTCTGCCATGACATTTTCCCCTGGTTCAAGAAGGGAGATGAGCCCAGATTTTCTTGTGATTTCTTTATCAGATACGTGTCCAGACCAGAGTTTTGAAACGAAAGTGAATGCACCAGTAGGAGATATTCCAACAAGGGCTTTCCAGGTGTTGTGCTGCTTGTAATCTGACCAAGTCTGTGATTGGGCTTTCATTGATGAAGGAACTTCGGTAAAAATTTCGTTGCAATCAATAATTATTCTTGTGGAAGGGTACATCTTAAATTCTTTGGGCATTAACTTTTGAATGTGCTCTTGAGATGGGAAAGGGAAGAGAAGAGGTAATTCATGAAACAGGAAATTGATCCAAGTTGTAAAAATCTTTGAGACATGGCCATTTAAAATACCAAATCTGTCTGCAAGATCATTTACAAACAGACCAACTTTAAGGCGCATCAGAACCATTCAAAATGAGACAATTTGTGTTTTGGTCCAGATCTCTTATGTGCTTCTGGCCTGTCTGGTTTGTCTTTAGATGCATTGTGTGACTTAGATCCACGCCAGTAAGACATACTATCCAACTTTGGTGCCAAATAATCAAAAACAGATTACAGAGAAGAAAAGTTGGGAAATCCTGTATAAAACTTGACAGCTCCATCATTATCTTTCAGCTTGTCAATTGAGAAGAGTGACTTCTTTACAACGGATAGCTCAGCATTCAATTCAGCAACCTTGGGAGACAGTTCATCAACTTTCTTTTGCAGATTAACAGATTCCGCTGTCTCATTTGAAGGTGGAGGAGGTGCGTGCAGTGGTCTGTTATGAGATTAGTAGTCATATGACGTTCATCTTTACCATCATCCAAGTAAACTGGGGCATTGACAAAAGAAAAAACATTTGGGTGTCACTTGTTTGTACGTTGGATGGCATTCCTTCCACAGCAATGTCAGGCAAACCAAAATCTTCTTCAAAGCAAGTATCAGGTGTAGTTGATGAGGAAGGTTGTGGGTTGAGAAATGCAGAGCCAGAGCGGTCTTTGGGCAATTTACGCCTCATCCGTGTGGTGGTGGTGGTCTGAGGATTAACATACAGCTTCAATGAAGGAGCCGCATCAGCAACTAACTTCCAGCGCAGTGGATTTTTCTTTATGTCTTTGGCCTTGAAATGCTCTTCGCACAAAACAGTATGCAGAGTGACTTTAAATCCATCTAAACCATTGCGTCTTTTAATCAAATTACACCATTGATTCTTTCTTGGATTTTTTTGGGCGAACGTGAAAAAATGTAGGCCCGTCAGCATACCATCTTTTGTATATTGAAAATTATAGCATCCAAACGAGGCACATTGCTTTCCTAAAGACGATTTCTTCTTCGTTTGAGGATTTGTACTTATCTTAGCACTACTTTCAGCCATCTTAGGGTCAAGAAATTCAGAAAAACATAAACTAAGAGCAGCAAATGATGAGAAAACTTGACTATCACACCTTCGACTGGTGGTGGTTGGGTTCAGTGCACATTTCTTACAGTGTTAGCTTTGTTTTGATTTCAGTCCTCGTTTTCAGACATCAATGTGAAAAGGGGGCTTATTGTGAGGGTGATGTGATCCGAAAAAATCAACTCGCACCAACTTTTATAAGAGAAAAAATTCAGGAGCTCTGAACAAGAGCGGTGCTTATTTGTAAGTATATAACTTAGATGACGTTTATCAATGCTGTCAAAGGGTAAATATAGAAAACTTTGAAAATGAAATTTTTTCTACAGCTTTTAAGAATTTAATTTCTTTCGAAAACTTTGAAAATCTAATATTTCAAAAGAAATATTTTATTAAACCTTATTTATTTCTTATTTAGATCACCCTTCCTATATAAAACAGAAATGAGGAGAAGGTTTTTTCATATTCATTTAGGGCCTTGTAGGCTTTACCAAGATTTATCAAGAAATTAATATGGAAATTTTAAAAACTGCAGAGAAAATATTCACAGCTTGCCATAGATCTGTCCAATGCAGTAGGATATTGTGGTGAAGAGGAAGATCTAGTCAGGATATTTCATCTTTTCCTGCTTCTCGCTCCCCAAAGCGATTTACAGCCCATCTCTGGGAACCTTTTTAATGCATTATGAAAACTTTCTTTTAAATTGAGGTGTATTTGTTATATGTTATTGTAGTTTATTGTATAAGTAACTTACTTTTATACTAATTGTTGAAATTTAAATTTCTATTTTGTAAATCATATTTTGAAAGAGAAAGAATGGTTTCTTTATGTTTTACCTTTCTAAATTTTATAGACTTCAATTTTAAATGATGTTAAGTTTTAACTTGGACGCTTTTAAAATTTTTTAATTTTGTTCAGGTTTCAATCAATTTCACATCTAGAATGACAGCTGCCGATCAAAAACTTGAGGTATTTAAAGTTGTGGTTTTTTGTTTTTAGGTTTAGTAATAAAACAGAGCAAGGACGAGGAGATGCAATTTGCTCAATTGAAAAATATGTTGAAAGAAGAGGTGTCATGAAGAGCGGAGTATGCTAGTTCCCATTGTTTATTCCAAAAAACAAAGAGTGCAAGACTGTTTAAATAGGAAAGGAAACCATTTTTTATTTTTTATATTCTGAATCACCATATTGAATTACCCCAGACTGCGAATTTTCAGCGAAATTATGGCACAACTGGCGGAGAAACGGGGGGGCTGAAAGAAAAAATTTTGCAGTTAAAAATTGGCACCAAGCGCTCACTGTCAAAATAGCCTCGTTTGGGTTCTGTGACATAAAGTTATGGACACATCGTGAGGGCAACCAATTTCACAATACATTCTGTAGCACTGTTACATGATTATTTTTGGGAAGCTATGGAGCAAGAAGATAAACCTAAGAAAATTGGCAGAGTTTTTTGTTGGGTTGCGGGCACCTTGGATAGCAAAGGCTGTTTTAATGGTAGCAGAACTAAGGGAATAAACCTCCATCGTTTCACCAAAGACCCAAGGACTTGTCAACCGTGGACAAAATTTGTTAGGAAATGTAGGCCTAATTTCGACCCCAAACAGTATTCCAACCCTGTCCTCTGTTCCGATCATCTTGAACCTGATTGCTAGTCAACTTGAAGGTTTTGATACTTCAAAAACAAAAAGATTTCTACGAAGAGATGCAGTGCCAACAAATACTTGGCGTCCGACGGTGTCCAAGAAAAACAAAAATCGCCATCCAGACGTGCAAAACGAATGGTAAGAACAATTGTTCACTCATTTTATTCATAATATCTATAATACCACAATATATACAATATACAGGGTGGCTCAAAAAAAGGGACCCCCTATCTAAATAATTTATTAATAATTTATTCTTAAGTTGGAATTTCATGAAATTAATACTACATGATATTCAACTCAAGTGAGATATATCGTGTAAATATCATGATGATATGGGTTAGAATCTCTGAATAAATTGACTTTAAAACTTTACAATCCAAAAACGTACTGTAACAAAATATGCAACTTTAAACCCTTACGTAATCCTTACGCAAGAAAGCAGAAGATTCAATAACTCATTCTTTCAGTCAAATGATATTCAAAATGTCCTCAATCCTGCTCAAAACACTTCACTAATACGACTGACCATACATTAATCGTCGTGACAATTTTACTCTGGGATAATGATTCTCCTTCACGCACGATTGCACTACAGTAAGCAATGATGGAATATAAACAGCTGGTTTTTGGACATCATGAATTTAATGTCCCATTGCGCCGAGATGGAAGCTCTTATCACCAACATATTTCTACACGATAGCGCACTTGACTTGAATATTACCTGGTATAAATTTGATAAAATTCCTCCTTGAGAAAATGTATACAGAAATTATTTACCTAAGGGGGTCCCTTTTTTTTGGGCCACCATGTATATACATGCTTTGTTTTGTTTGTTACAGCTCCTTAGAGAAGCTTTGAGTGAAGCACAAACTCTAACTGGAGATGAAGACACTGATGAAGAATCGAGCATTGCAGAGCTATCAATGTTTCATGAAGCATCATCTTCCAAAACTGATTTATCTGGAGCGCTATCTTCTCAAACTACTAGTGAGTCATATTTAGCTTCCCAAGGATTAGATTTTGAAATTGACTGACCAGTTGCAACCTGTGAGGAATGCCAGGAGAAAACTATTAAATTGAAGAATATGCGCAGAAGGTTAAATAACAGGAACAATAAAATAGCTGGACAGAAAAGAAAGATAACAAGTCAAGTGATTTTAAGTTCAATTTTTTTGCTTTTACTAATTACACTTTGTGCATACCCTTTGCTGGATGAAGCTATTCAATACCATTTTCTTTTGACTGAAATCAGGCCATACATTACCTAAAAAGAAAAATAAAGAAATTGAAAAAACAAAAGCCAACAACCTGCTAAGCCTTGATTGCCAATTGAGATTGAAGAAGAAAGTGACTCTGGATCTGAATCCGATGATAGAAGCTGCAGTGGAGAACTACATAATGATGACATTGAATTAAATCCAGATACAATGAGGAAGAAGAGGCTGAATATGTCAATGAGTATGAACGACTTTTTGTCCCCTCTTTTCACTCGGATTGTTCACGAATCGATTTAACCTTAGCATTCTGTCGTCTTAGTCCGTGAGCTACGACCCCCAATGTGGCATCCCCCCCACCACAGCCAAAGTTGATGTTTTCCCTACACTTCAAAGCATGCTGATAACGAATACGCATGTTAACATTGAATAAACTGGGATTGGGGTCTTGTTTTTTCGAAAATAAAATAAGTACTTTATGTTTTATAGGCGCATCTTGAATCGTGATGTCAGAGGTAAATCGGTTTTACTTTCTGGTAGTAATTAGCACTATATTAGAGAAAAGGTTTTTTTTTTTTTTTTTTTTTTATATAACAACAAAACCTAGTTAAAATAATAAAGTAATGTTTAATGTGACATTCATGATGGCGAAAGACACAAGGTCATCTGGTCGCCAACATGAATGACTCTTACAATTCTACTGTTAATTTCATTAAAACAAAATATTAACACACAAAGACAAAGTAAAGTAAAAAAAAGACAACGTAAAAGTAGAGAAAAAAAACATACCAAAGCCGAAAAAAGGATGCTACACAGGGTGAATATTGGAATTCTTTCGATATTATTGGAACCGCTTAGTTTTTTCAATGTATGATATTGTAGCTTCCAAAATGATTCTGTTAGATACAATGTTTAATTTTTCATCACCGTATAACAAAAGGTTACATAATGCTTTATTGTTTAAAACTGGAAGGTTCAATAGCGGGATATCTCCAATCTGACCAAAGAGATCTCTACGAGCATTGGTGAAAAGAGGGCAGTGCAGGAGGAAATGTTCGTTATCCTCATTTTCCAAACCACACGTACAAAGGGGACTCAAACAATCAAAGCTATGCCTGAATCGGTGTTCATTCAGAGGGCTGAATTCCACTCTGAGCCTTGTTATGTTTCTTATACCTTTAACATTATGTACATTGTAAGCAGACCTACATGGAGGGCGTATATTAAGGAGGAGTTTACGCTTAAATTCCCCAATTGATA
>JACTAT010000060.1:1971083-2233821 GCA_014526335.1 Chrysaora quinquecirrha | reverse complement strand
CAAATCTTGACATGCTGATTCGCTGAAAAAAAGATGTTTTGCTGGGCAAAATATTGAAAAAGTTCGAAAACTAAAACATTCTCAGCATCTGTTTATTTCAACGTAAAATGAAGTCCATGAAAAAACATTGCAAAATCTAATACAAGTACAATCAATGAGATAGGCATGAAATTAATACCTTAGTCCTTTCCTCCAACACATGCTTGGACACAGTGACTGTCAGCCAAAACTAGGAACTTGCCGAATTTGTCACATCCTTTGCAAACAACAAATGATAGATTATTTCAAGTAAAGATTGAAACAGCCAGTCTGTTTCGCCAATTCAGAAATTCTCATCTCCAAGTTTGCTTTAAATTTTTGCAATGACATTGCATCTTGTTGATGTCGTAATAATTCTCACAAAAAGAACTTTCTTGCAAGAACTCCACATTCATTGAGCACTAGTATGGCTTCGTTAAGTCAGCCAATTGTGATGGATCTCGGTTGTATTTATTTTCTCTGGCACAGATAGGAATACCTGCTGGATGTTGTCCTTCAATTTTGTTTGAACTGTCTCTGACATTACATCATCAGGATTCCAGGAAAGAAAAGAATTGCCAATGGCTGCACTGAGGTAATGACATGCATTTGACCTATCGTATGGTCTGTAAAAGTTTTTGATGTCATACTTGATCGGTCTTGGGTATGTAGATAGACTTTGAGCTCAGCAAGACTTTGAGGTTAAGTTGAGACTTGTGTGGGAATCATCAGCTGCCTACCCACGACTTTGTTTTGGGGGTAAAGGACCTTCGGTTTCACCCCTGACCAGAAATTTAATCATCCAGAAATTTTCCCAGCTATAAGGGAATGTCAAAGCCTGGCAAGATCAAAAGTAGGATAAGAAGCAAGACGACTTGAGTCATCTTAACCTGCACCAAATTATAAAAAGTTCAAATTGCCCAAAAGGCATTAGATAAGAAACTTAGCCATGATCAGATTTTGAAATATCTCAAGGCCCTAACCTTTCTTTGCCACCTTACCAAAAATATTTTCAACATCAGGCAAAACATGTTGAAGCCTCTCCTGAAACAGGAATTTCAAAAACTTTTTTTTGCCATTCATACTGAAATCCCCTTTGCAGTCCTAATCTTTGGTGAGGACATTACGAAACAGCTAAAACAGGCCATAGACTGAAACATAATCAGGGTGAATGGAAAAATTTTATCCAGCATCGAGTAAATGAAATTCTTAAGCTGTCAACTAAGGATGACTGGGGGCATGTAGCAGGGAAAGAAAATCCTGCTGATATAGGATCTAGAGGTGCCAAGGCAAGAGAGTTGAGTGTAAATGATATTTGGTGGGAAGGGCCAAATTGGCTAAAAGAAGGAAGAGAAGCTTGGCCCAGTAAATTTAATCCAAAGGAATCAAATTAGGTTGGAGAGGAACGAAAGAAGGGCAGTGTTATGACAACTATTGTTAAGAGGAAGAAGAGGCCAAGTAGTGTTATTGAAATCAATAGGTTTAGTACCTTGGGCAAACTGTTGAGAGTAACTGCTTACGTCAATCGATTTATTAACAATGTTAGACATCCGAGAGATAAGAAGGACAGCAATGCAAGAGAACTCCCTGTGGGAGAGTTAAGAGAGGCAGAGCAAATCTGGGTGAATGATGCTTGGATAACATTGAGAGCAGCTCGTAAGTTTCATAAAATGAGAGACAGCTTGAACATTATTGAGGAGAATGGTATTCTTGTTTGCAAGGGAAGGCTAGAAAACTCTGACTTGGAGAATGATTCTAAGTTTCCAATAATACTTCCCAAGAACAATCATTTTACAGATCTTGTAATATTGAAGTGCCATGAGCAGGTACATCATAGCAAAGTAAGAAGTACCCTAGATGAGCTAAGATCTAGATATTGGGTGACGCAAGGGAGGCAATATGTGAAGAAGTTGATTAAGAACTGTTTTATTTGTAGGAAGCTCGAGGGCAAATCCTACAATTCACCGCCCATAGCCCCTTTACCAGATTTTAGGGTAATTGAAGCTCTGCCCTTCTCTAAGGTTGGGGTAGACTTTATATCAAGAAACAAGGGGGAGATGGTAATGGCCTGGATTGCTTTATTCACATGTAGCATCAGCAGAGTGGTTCATTTAGAACTAGTGGAAAATTTACACACTTCAACTTTTATTAATTGCCTGAGACGTTTCTCTGCTAGGAGGGGTACGCCCTCTCTTATCGTATCTGATAATTTGAATACCTTTAAGGCCACTGCTAAAGCTATTGGAAAATTGCAACAGAATACCATATTCAAGACTATTTGAGTGCCAAGAGAATTACCTCAAAATTCAATTTAGAGAGAGCTGCATGGTTTGGAGGATTTTTCGAGAGAATGATAGGAACGATGAAAAGTTGTTTGAGAAAGTTTCTAGGCAATGCCAAGCTAACCTTTGCTGAATTTATTACCGTATTGTTGGAGGTAGAATGTTAGGGTGAAGGTTATCTCCAATGTCGGAGAACATTGATATTTCTGTAAGTGATGATGATAATCTTCAGAAACTCTCAAATAGATTCTTGTATCCTACAAAAAAGTTGAATCATTTTTGGAACAGATGGAGGTATGAGTATTTAACAGACTTAAGAGAATTTAACAGGCATAAGAAGACGACATCAGAGAAGATTTTGGTTCGGGATGTAGTTTTAATTCTTGAAGACAACGTTAAAAGAGGACTTTGGAAGATTGGAATAATCCAGAAGCTTATCACTGGTAAGGATGGAGTTTTAAGAGGAGCCACAGTGCGCAAGGCAGATGGTAAGCAAGAAACTTTCAATAGATCTCTTTTAAAACTTTTTCCTCTAGAAATTACTTGTATGAATGATGAAAGCAAAGAAAGCAGAATGGAAGGTAGAAAGGTGTACAAATTTAGCGATGTGGGGAAAGATGAATGTAACATTGAAAGCGCAAAAGACTTTGGGAGTGAAACATGGGCCCCAAATAGGCCAACTCACGCTGCCGCAAGGGATTCACGCTGGAAGTCCCAACTTATGCTTGACAACTAGCGGGTCAAGGAGGGGGGTATGTGAGGAATTCTACTGCAACGGGGCAACCACGCAGCTGCTTACAATCACGTGATGTTTAGCTTTGCATTTCCTTGTTTGGTATTAGTCATTTCTGATTCTTTATAGAACTATTTTTACAAGTATTTTTCTAGAAGTCTATTTACCTAAATGCCTCAATTTGAAACCGAGTTATAGGAAACTGACTAAGCTTTGTTTGTAACATGATTTAATACTTGTATTTTTATTCGTTTAATTTTCTCTTATATGTTACCGAGAAAACTGTTGGTTATCCTTATATGGAATATTTACTGTAAAGATTTTCCTTCATGTATCGAGCATGTTTTTATGATTCAGAGTTCGTTGAGATGTGTCTTAGAGTCGAGAAGAATATGTGATATGCTAGCAAATAGATTGTGTTTTTTTCCTTGTGTGAAATTCTCGATAAATCTGTAAGAAACAAACAAGAGGAGGTTAAATTCTCCAACACTTATACAGAAAAAATAGGCAAGGATCAAGATAGGCATAGTCAAAAAATGCTGTAAGTCATTTGCGCATCAGTGAAGAGAGGCTAGCTGAGCTCAGAAAAGAATAAAGTAATGATGAAACGCTTGCAGTACTCATACCTTCCAACCTGTAGAGAAGGAAATACGGGAGACATTGTTAGCGGAGAAAGCGAAAAATTAGAGCCGGGGGTCTGGGAGGCACTCTGAGCTGCAAACTGGGTCCAGGGCAGCATCCTGGCAGGGGTTGAAGGGGTGAAGCCCCTGGAAGCTCCTGACATGTCAATTCTGAGGCCTCAAAATGGCTCAGGATACTTTAATTTCTCTGTCGGTAATATGATAATAGAAAAACAGTTCTTTGTAATCAATACGTCAGTAATATCAAAGAACTTTCTTAGTTCTGGGCTTAGAAACGTCACTGTGCACAATTATAATTATTTTTTTATAGGAAAAGTTTTCTTGCAATCAGTGCAAAACCATGCGAACCCCGATTTAACTCCTACAAATTTTTTTGCACTTACATGACACTTAGATTAGTTTAAAATTATAATAAAGGTGATCTTTCATGATAAATAAAGAACAACAAATGTTAAAAACGTCAAAAAAAACGAAAAATAATTTGGAAATAATATTGAAATTCTAGCACAAAGAATAAACCGAAACATTAAACATGTCATGAAAGTTCTTATCTAATACAAGTTATGAAGAGGAATGCTGCTTATTATATTCTTTACAGGCAGCCTTACATTTCTTAAGTAGATTGTTCAAAAATTTCCATCAATAGCAAGGCTTAATTGATTTTGGTTTGCTCATTTTAATCAGCATGATCGAATTCAAAGAAGTGTCACTGTCAAGGCTACGCCTGAATTTCGTTTTGTTCTTTCCAATCATACTAAAGATTTGTTCCTCGCCAGCATTACTGTTAGGAATAATTAGCAAAAAGAGGGCAATATTCGCAAGCTTAGGAAGCATTGTTTTGAGATTACTCCAAATGATGTCCATACGATGATATGTGCGCTCATCAAACACCTTGACTATTGATTCATCCCACACATCTTGCGTCAAGTTGGTGATGGTCTTTGACATAGTTCTCAAAACGCCATGGAAATCATAGTATCAGTTCAGTTAATTCATTGATAGGATTTTTTCCCTGATTTGAGAATTCAATGAATCTGCTTCCCTTGTATGAAGGGTCATCCAGGGGTAACCATTTGACACAGTAACTGTAAGTGGTTTCAAAAAACTCCCTTACAGCATCACAAAACATATCAACATCACTTTCACTAATGTCACCTTCCTCTAGCGCTAGCGCTCTACGAAGTTTGGGCTTGGTGATGTTACCAATAGTCAAATCCTGGTCATCTTTTTGATTCGCAAGACCTGTTTCAAGTTTGCTGTGACATGATTTGTCATCTTTTAGCTTTCGGATGATTTCTGGCTTGATAAATTTTGACGCTAACTTGTTCATAAAGTTCTGCATTTGGTCATGTAGGCATTGAATGAGTGGCTCTTCTGTTTGTAAAAACTTATTGAAATTTGTGAATGTTGGCAATGCAGCTTGGAAAAACATTAGAAAGAATTCAGTCATTGTGTTAGAAAAGCTTCGGATAGCTGTAAAAATTGTTTGTCATTCTCATTCTCCAACAAAATGTACGAATGCAATCCATTGCACTTCCGTAGTTCATGGTTAACACAGCCCTAAGAACAAAGCCACCGTGTCGAAATATTTTTTATAACCTCCTTAAATTCTTCATCGCAGAAGTCGTAGTACTCTTTTAAATTGACTTGAACTTCATTGATTTGTCGGACCAGTAAAAAAGGTCGACAAAATGATTGTTTGAACTGTACTGGTGAAAAGCATGGAGTGCAAGACTGCAAAAGCAGAGCTACATGCCAGGTATGTCAAAGAAAACATCACACATCTATTTGTGACAAGAAGAAGAATGAAACAGCCATGATGGCAACCAACGAGAAAGCTGTCATCCATCCAGTGGTGAATCGAAAATTCAGCATTAAAACAGAAGTGAATGGAGTTGATCGCCCAAACTTGCTTCAGCTGCCGAACCCAAATTATGAGGAAGTCATCAAAGCAAACATTAATCTAACTGGAGTGACAATAGATGATAAAGACAGAAAGGAAACTCTGCCTATTCATGTGATCCTTGGAGCAAATAACTATTTGCTCATCAAAACAACAACACCACCGAGAGTTGAAAAAGTAGGACAACCAGTCGGGAGAGAACAAAATTTGGCAGGGCAATTATGTCCCCAAGGAAAAAGGATGGTGACTCAACGCTCATGCTAGCAACGAATTCTCATGAAGATTACATGCAACTGTGCTCCCTTGATATGCTGGGAGTAGAAGATAGACCAGAAGGTGATCAACTGAATGTGTACGACTAATTCAAGGAGCAACTGACACAGAGAGAAGATTGAAGATGTGAAACATCACTACCATGGAAGACTGGACATCCACATTTACCCACAAACAAGCATCTAGGTCTGGGAAGACTTAACTCTTTGCTAAGACACCTGGATTTATTCAATGCTTATGACGAGATAAAAAGAAATCAGCTGTGTGATGGCATATTTGAAGTTGTTGACAAGGAAGTGCAGGGAATAGAGCATTACATTCCTCACAAGCCTGTAGTTAGAGAGAGTGCTAAGACAACCAGAGTGCGTATAATGTACGATGCTTCTGCGAAAGAAACAAAAGATTCTCCAGCACTAAATTAATGTCTTAATGTGGGACCCCTGCTGCAAAGAAAGATTTTGGACATACTGCTCAGAGTCAGAGTCAATCCTATCCTTCTAGCAGGAGACATTAAGCAGGCATTCCTACAGATATTCATCAGACAGGCAGAGAGAGATGCACTACGGCTTTTCTGGATTCAAGATTTGGAAAGTAGAAAACCAGTCATCTACAGGACAACCAGAGTGCTGTTCGGATTGGGACCAAGTCCTTTTCTATTAGGAGGGACATTAGAAAAATATTTGGAGAAATTTCAGCAAGAATATCCAGAATGTGTAAGGAAAATTAAGGAAGGCGTTTATGTGGATGACATCAACCTGGAAAGAGACAGTGTAGAGCAAGTCGAATCTCTAGAGGAGTGGCCACCAATGATAGTTTGTCAATCATCAAGTGAGTCTGAATCAGAGAAGCAACTAATGAAGCAAATTATGCAGACAGCCATTGCAAAGGAACCAGATGGCGTAGATGAACTTCTTGAGAGATAAAGGTTTTGGCAATGTTTGAGAATACTTGCTTGGATGAAAAGATTTGCAGATAATTACAAGAAGCAACAAAGACAGGTCCTTTAACAACAGAGAAGATCATGCAGCAAAAAAATTTCCTGATGAAGAGAGCACAATGTGATGCAGAGACTAACAAAGACATCAAGAACAACGGAGAGAAACTCAATCTGCAGAAAAACAGCGATGGTATGTAGGAATGTATTGAACGCTTCCAGGGAGTTTATCCTATCCACCTACCACATGGTCACATCATCTCAGAAAAGTTAGTAGAATGGGCAAATTCTCGCACGGTGCATGGGGGAGTCTCGTTGACAATGTCAAAAGTTAGAGAAAGCTACTGGATACCAAAAACTTCAAAGCATTGCAAAGAAAGTTATCAAACAATGTCATGGATGTAAATGGTGTCAGGCTACAGCAATGCCTGATCCACCTCCAGGAAATCTGCCAAAGGAAAGAACCAAAGGAAATATTCCATTTGATGTAGTTGGCATCGATTTCGCCGGACCAATTCAAGACAAGAGAGGGACAGGTAACCATAAAGCTTACATTATCTCTATACTAGCAGTTTGACCGGCAGTTTGCATTTAGAAGTGTTACCTGACATGACCATAGAAGAATTTCTGGCCAGCTTCAAGAGATTTATAGCAGCGCGTGGAGGTCCCTCGAAGATCATTTCTGACAATGGCATTTCATCTGCGAAGTGGTTGAAGAAAGTCAGAAAATCAGAGAAAATACAAGGATACCTTGACCTCAGGAAAGTTTTGACAATCAAAAGAATTTCTTACGAAGAGCATTGATCAATAAAATTCCACAGTTTTGCGCCTGGCTTTATCCAATGTCATAACTATTGTAATATTGTGAATATATTGAATCCTTTCGTCAATTATGAAAAGGTTGCACTGTTGACAGTGATCTTGATTCTTCTTTATTTTATACCAGCTTTTTATTTTTATTATAAGTTTTTTCAAAAAATCTGGAGGATTTTTTAATTGTAGGGAGGTCGGGAGATGACCTCTGAAATCGGGAGTCTCCCGGTCATATCGGGAGGGTTGGACCATATGAGTACTTAGAAGTGTGATTCTTAAATTTTGGCCTTAAACAAAGAGTGAGTTACCAGTACAATTGAGTCCTTATTTCACTTTTAGAGATGAGCTTACTGTTCATGATGATCTGATTTTTAAGGTAGAGCAAATGATAGTTCCAGAATCCATGAGATCTAGTATCAAAGAACAGTTGCATTTGTTTCATTTAGGTAATGAAAGCATGCGCAGGAGAGGACGAGAATGTGTTTACTGGCCGGGAATGAGCAATGATATAAAGAATATTACTGAATCCTGTGAGGCATGTCAAACTTTCAGCCGATCACAATAAAAGGATCACTGATGACAGAGTTTGTAGACAGCCCCTGGAAAAAGATAGGGATAGATTTATTCAGTAGGAATGACCACAATTACTCGATAGCTGTTGATTATTTTAGTAATTGGTGGGAAATAGATAGATTGGTTAGAGTCCCAGGAAACGACACTAAGAAGACTGGGAAAAGTGATGTGATTGGAGCACTCAAAGAGCATTTTGCAAGATTTGGAATACTGTCCATTGTAGTAAGTGACAACACCCCTCAGTTTATATCACAATAATTCAAAAACTTTGCAAGAAACTGGGATTTTGTCCATGATCCAAAGTCACCATATCATCCCAAAGCTAATGGAAAAGCAGAGTCAGCAGTCCAAGCTGCAAAAGCATTGTTGAATAAGTCTTCTAAGTCGAAGTCAGATCCATTTATGGGTTTGCTTTAGATAAGAAACACCCCAACACAAGATATAGGCAGCAGTCCTTCTTAGAAAATTTTTAACACTAGAACTAGAGCTTTGTTGCCAATTTCAGAGAACTTTTTGGCTCCAAGAGGACAAAAATATTTGGAAGAAGACAAGGAAAAAATGATGAGCAGCAAAAGAAAGCAAGCAGAATCTTACAGTAAGACAGCTAAAGATCTAAGCAGAGGGGGATGTTGTGAGAATCAAACCTTCCAAAATGGGACAGAAAGAATGGGACAAAGGTGTTGTTGAAAAGCAAGTTAATCAGAGGTCATATGAGGTAGATACCTCTAAGGGTATTCTTAGACGTAACAGAATACATTTGAATAAAAGTGGAGAAAATTCAGTTGAAGAGAAAGATAGTTAGCAACTGATAAAATTAAATCACCTGTCTTACAGAGAGAGAAAAGAAGGGAAGATAGATGTAGATCTACCTCTGATCATAATAAAACACATTCTATAACAGAGAGTGAAAAGAACATGAAAGAGCATAATAACTTTATTTCTGACAGTGAAAAGAATAGTGATGATTGAAGAGAACCAGTTAATGTAGAGGTGTCAGAAAAAGAAATTCCAATTGGAACAGAATTTAGTAGAGATACTGTTAGGCTATCGAGCAGAACCAGAAAGTTACCTGGACATTTAAAAGATTTCAAACTTTCTTAAACTGGACTGAACTGTTGTTAACAATTTTATTAGATGCTCTGAGAGTCTGCGAGTCAGTAGCTAATCGTTTTCTCTCTTTTGTCGTACTTCTAACACATCTGCAAACAGAAGAAACTCAGCTTTTGCGAAAGATGTTCACTTTCTCCCTTTTCGACATTCTGTTGTTTTCAATGGCATCATTATCTTCCACCCCAGTAGACGAAAGAAACATTTCTGCCCTATAACGCATTATTTGCATGCCAATTTGGTCTTGTATTTCTTCATTGCTTTCCTCAAATGTTTTAAGTAAGGATGAGCAGCTACTGAAAATTTCAGCTCTCAATGCATCTGGCAAATGGTAGAGATGTATTGTTACATCTTGTCATTGAAAAATGCTAAATCTTTGAAAAACTTCTTTTTTGACAGTACGGCCACTATTTGGCAATATGCCATTTAATCTTTTGGCTGCAAAACTCCAGAATGAATGGCATGGTCCATATCTGTTGACTGTTTCACAAAGATGCAGGGCCATATGATTGTCCATGGAAACTGCCCATTGCCCATACACTTTCCAAACAACGTGTGGTGCTTTTTGATTTTGTCATGTAAATTTTCAATGACTTGTTGCGTCAACTGATACTAATAGCAGCCTTCCACTATTTCACAAAGCAAAGCAAGGCATTGATAATGTTTACTAGGAATCAAATGCAGGAAACAGGCATAGCATAAACAACAGCAAAGAGCAACCATTGTTATGCTGTAAAGCCATCAAGAGAATTTTTTTCTGTCAGTGATGTTGGCAAACGCCAACAGTCTGATGGCATTTTCACTGCTTTCAAGCGAGACTTGAATAGTTTTTTTTGTTTCTCATTCATTTTATATTCTGCAGGCTCGCCATCCACATCAAACAGAATACCCATTTATTTCTTAACTACAAGGAGGACTGCATGCATTGGGTCAATTGCATACATTTCTACCGAATTTAAATATGGCAGTCTTTGTATTTCTGAAAAACGAATGCCATTCTTTCATTCTTTTTTAGCAATTTCAGCTGCATTCTTTGCAGCCAGGTATTCTTTACCTTGGTTGTTCACCAGTTCTTTGGTCCGCATGTCAAATTTGAAATAATTCGTCAAGTAGCCCGTTCTGCCAGTCAAGTTTCCCTGTGCATCCCTGTCTCTACTTGCCATAAATTTGCATTTATTGCATCCCTTGTTAGCAGAAAATGACAGGAACTGACTAACCTTTCTGATTGCAGGAATATCACAAGATAGACACAGGAACATTGCCTTTAAATTGATAGACTGGTTTCATTAATTGTAACACCAACACCTTGCCATACGTTTAGCAGATCATCCACAATGGGCTTCAAATATGTGTTCATGTCAACTTTACGTTCTGTAGGGCCTGGAATGATGCACAATAAGAACACTAGAAACAAAAGGACTACCTACACCACAGATGCTCTTTCAGCCACTGAAAACTGGAGCTCTTATCATTAAATAATTGTCAAATATACTGACTTAATATTTAAATCTTAAAAAAAATCCAATTGGGAGTAGAATTTTGAGCAAGAGAAAGAAAAACAATTCAAAAGTTCATGTCAGTCTTTATGGGAGGTTAGATTTTCTACAACTTGACATTTGATATAGAAATTTTGCAAAGTGAAGGAAAACCTGCTCTTTATCTCGAACTTTGCCAAATTTTCTGCTGAACTGGATAAAGAAACAGGCTGAAAGTATGTATAAGTTCGCCTAGCAGAACAGGAATGGCAGAAGGGATATGCTGCCCATGTATACAATAGATGCTGTTCTCTTTCGAGATGTGCTGTATCGCCATAATCTCAATTCCACCAATAGTAGGGATGAAATCAGATGAACTTTGACTCCTATGTATAAAATACCAGACTTTTTTGATGAAATTTGGGATCAGTAACCCTGCATGTTAATAGGGGTTCATTTTCTGACGTAAAAACTACAATTTGTTATATTTATATCAGGCATCCGTTATTTCAAACATTTGCTATCTTGAACAAGTTCAAGTTTCCCTTGAGAGTTGGAGATAGCCGATGTCATCTGTATCAGTGGCGTAACGCACAGTGTGCACCTTTAAACACAAAATTAAGGGCCCCCAAAATATTTGGCCCCGAAATATTCGGCCCCCATGAAATTTTGTAAAAAAACTTTTGAATAAGCGTTTCGAAAAGCTTTAAATTGATTAAAACGTACTTGAGGTCAAAGATATCCCAAGAAAGACTCGATAACCTTGCAATGCTGTCTATAGAAAACGTGGAAGCAAAATCAATCGATAAGTCTGAACTTATCAAACGATTCGCAAATTTCAGTGCTTGAAGACATAAAAGAATTGGCTTGTAGGGCTGGAATTAGATCTATTTTCGCTAAAAATTCAAATAACTTTGCATTTGTGACGTTTTTAAATATTTGTGGACAAGGTATGGCAGAAACAGATGTTCTATTGATTATACGTTTACGGTGTGAAGCTTGACTAGTATAGAAACTCTATAATAATCCCGGTACTAGGGTACTGAAAATAAAACTTCCTAGAAACCTTCTATTTAACCTGATTTTATATCTTGATAATTGTTTTGTTGATGTAAGTTTTGTTTTTTTTTGTTTGAAGGTTGTATTACACTTAAAAAATTGCATTTAAAGGCAATCTTGGTGTGTAAACTTAATTGAAAAAAAGGAGCCCCAAACCACAATTTCGTTTAAAGGCCCCACACTGCTCCGTTACGCCACTGATCTGTATCAGGTATTACATACCTAATACATTCAATCATCATATCTAAATATATCAGGTATAGTTTGTCATCACTCTGATATATAAATATAGATACAGATGTAAAAAATAGCCACCTTCTTCATCACCATAGTTGCTTTGGTCTTCACCAAATGATTCTTTCCATTCTACCTCCGAATCTTTAAAAGTAGGAATCCAAGAATCAAATACATACCATTTTTTAGAGGACATTAGAAACTTAACACCATTTAAAATATCAAATGATATTACGCCAAAACACCAGTCTTACCTTCATCGTATAATTCTAATAAGGTTCAGCAGTATTATCAGTTTCTTCAAGTTCTGGTGTTGTAAAAATTAACAAGAAGGGAAATGAGCAAGTTCTGCTGGGTGTTTCAACTTTGGATGCTACAAAAAAGCAAGACCGTTTTGTTCGTACCATTTGTTCGAATTCTTTTGGTTCGGTTCCTGATATATAGGCATCATTTCCCATTTCTATATCAAATTCTCCAAATACATTGTCCAAATCCATATCCATTGAGTCATCAAATTCTTCAGGCTGATGTTGATTTCCATTATATTTTCCACAAACTTCAATATGTTGATTTAGGTAACGTCTCGTATAGTATTTCTCCCCTTAACAACTATTAAACATGCATGGAAGTTTCATGCTTCAGTTTAAGATGAATTTCACGAATTTCCTGATCTCCAGACTCTCTGTCATCAATCACTGAACCAATCAATATATGTGAAAAAGTAGTGAAGAGCAGTCAGGTTTCCCTCGCCACGCCACACTAAGCCAAATATTAACATGCTTTCTCTTTGTTCTTAATCGTTTCTTATTGGATGTTTGATATGTGATTTCACAGCATGTTTTTATGACAAAAACAGAGAGGCTCCAGGTGACAACCAATCAGCAAGTGTATTATAATTCTGATATTCAACAAAGCAATCACAGACTCGCTTTTAATTTGAATTTTTTGATAAATGTAAGTTGCAAGGGGAGATTTTGGTTGTGTTGTGTTTCTTGATTTCAGTTAGTGGTGACTTGTTCGAATTCTACGAAACACTAAGTATTCTCCATTTTTCAAAACAAATATCCAACCAAAATGGACTTTTCAAGATACAACAAAATGCTACGACAGCAAGTTAATAATCTCCAGAAAGAAAACAGTGAACTCAAAGCAAAGGCCGCACCAAAACAGCGCCAAGATCATGGTTGAAAAGTTTCAACAGTGAGTAGAGAGTACCTTGGTTGGCCTAACACCATAATGTTCTATCCGATATTCTGTATTCCGCTTTTGCTCAAGTTTTCGAGTAAACATTATAACAATCATATATTTTTACTGCAGATTATTTTTAAAACAACACTTAATGGAAACAAGGAAATTGCAAGAAATTTTTCCCACAGTCACTTGGATGGACCTTTCATTTGAATCCAAAGAAAAGCTGATAAGCACAATGAAGATTGAGTTGATGATGCGAAACCAAAAAGTACCAACATTTGAGGAAATGTACTTCCATCAGATCATATTATAATAATAGGAGGAGAGTTCTGGCTGTTAAAAATAGTCCTAGCAACAGGCGTCACAAGAGAAAGATGACAAAGTTAAATGTTGTAAATTTCGGAAAGTCAGCTATATTTGGCTCCTTTTTTGTTTATAATATTTTTTGCGCCCTTTTTTGGAAAAAATTGAATGGCAAGTTCAAATTTCGAATCAAGTGTCTTGAGGTCAAAGTTAAATTTAAAAAAAGATGTCCTGGGAACTATTTCACTTGAAAGTCAGAAATGATATCATTCATTTTCACTTTTTGTAGTTTTATTTTGCTTGGAATGACCATTTGCAGAGTCAGAGGCACTGAAAGCAAAGCAATAGTGCAATCAAAGTATTCCAAAATTTTTGCCCCCTTGCTTGCAGCACCCTGCTTACCATCGTTCATTTAAAGTTGTGACACGATTTCTATTTTCAAGATATGCTTTTCTTTACAGTGAATATGCCAAGAAGCAGAAAAAGTAGCAAAGCGGCAGGGAAAGTCAATCAAAGTGACCCTAAGGAGACAGCCAATTGTATCAAGACTATAGATGGCATAAAAACACCACCAAACTCTGATGATGAAGAAGGACAAACCCAACAACAAGAAAGAAAGTTGACAGCTCTTCAAAGAGGGTCAAAAGAGAGGCGTCTGCAGTATGAGAAATTCAGAGGCAGTTTCAACGGGATCATACCAGAAGAATACAGTCAGTGTGATGAAAGTCAAAGCCATTCACTGCTTGCCACCTCAACACCCAAACTAGCTGCACAAAGAAGCATCACAAGAATTGCACTTTGCTCAGTCCTGCCAAACAACTCGTTGAAGCTCCCTTCATCTTGCTCAACTCAGAGCTTACTCATATATTGGAAAAAAAGCCATGGGATGAACTGCCTACTAAGACTTTAAAATGGTAAGATGAAAGGAAAATGCTTTAACTTGAATTTACTTCAAACTACATTGGTAATAATACACAGATAATGGCCTCTCTCTTACCATATCCATCTCATAATGCCAAATACTGTACATTGTACAATAGACAAAGAGCACGATTTCAAGAGAAGAAACAAATATTTTCAATGGATTAATGAGGCAGTGAGACAATCACTTATAGTCTTAAAGACAATGATATTTTTTTTATTTCACAGAGATTTTGCTTCCAAGGAGATTTGCTCATTCTCTAAATCCATTCACACTATCTGAAAGAATGATGGGGCTATTCTCAGACCTTACTAAAATGTTTATATCAACAATTGTGTCCAGTCTTGCAATTAATTCCAATGATCAGCTGTATTTTTATTTAGTAACATATTATCTTTCTAGATCAAGACATTAATTGACATAATGTCAGTCTTCAATGGTGTGCTGCAAAAGCAACGGTATTTAGGATAGTGCATTTGCATATTTTTTTTTTAAATTCTTCCATTATTATAGGAGGTCATACCTTATTTCATCTTATTTTATGCCTACAGGTGATGTACACATTGATGCTAAGTGAAGCAGAATATATTAATAACAGTAAGGTAAGGTATTGCAATTTAAACATTAGATTCAAAGTTAACCCTTGATAAGTCAATCCTCCGAGAGAAACAGAATTATTTTTGACTTGCTGATGTTTAGACTCATCATTCTTACACTCCTAGTGGTCTCAACAAAGGGAAATAGGGAAAATATTGAGATAGCTGTATTTTGACTAAGGAGGAGCTGAACTATTATTGATTAACCTAGCTCATAATTCATCTTCTTGTGCTTTGTTGTTGATGATTCCATAATCATGTCTTATATTAGTATTCCATACAATTTTTTTCACTTTCAGCAATGAATGTACCAGATTATAAAAGAAAAACATTATTTGATAGCTAAGTGTTATTATAACTTTTACAATCGACCATAAAAACTTAATCACTTTGCTTCAATATTCAGGAAAAACAATACAGACCAGATTGTAAAGCTTTGACACCAATAAATTTGGACTTCATCAAGGTTTGAGACTCTGGATTGGAGATAGAGAGCAAATGTATTCAGAAACAGATGGACCCCCTACAGAAGTTTCCTTCATAATTTCATAAGAATACACTAAAAGAGAAATCATTCCCTATACATAGATAGATAATATGAACCTTCAGTGTTTTTTGTTCCAGATGAACATCATGGAAAGATTTATAGTTCTGCCAGTTTGAAAGACAACCCAGAAGAATGGTAGAAAATTGTGCTACTGGGTGCTTGTTTTTGTTTTTACCACCAAACTCTGATGATGAAGAAGGACAAACCCAACAACAAGAAAGAAAGTTGACAGCTCTTCAAAGAGGGTCAAAAGAGAGGCGTCTGCAGTATGAGAAATTCAGAGGCAGTTTCAACGGGATCATACCAGAAGAATACAGTCAGTGTGATGAAAGTCAAAGCCATTCACTGTTTGCCACCTCAACACCCAAACTAGCTGCACAAAGAAGCATCACAAGAATTGCACTTTGCTCAGTCCTGCCAAACAACTCGTTGAAGCTCCCTTCATCTTGCTCAACTCAGAGCTTACTCATATATTGGAAAAAAAGCCATGGGATGAACTGCCTACTAAGACTTTAAAATGGTAAGATGAAAGGAAAATGCTTTAACTTGAATTTACTTCAAACTACATTGGTAATAATACACAGATAATGGCCTCTCTCTTACCATATCCATCTCATAATGCCAAATACTGTACATTGTACAATAGACAAAGAGCACGATTTCAAGAGAAGAAACAAATATTTTCAATGGATTAATGAGGCCGTGAGACAATCACTTATAGTCTTAAAGACAATGATATTTTTTTTATTTCACAGAGATTTTGCTTCCAAGGAGATTTGCTCATTCTCTAAATCCATTCACACTATCTGAAAGAATGATGGGGCTATTCTCAGACCTTACTAAAATGTTTATATCAACAATTGTGTCCAGTCTTGCAATTAATTCCAATGATCAGCTGTATTTTTATTTAGTAACATATTATCTTTCTAGATCAAGACATTAATTGACATAATGTCAGTCTTCAATGGTGTGCTGCCAAATCCAAAGGTATCTAGGATAGCGCATTTGCATCTTTTTTTAAAATTCTTCCATTATTATAGAAGGCCATATCTTATTTCATCTTATTTTATGCCTACAGATGATGTACACATTGATGCTAAGTGAAGCAGAATATATTAATAACAAGGTAAGGTATTGCAATTTAAACATTAGATTCAAAGTTAACCCTTGATAAGTCAATCCTCCGAGAGAAACAGAATTAGTTTTGACTTGCTGAGGTTTAGATTCATCATTCTTACACTCCTAGTGGTCTCAACAAAGGAAATAGGGAAAACATTGAGATAGCTGTATTTTTGACTAAGGAGGAGCTGAACTATCATTGATTAACTCGGAGCTCGTAATTCATCTTCTTGTGCTTTGTTGTTGATGATTCCATAATCATGTCTTATATTAGTATTCCATACAATTTTTTTCACTTTAAGCAATGCATGTACCGGATTATAAAAAAAAAACACTATTTGATAGCCAAGTGTTATTATAACTTATACAATCTACCATAGGAACCTGATCACTTTGCTTAAATTTTCAGGAAAAACAATACAGACCTGAGATTGTAAAGCTTTGAAGCCAATAAATTTGAACTTCGTCAAGGTTGGAGACTCTGGATTGGAGATAGAGAGCAAAAGTATTCAGAAACAGGTGGACTCCCTACAGAAGATTTGTTCATAATTTCATAAGAATACACTAAAAGACACATCATTCCCTTTACATACATAATATCAAACTTTTGTGTTTTTGTTTCAGATGAACATCATGGACAGATTTATAGTTCTGCCAGTTTGAAAGACTACCCAGAAGAATGGTAGAAAATTGTGCTACTGGGTGCTTGTTTTGTTTTACCACCAAACTCTGATGATGAAGAAGGACAAACCCAACAACAAGAAAGAAAGTTGACAGCTCTTCAAAGAGGGTCAAAGAGAGGCGTCTGCAGTATGAGAAATTCAGAGGCAGTTTCAACGGGATCATACCAGAAGAATACAGTCAGTGTGATGAAAGTCAAAGCCATTCACTGTTTGCCACCTCAACACCCAAACTAGCTGCACAAAGAAGCATCACAAGAATTGCACTTTGCTCAGTCCTGCCAAACAACTCGTTGAAGCTCCTTCATCTTGCTCAACTCAGAGCTTACTCATATATTGGAAAAAAGCCATGGGATGAACTGCCTACTAAGACTTTAAAATGGTAAGATGAAAGGAAAATGCTTTAACTTGAATTTACTTCAAACTACATTGGTAATAATACACAGATAATGGCCTCTCTCTTACCATATCCATCTCATAATGCCAAATACTGTACATTGTACAATAGACAAAGAGCACGATTTCAAGAGAAGAAACAAATATTTTCAATGGATTAATGAGGCCGTGAGACAATCACTTATAGTCTTAAAGACAATGATATTTTTTTTATTTCACAGAGATTTTGCTTCCAAGGAGATTTGCTCATTCTCTAAATCCATTCACACTATCTGAAAGAATGATGGGGCTATTCTCAGACCTTACTAAAATGTTTATATCAACAATTGTGTCCAGTCTTGCAATTAATTCCAATGATCAGCTGTATTTTTATTTAGTAACATATTATCTTTCTAGATCAAGACATTAATTGACATAATGTCAGTCTTCAATGGTGTGCTGCAAAAGCAACGGTATTTAGGATAGTGCATTTGCATATTTTTTTTAAATTCTTCCATTATTATAGGAGGTCATACCTTATTTCATCTTATTTTATGCCTACAGGTGATGTACACATTGATGCTAAGTGAAGCAGAATATATTAATAACAGTAAGGTAAGGTATTGCAATTTAAACATTAGATTCAAAGTTAACCCTTGATAAGTCAATCCTCCGAGAGAAACAGAATTATTTTTGACTTGCTGATGTTTAGACTCATCATTCTTACACTCCTAGTGGTCTCAACAAAGGGAAATAGGGAAAATATTGAGATAGCTGTATTTTGACTAAGGAGGAGCTGAACTATTATTGATTAACCTAGCTCATAATTCATCTTCTTGTGCTTGGTTGTTGATGATTCCATAATCATGTCTTATATTAGTATTCCATACAATTTTTTTCACTTTCAGCAATGAATGTACCAGATTATAAAAGAAAAACATTATTTGATAGCTAAGTGTTATTATAACTTTTACAATCGACCATAAAAACTTAATCACTTTGCTTCAATATTCAGGAAAAACAATACAGACCAGATTGTAAAGCTTTGACACCAATAAATTTGGACTTCATCAAGGTTTGAGACTCTGGATTGGAGATAGAGAGCAAATGTATTCAGAAACAGGTGGACCCCCTACAGAAGTTTCCTTCATAATTTCATAAGAATACACTAAAAGAGAAATCATTCCCTATACATAGATAGATAATATGAACCTTCAGTGTTTTTTGTTCCAGATGAACATCATGGAAAGATTTATAGTTCTGCCAGTTTGAAAGACTACCCAGAAGAATGGTAGAAAATTGTGCTACTGGGTGCTTGTTTTTAGTGTGATGTTAAGCTTCAAATTCATTTCCAAACTATATCAATTATTAGACCCGATCTAATTTGTTTGTAATTTGATTAAAGAATTGACCCTGTTGGATGCCAAAACTCACAACTTCTAAGTCTGTAAAAATATAAATTGTTTGTTTTGGCATCCAGCAATTAAATTCAATAGCCAATTACAAACAATTTGTGTATCAGTCTATCACCATAGTAACAATTCATGATCTAACTCATATGACTGATTTTTTTGTTTACATTGTATTGGTTGAAGAATGTGGGGAAAGCCAGCTGCTTGTTTTAAACCTTCTTGGTCTTTCAGATGATGACGATATTTTGAAAAATAGGTTCACTTTTTTTTCAATTTGATATTGTATGTATGTCCTTATTCTACATAAGCTAATAGATGTAAGTGAACTGCTCCATACTGATGTTTAAAATATTCTATTTTTACTTCAGTTTTTTTTTTTGATGAAATAAAGAAATTCCAGCTAGATAATTGGAAAGCATACAACAATGAAAAATACTGTAATGATATGAATATGCCTCTTCCATTGGCTAGTACAAAAGCTGACACAGGGCTGATGTGCTTCTTTGTAAGAGCTTACATCTAAAGCTTTCAAAATTTAAATTCTTATTTATTTCAGTGACCAGTATGAATGTGACGTCTGTTAGTTCAAGTCGCTTACCCTTCCTATGGAGTTACACCGTGGACAAAAATCGATGCCCTCAAATGATGTCGTAAATCGTGGATGGAATCGTGATAGTCAGACGATATCGTAAAGCAAGATTGGCGTCATGCAGATCATGATATCATTACTCATGGATTGAATGATGAATTTGAGAAGATCGTGAATGTTAGAATATCGTCTCGCATGGATGGAGTCATCAATTCCAGAACACGATATCGTGAATATTAGAACACGATATCATTAATAATACACAATGTCACCAAACTAAAATCATGACTTGATTACCGTTTCATCATTTCTATCATGAATGATTTAATGTGATTCTTACTTTGTTGCACATCATCTCAACATTTTTTCCTGGACGGGGATATGTTGCGTCACAGCAACCCCTCTTATTCAGTGGTTGTGTTGTTTTAGTACACGTGGTCGGTCAGAGGTCTTGCTGTCCTAGATGTGATTCTCATCTCGTCTTTTTGAGCTGTGATCTGGGTATCTTGGTGATGGAGAGTAGAAAAGCGGAGGAAGTTGCCGACATTTTACGCTCAGCTTTGCAGCGTTTGGAGGGCAATAATAGAAATCGAAATATTGCTGGTTCATCTAGCAACAGAAACGAGACGACCGAAAGGAGAGAGCTGGAGGCCTCCACCAGCAGCAGACCTAATAGTTCCACGTATGCTCCCAGCCCTACCACTTATGCGTCTACTGGTGCTCCTAGTCCTACTTCTACTTTTGCTCCAAGTTCTAGTCATGCTCCAGATGCCACGCGGTTTGGTTTATTTACCTCAAGAACTCAGATTTCACATTCAGCAGCAATTGCAAGAGATTTCAGGTACGTTTAAATTGGCATGTCACTCTTCAAAACTTGAGAGTTGTTTAGGCCAAAATCCTCGTTGTTCTTTTCGTTGGATACTGTATTCGGAGAAATTTTGATAGATAGGTAGTTTTGTAATTTGAAAATGCTGATAGTGATGGTATGTTGAATTTATTTTATGTTTAGAGAATTTAAGAGCAAAATATCCACCCATTATGGGTAGCACATACAGCACATAGTAGGTACCCTTCCCATCCCAAGGGGTTTCTTGTGTTGAAAAACTAGCCCTACTATGATTTTTGGAAACATCCAAAATTTATCAACAGGCTTCTCAAGTCTAATCGTTTGCAACACATTTGGTTAAAGAAGAACAGCAAGACTTAATTAATGTTAAAAACTACATTTTATTTTCTATTTTACTATTGGAGCCTCCTTTATTTCTGATGTTTGTTTTCATATGTTTCAATGTTGTTTAAGCCTAATCTACCATTCCTACTATGGCTAATCCTGGCTTATCCCATCTGAACTGCAAATGTGGAGACAATGTATCATCAATTCTAATGCTTTCTTCTTCTAATAACCGGTTTTTTTAAATAAGATTTGATTTGAATCAGTAATAAAAATTGAGATCATTTTTTTCTTTGTAGGAATGCTTTTCCAAGCATGGGTGGTGGTGGAAGAAGATTCAATCCACCAGCAAAGAAACAAAGAAAAAACAATTCCTTCAACCCTCACAAAGAAACCTGCACACGAGATTTCTGCCTCTTAGCTAAAACATCAGAATCTCATGTTCCTGCTTTCAATCGGGTGAATGATCTGCAACTTGCGGGTCTCGGAAAGAAACGGATAACCTTTGAGAGTAAGACAATGGATCATGCTGGGGTCCGTAACAAATTGGAAATGGTGTATCCCAAGTTAAAGTCTCAAGGAGGGGCATTTGAGTTCCTTAAAGCAGCACGTGGGGGTAAACAATGTCCTTTGACAGTAATTCCATTGTCGTCAAAAGGTTACACAATTGAGCATATAAAAGAAAGTACTGGTGCTGGTACTATTATCTATATTCGGCCAATTCAGAGTAATCTCTCCATGACACATATACCCATCAATGTTGAAGAGGGTGTCAATTCTGAGTGTCAGCATTGCCATAGAAATATACCTATCAGTCTGATACGAGGTCACATTGCTAATTGTTCTGAATTAGCTGAACAATCCAAAAGTGATGAAGATGATGGATATCTTGAAGACTCAGATGGGGAGGAATTGGTTTTCAAAGTGAACTCAATGAAGAGTATCAATCCACAATTGTCTAGCAATCAAACACTTCCTTCCACAAGTACATTGTCCACTGCAGCAAAAGGACAGCAAGAAGACAACTGGAAGTTTCGACTACAGGACCTTTTTCCAGATGCTACAAAGCAGCAACTAGATGAGTGCATAGCAAGTGCAACATCTGTGGAAGATGCAGCAAACACCCTTGCGGACCTGACTGATATTGGTTGCAGTGAATTGCCGGAACTTCCACTGGTCACAGATATAGGCAAGAGTTCGCCCCAAGTTAAAAGTCCATCTAATTTGCTAATGTTCCTGTCAGATTTCATTGGAAAGACAAAGATTCCTGGATTTGAAGAGATCACAGTTTCCCGTGACTCTATATGGCTTGATTCACTAAAATACTACAAACGCAAAGTTGGTGATCCCAGTGGATTAGCAAAGAATCTTGAAGTAACTTTTAAAGATGAAGAGGGTCTGGATGGAGGGGCAATGAGAAATGAATTTTTCCAACTCTTGATGGCAGAGGCACAAAAAAAGTTATTTGAAGGTGACGAGTGGAGGCTTGTGCCAGTAAAGGATTCATCCAAACTTTTTCTTTTTCGCATCTTGGGAATGATTATTGTCCATGTTATATTACAGGGTGGTCCACTTTACACCATACCACCCTTGGCACCTAGTATTGTGGACTCCCTCACAGGAGAAAGTAAAGAAACTGCTTCTACATCTCTGTCAAAGCATCATGTGCCATTGAATGCTGCAACAGAAGCACTGCATGATCTTATAGAAGAGTTAGATAAAGCCAAGACAGAGGAAGAAATTCAAAGTTTACTGTTTGAGAATGAAAATAAAGATGTTTTCTGGGTACTGATAGGCAGCTGTCACTGGCCAGCATCAGCAAGCATCAACAGCATTAATAAAAATCTGTTGATCCAAGATTTGATTTATAATGAAGTTGTCTCATCTCGTCGTGAAGAAATTGGAGAGATTGGCAAAGGGCTTGATGCACTTGGTTTCCTTGATTATGCAAAGAAGCATGCTGCATTCATCAAGGAAATTCTCTGTTACAATGAGTTTTTGCGAAGAGAGTTCTCAGTCGATGACTTGAAAGCAGTGTGTGATGTTGCACCAGAGAGTGATCGTGAACAACAAGCCTTGGATTGGCTCTATTCTTATCTTTCACAGCCTCATCTGACAGATGATCTTCCTTGTGGGACACGAATGAAAACATTGCTACAATTTTGGTCTGGAAACAAATATCCTCTAGCAGCAGGACTTAGTAAGAAGTTTCAAATTCGATTTTTGGCAGATGGTATTGGTGCTCAAAAACTGCCAACAGCTACAGCATGTCTGTCCATTCTACGCCTGCCTACAGTTCATAACACTGAGGATGAATTCTCCAGTGCAATGACAACAGCCTTAAAATTTGAAGCATTTGGCTTTCCGAATCCCTGAACTTATGTAACAGCAACCTTGAACATCAACGGTACGTAGAAGTTAGAAGTGATGACTTATATTGTTTCATTATGTTTAATAAGAAAGAAATTTTCATGTGGGGGAGAAGTGTCGGCATTGTTTCCTAGTCACATGTTGTCTAAGAATTTTTCTTGATTACCTGAAACAACTAGCAAAATGTTATGCATATGCACAGTATTTAAGATTTTAAGATTTTAATGTATTTAAGATTTTAATGTTGCACACTAATTTGCACATTGTCTTAAAAATATCGCATGCTGTATCTTGCTATAAATGCAAATTTCAATTGTTGTTCACACTTGGCCGACGTTCATGTCTTCTACATTAAAGATTCTTTCTTGAAAGATTCTTTCGTGTTATGTTTACATATCATTTGTGAGGGTCGTATAGGGGTTCTGGGGAACATTGGAACAAGCCCCAAAATGGCATAGGGAACAGGGAACATTTGCATGAAGTTGGGGGAACAAGGGAGCATTTTGCACATACTTTTCAGGGAACACTCTGAAAATTCCACAAATCTCAAGGGAACAAATTATAATTTTCTAAGGGAACAGGGGAACAAGGATCCCCCCCCCCCCTATACGACCCTCATTTGCTGAAATCGCATTGTTTTACATAAAATGCTTTTTGTTTTTAAGTTGTATTACCTTGTTTGTTGTTTTTTTTTCAGACGTTTTGTTGCTAAATCAATACGTTCACTGTAGTGAAATGATTGTCAATGTTGTTTTTTTTATTCTCTTAACAAGTTTTGTTATGTTGTTACTCGTACTCAGAAGTATGAATTGAAATATGATTAAAACATGTTTCTTGCTTTACACATCTGTACCTAGCTAGTTAAGTGTTAAAGTTTTGTGCAGAAAACTGCCGTAGCAAGTCTTTGGCGTTCAAGAACAAGTCAATACCATGGGACTCAGAATCTCCATAACCGTTTGTGTTAGGACTGTTTAGTGTGGGAACAACAATAGCTGAACCATCTTCCTCGACTCTGTTATAGTTATTGGACGGTAGTGGACCTTCCCAGTCTACACCATACACACTCCAGTTTATTTCGCTGCTTGTTTGCTCTGGTGGAACGTGTTGATGTAGACCATAGAGCCATAGCTGGTTCGGACTCATGTTCGATTCACTTCTGATCGGGTGGTTGTCGTACCCTTCCAAGAACATTTCCAAGTGTTTGTTTATTCGTGGCAAAAAAACGTACTCGAGGCAGAATAAATCAGCCTCCTCGTCAATCATTAAATAGCCATTCTCCTCGAGGTAACAAAAAATGTAATAAAACAGAAATAGGCAGCCATGGAAGAGGTCGCGCCAAAACCGCTCTATTCTTTGGTTGTGACAACTCTTCCCGGAAATATAGCTGCCTCTTCCAGGGCCCCTAAGAGGGTGACTAAACATATAGGATGCGACATCTACGTTTTCCACACCTTGGTCTCCTCTAACCCTTGACGGAAGTCCGTATTTTGGGCAGCTTCTAAGAATAAATGAAGCACAGTTTGGGCTTTGTTATTAGTTGCACAACGAAGATACATAATTTTCCTGGAGTACCCGTCTACGCAACCGTGGATAACGAACCTCCATCTAATAAGTTTGTGATTTCCGTCATGGTGCCAAAGTGCTAGTGACCCTGGAACGTAGTAATGCCGTCTGTAAACCGTATTCAACTGTATAGCTCTTAAGATCAGGCCATCAGGATCTGCCTGCCACATTGCGGATCGAACCCTGCGCCATTGTACCATCAATCCTCTTGCTTTCAAAAATCCTACCATTCGCCGTATCCCGCAATTTGGAAAATGCCTCGATATATCTTTAACTATCTCAACAAGATCTTCATCACTCAATTCAGCATACTTCTTAACTTCATCAGACAGATTAAACAAATCAACTCTTCTTCTGATGGTTTTTGAGCTTACACCAAATATGGTAGCGATCCTCGAATATGTGAAACCATAGCGCAGATACAACTTTAGTGTCTCTTTAGGAATTTCTATCGATGGTCTTCCAATTGTGCCACTTGTTTGTACAGTTGCAGTGTTACCATCAGCGTTATTAAGGCTCTCTTCGAGAAAATCATGTGCTCTGACAAGGGCAAAAATCACGTCATCACCCACAAAATGGTCTGATCTTGCCCTACATTGCAAACACAGTATTAATACTTGCTGCAGCTTGTAGGCAGAGTAATCGATTAAATTTGTATCTGACCATTGGTTAAAATCCTCGAGGTTGTGAGTAATCTCCCTTAAAACAGAGATAATAAATTCCCGAATGTTTTCTTGAGGAGTTGCTTGAGGAGTTGCCATTTTGCTCAGCACGAAAACGAAGTTCGAGTGGTCACAGGATATGAGTGGTGTAGCCTAGTCCTAAAAAGGTCTCCCTTCAAATTGCCCTTGAAAGACGCCCCGTAACGCAACCACCCAGGAAAAGTCCTCGAAAAGTATATTCGGAGTCGCCCCATCGCCCCAATGAAGGATTCGTTTGTCCCATCTGTCCATGGTAAATCGCCCTGAGGCCACTTTCCCTTTCTTTTCCGAGTTTGTCTGTTTTATGTTGCACAACCCCCGTCCAGAAAAAAAATGTTGAGATGATGTGCAACAAAGTAAGAATCACATTAAATCATTCATGATAGAAATGATGAAACGGTAATCAAGTCATGATTTTAGTTTGGTGACATTGTGTATTATTAATGATATCGTGTTCTAATATTCACGATATCGTGTTCTGGAATTGATGACTCCATCCATGCGAGACGATATTCTAACATTCACGATCTTCTCAAATTCATCATTCAATCCATGAGTAATGATATCATGATCTGCATGACGCCAATCTTGCTTTACGATATCGTCTGACTATCACGATTCCATCCATACGATTTACGACATCATTTGAGGGCATCGATTTTTGTCCACGGTGTAACTCCATAGAGTACAACAAACAAATAAAGATGAATGAAAAACAAGCTCAGAAGGAAAAACAGAAAAGAACACTTAATCTAACATCAGACCCAAAACAGTTGCGTAAAATGAAAGCAATTCCAGAGAAGCATTCTAAAGTCTATATTTGCACATGTCTGCTACAACTGTGGCCACATGCTGATAAAGAATAGAAAAAACCACAGAATATGCAAAATAGATCCTCAGTTTCTAGATGCTGACATAGCAACAGCAGCATTTCTGTACCTTGACTTGAAAGAGCAGCCATACACAGACAAGGCAGGCAATTATCTCGCCTGTAGAAATTGTAAAACTGGACTTGCAGACCTGTACAACTATGCAGATGCTAAAACTGGTGTTCAATACGTACCAGTAGCATTAAAAGCTCTGAAAAAACAATACGAGCATGCACAAATATCTTTAGCTGGAATCATCAACAGATGAGTTAAATAAAGAAATGATCAACTCAAAATATGGGATCATTTTCAGGGACAACTACATATCATGCAAAAGTTTGATGATCAATATTTTGGAATGTATGGTTTCATGATAGCAAAAGACAAACATTATGACACATCATCAAATGAAAGTGACTCAAATAGACTGATAAAAAAAGCACTAAAATCACTACGTCTTATAAATAGAATTTTTAAAAAGTTCTATTCAAATTGTGACACATTGTACAGATACAATCAAAAGAAAATTGTACACTTGAATGATGCAAGAATTTGTAAACAGCAATGATTATGACCGCAGATGAACTTACAGGAATCATCATCAATTTGAATGAACCTGACAAGATATTACACACTGAAGTCTCCTCTAATGTTACAGGACTTCAACATCCGATTCCTGACATTAGCAATACAATAAAAGGGCTGAATGACCTAACAAAGGTATCTTATAGTGATCCATTTCTCGAAGCAAAAGTATTTCCACACCTCTTTCCATTCCCAAATGGAGGTTGCACAAGAGGAAGCGTTCTTAAGCAAGGATAGCACCTCAAGCACAGACTTCAATTATAATGGCAGATGGCGCAAAGATGCCGCAAATTCATACTATATCTATGACAGACTGATCAAGGAACGATTATTCTATGTTGCAGAAGTAAGAAAAGCAACAATAGTTGGTCAAACAGAGGAACTAACAGCTGGCAAAATGACAGACCATAAGAGCAACCCTTTCTATGAGAAACTAGGCTAGATTATTCATCCAACTATACCAGGATCAAGTTATTGGCAAAGCACGCTACTACATTTGTTAGCAATGAACAGAAAGCTTGGTAAACCTACATTCTTCACAACGCTAACACAAAGCGAAATTGGAGCAAAATTAAAAATTTCATCCAAGATGGTGCTGGACATGATCAAGAACAAAGAGCAGTTGAAGCACATTGGGAGAAAAATGAAATATTCCCAGGCAAAGACTTCTCTGTAGAAACAGCGGAAGCATATCACAACAGGCTGAAATTATTCTGAAAAAAGATAATGCTAAGCAAAAATGGTCCTCTCCGAAAAGTAGTAGACAGCTGGTCGAGGTAAGAATTCCAAAGCAGAGGAGCCATTCATACACACATGGTAGTTTGGTGCAAAGAAGAAACAGTTCCTGTGCTGAATTACCAAGAGGAGCTGGCAGTGAACCAATGGTTGATTTTCTTCCACCATATGTGAAAATACTACAGTTTCACATATACAAAACGGACAGATGCCTCAAAAATTCATTGGGAAAGCCATTAAAAATTGCAAATTTGGATGTACCTGGCAGAAAACAGAAGAAATGAACAAAGCAGGCAATAGATTTTTGCAACAAAGCAGTTGCGATGAAGATAAACATGTATTGCCCTACAACCTAGAGACACTGCTACTATGGGGTGCTCATGCAGAATGTTACAACATCAGGCTGGGAGATGTACCTGGCCAAATACGTGGCAAAATCAGAGCCAATGTTTCAAAGGACGCTTCAGATTCTAAGAAATACATCAGAACCAGAACTATTGGACGTCTTGACGTTGATCACAAGCCTTGGTCATTTTCTGACATCATCATGCAGACAAATCATCTTCCTGCCCTCAGAGATAGAATCAGAGTATGAGTTTTTTAAACTGAAGCTACATCTGCCACACCATAACAACAGTACAGATGTTTTCTATGACAAATACATGGACAGGCCATCAGAGCTCGAAAACATGTTATATGAGGACTTGGCTCCCAAATTCATACCAGACAGGAGTGTACGTCCATGCAGAGAAACAAATGCAGATAGTGGAGATGACAGCGATTCCGATCAACCAAAAGTACGAAAAGTTTTCACAGATCAAAAAGGCAGTCAGTGGAAAGAGCATACAAAAGAGGCTATTCCAAGATGGTGCTTTTTCATGCCAAATGGTGATAAGCAAGAACTGTATTACATGCAGAAGATTATCCTCAATCTACCATTACGTAGAAACACTCAGCTTATTTCTCCTAACAATGAATCTAAAACATACATGGAGGAATGCGCTATCAGGAGCTTGCTGAATAAAGAAGATGATGATGAAACAGAGATAGCAGATGTTGATATAGAAAGAGAGGAAGCTGATATGGGGAATCTAGTAAGAGAAGAAGATCCAACAAAAGATCTTGATCAATACATTTCCACATTCACTGACTGAAAGAATCATTTCAACATATCACAAAGCAACTTGCTAGTGGAAAACAAGTTCTCGTTTCAATAATTTGAGAGGTTGGAACAGGTAAATCATTCCCGTTGAAAGCAATAGTAGAGTATGCCAGCAGAATTCTACATATGTCAATGAGAAAACTTGTGACAACTGGCGTTGCAGCTCATCTAATAGGTGGTGAAACACTTCATCACTTATTTATGAACCACATCAATTCCAAGACCAAACTGGAGAATAGAACAGCTTACCATGATATGGTAAACGCTACAGATAAGATAATCAATGATGAGTTCTCCTAACTCGAATCAAAACCATTTCATGCTATCAACAGGGCCCTGTGTGAAATGGCACCAAGCAAAACCGACCACTACAAGCCATTCGGAGGTAAACGTATTACTTTAATTAGAGATCCCGCACAGTTACCTACAATTCAAATTGACATACTTGAAAGCACATTATGGCATAGATTCGAAATAGCCATGTTAAAAACAATCAAAAGGCAAAACAGCAAAGAATTTTAGGGACTATTGTCAAGTGTCAGACTTAAAAAAAGTCACAGACAAAGTCCATAAAATAATACAATCAAGAAAGTTAGACAACCTTGACATTGAAACCACAAACCTTGACAATGGTGCAATTACATGCTCTCTGCGGAAGGAGAGAGATGCATGGAATTAAAAAATTCTTACGGCAACTAAAAGCAGAAAGGTTAAGATTTGAAGCAGAAGACAGTGATCTTCATGGAAAAACCCTCAAAGATTCAGATAAACAGCGCATCAGAAAATACCACAAAGAGATGCTTCCAGATAAGCTTACTCTGAAAGTTGATGCAAGAGTTGTTTTAGCAAGAAATGTCGACGTTGAATTTGGTTGGACAAATGGAACTCTAGCCAAAGTTACAAACATCTACAAACACGGAATCACTTTGCAGAACCTCAAAACAGGTCGCAAGACAATCATAACAAGAGTGAAGCAGCAGCTTGGATTTCCAGGTTGTAAGGTAAAATTCTTTCTAGTGCAATTCCCAATTATTCTTGGATGGGCGCTCACAGTTCACAAAGTGCAAGAAATGACTTTAGACAATTCTTACATTCAATCGAATGAACAATTCTTTGCGAGTGGACAAGCGTATGTTGCATTATCACATGTGAAATTATCACTCTCTTGTCATAAGAGAGTGTGAAGAACTCAATCTTATAAACAACAGGCTGACGCTGGATCTCAAGAATTCGAAGCAATCTTTCTTGGACAAAGCTGATATTTTTTAACAAATCATCACAATTCTTTGTCAGAAATCTATTAAACAATATCAACCAGACTGGATAATTATTGATAATTACCAACAACAACATCTACATCCAGTTTTAGAAGAACACATGCGAGCACTTAAAACATTGGGAAATTGCTGATTCCAAAGCATTAAGAAGCAATTCTTCTTTCAAAAAGAAAACAAGCAAGCTGCCTATCTAATGCGACTATTAACACCATATGAAATATACAAGCACAAAGACCATTATCGTCAATTAGTAGCAACAGAGGCAGCGAAATGGAATGATTACATGAATCATATCAACAGCATGAATGCACATTGTGGAGCACTTTCGCTGATTGCACTGTCAAATGTTTTTAACAGACCAATTTACAGCTATGACAATTGCAGTTAAAGACATATATATACTAAATAAGTCATAGGATATAATATGTGGACATTGGGGACATATATTTGTATCCGCATTTATATATATCTAGTTGTCATTATGCATATTGATATAATAGAATTTGTGTTGTGTATATATACAACACAGTATACATTAGTTCTGAAAACTTTCGGACACTTTTTATTTTGGACAATTTGTTTGTCCGAAAATATCAATATCCAAAATTTTAGGTAGACTGAAATTTTAAATGTCCGAAATTTTATTGTCACCATTTTTTCTCTTACTTTGAGAACAAACCAGAAAGTAGGCCTCGGATTTCTTTTTTTTCTTGGTTTGAAGGATTTTACCAAAAATCACCCCTATTATTATTATAGTGAATGTTGTTTCAGAGGATCGATCAAAAGGCTCTTTTGATTTTCAATTTTCTTAAAAGGCAATACTTCTCTGGGAGTGCAAAAAACCATCACAACAAATCATCATGTTTATGTTTTCGTTCCACCAAATCCAACAAATCATTTTAAATCTTAAACCTAAATGTTGACGCGTTTGCAAATCAGTTCCAAAAGCGAAAGTTTGAGTCCTGGTATGCTCATTAAGTTACCCAAGAATCGATTAGTGGAAGGGATGTGATGAAGTCTATTTAAATTCGTTATTTCTATTAATTTTACAACGAAAAGTTCTAAACACATTGCCTTTTCTGTTGTCCGAAATCGGAATGGCAAATCATCCGAAATAGGTAAAATATCGTCCGAAATTGTTTGGTCCGAAAATATTTTGTCCCAAATATATGGGTCCAATTATTTTCAGAACTAATGTAGGTACATCATATAATCTGATGAAATCAAAAGCTAGAAAGGTCTCAGTGTGCTGAAATAAATCTGTCTTTTGACTGTTTTTTGTTTTAAAGCATCCAACTTAAATAGTATCCAATTAACAGTACAGTGTATATATAGGTATGCGTATATACAAATGCGCTCATGCACACATAGACCTGTTTTTGTATACATATATGTGGATATCCACATACACACATATCTATGCAGGTACCGTATGGATATATGCAATACAGTATGCACATGCTCAGGTTGCAATATTTTATTTCTCTATTGTGATGCAAATGAGGCTTCTTAAAACTGAAGGACGACCAAAAATTTGACCAAACAAGTAGCACACAAACAGCCAAATTTAGGCCAGTTTTTTGTGGTAACATTTCGTTGGCCAGGTTTCTAATGAAACAGTCTTCTTTTATTGTTTGGCAAATTTAATTTTTTAGATTTTAAATAAGGTAAGATTTATATCAAACTTTGCCCCTTGAAATTTTTGTTCAAAAGAAATTGATAACTCCTCATTTACAATGCCTCATTCAACATACAACTCATATAACTACATTGTTACTGGCGGAGGAGGGAGGGTGACAGGTATGCAACAATGGTTTGAAATTTAGTTCCAAACTGTTCAAAAATCAAAATACAGTGACAATTTGAACTTATGGGATTTTGTCATAGTTACATCATCAGTATGGCATCATTTTCGATGATGTCATTTCTTGAATTCAAAAATAAAATTTTGCCTATATTTGCATTTGTGCATTTCTATGCACGTTCTTGGTAGGGTGCAGTCATCAATACCATTGGGTTGATTAATATAAATTTAATGAACTCTAGAAATGCTGTTTAAACAACCAAGGAATGATAATTTGTGGCTTTTTGGGAAACAAGCTAAACTAATTCTCCATTCAAAGGTAAAGGTAAAGACACCTTATTTCAACAGTGATCTGATGACATGCTTTTCCTTTGGGATCTATGTAGGCCACAGTGTTTACATCATTGCCAATTGAGCATATCTACAAATTATTAAATAGAACAACTGTCATATATATTATATTGACACATTATTATAATGCAGTTATCATTGCAAATTATGCAGCATGGGATATTTATGAGAAATTCCTATACAGGTCAATTCCATTTTCTCTGTGCGACACGACTTTTCCAATAGGAATAGCTAAATGCTTAATATTAATCTGCAAACGATAATATTATTCAACTCAGGAGCTATTATCACAGGGTATACAACAAAGTAAAAACAGAATCCTGGAGCAAAAACAGCCATATGCACACATACCTGTTGTTTACTAAAATACTCTATTATGCTTGAACAAACGCATTCAATTTGGTCAGCATTCAAGGTGCACAATATCTTAACTGTGCCAGAACCCTTGTGAAAGATAAATTACCTGACTTTAATTGAATTAAACAAAACTTGTCAAAAATATTTGCATAACATCAATACAATAATAGTAAGGTAATGTAATTTGTTTATGTAAAACTGACTTGTGTTTTATTGATGCAGCTAGATAGCCTTTGCAGAAGGGTCATCATAATCGGAAAAAAATGCAAGCATTGCTTAATGACACTAGATCTTCTCTTTCTAAATCTTGCCAGGAAACATCAAAATCTTCCTTTGCCAAATTTTTTTGCATCTACAAAGGCAATTAAAACTTTAAGACATAAGAAACCAAAGTCATATATAACAAATGACAAATAATTTAACAGAAAAACTTGTGCACTCACAGCATCATATGGTATGTCAGTAATTGACTCCCATGGCCAATCAACAAATGATGGGGTTGACAACCAGTTCCTTTCTGTTGAATCCTTTTCCAAGATCGGTCTTTCTTTCCTTGAATTATTTAGTGTGGAGGAAGCCAAAGCTTTTCCAACTAAACTTCATTGGATAGGTTGACCACAAATGAGTAGCACTTTTACTTGTGACATCAATGTTGCTTATTTTCTTAGAATATGTGTCTAGCACATGCTGTTTGGCACTCGTAGATGCCCTTAAAGCATCAATTTTTTTGTTTTTTGCTGCTGCTAGCCCTCTTCATCATCACTGCAGGGTGGTGAGTCGATACCGACAAGCTTCTTCTTGGGAACTTTGGACAAAGATGTTTTCAATGCCTCCTTATCTCCAGTGTCAACTTTGCCAGACTTGGATTCTTTTTGAATCTCAGCATTTCTGATTCTCTGAAAAAAAAATACTTGTTCAATTTCACAAATTTTATTGATGCTTATAAAATCCAAAAACTTGTATCATCGATTTTATGAGGGTTCAAAGTTTACCATTTTATAAGGGCTTTGACTGAGTGGGGTAGAAAGTTTCATCAAGTTCACTTATGCAGTCAAAGCCTTTATAAACTCAGGAACGCATTAACAAAAGACTCATGGCATTAACAAAAGACTCACGGCGTTAACAAAACACTCACGGCATTAACAAAAAAGACTCATGGCATTAGCAAAAGACTCACGGCAAAAGCAAAACACTCAAGGCATTAACAAGACTCACGGTAATAACAAAAGCCAACTTGAAACAGTGTGATTTCGATTTTTTAACATTCTTTGTTGAAACTCGCATATCCAGGTCAGAACAAACAATATGGAACTCTTGTCTTCAGAAATCGAAACTGATGAAGATGATGGCAATTCGTTTGATGAGAAGGAAGTTATTAGCTACTACTTTAATGCTGGTCATACTTATGAAGACATTTTACTGTTTCTAGAAAAGCATCATGGCTATAAAATAAGTATTAGGACACTTAAATGTAGACTATCAGCTTATGGCCTACATCGTAATTTTGATAAATTGGATGACCGAAACATGTCAACATTTGAAAATGCTGAAAAAAGAATACGGGACATCATAAATGGTCCCAGATCATGCAGTGGCTACAGATCTGTATGGCATTCTTTAAGGATGGAGGGAATAGTAATACCTCATGCGGTGGTGCAAGCTATGGTTAAAGAGATTGATCCAGATGGTGTTGCTGTCCGAAAAAAAACATAAACTTCATCGGAGGATATACACTAACAGCGGTCCAAATTTTGCTTGGCACATACACCAATTCCAGTTTGACTTAGATAAGTTTAAGGAAAGGCCCTACGTGATAAGGTTATTACACAACTATTAGTACATTTATCTTTTTGGTTTCATTTTCATTGCTCGCCTTCTCTTTTCCATCTCTACTTCTATTTGCAATCTATGCTGAATTGCTTTTTTTCAAGTTTGTTGTTGCAGTCTATTTTTCACCAGGGCAACTTTTTTTTGGAAAGAGGAACTGCAAAAGCCCACACAAGATAGAGCTTCAGATTATCAATGAGAAAGAAATGGAAAATGAGAATGACAATAACACATCTAATTCTGATCCAAGTGAAGTAAAAAATTGCCGAAAAGAAGTTTTTAGAATATTCACCACATTACAGCAAGCCATTAAAGATTGAGACATAATCATAGACTCTATGTCTCCAAAATAATAAAAAAAAAATGATCATATTGAATGAGAACTTAGAAAATTTCAAGTTCAAATCTTCTTGATTGAAGAAAAATTGGAAAATCTATAAATGAACAATAAAACAGTAGATATCTACCAAACCAACTTTAGAAAAGAATTATCTGCCCAGAAATCAAATATAAGTTGCTAACACCAATCACTCCAAAGACAAGGAAATGGCTCCTGATGAAGTTTGCCATAAAGCACTCGATTATTATCATGGTACAAGAACAACTGCCCCATCAACACCCTTTCATCTCAATTCTAGTAAAATGATGCCCACAGGTGACCATCCATATAAAACGAAATAAATATTCCCCCAAGATAATATACTTACTGGGGACTCTCACATCAGATTTATCTCGGCAAAACCTTTCCCAACACAATTAGCCAAAATTAGATGCCCAACTTTGGAAAAGCTCCAAGAAACACTAACAATATTGAAATACCCAATAACAAAAAGATAATCATTCATATCAGCACTAACGATATCAAAATAGCATCCATCTAGCAATTTGAAAGTCAGCTATCCTCTGCAATTAACTACAGCTCCACATGATTACCAGAAGCTGAATCACATATCTCAATATCCGTTCACATGCTGACTTCCAGAATGGCAATGTCATATGGCTTACAACATCATATGCACAACATGATGACTCTAGGCCATGGACCAACCCTCAAAATGGGGAGTTGCCTCCTTTCCATTTGCCCATTTGCCGATTTCTTACAACTCAATGCTTATGTCTATGAAGTCGAAATCCAATTTGGATTAAACTATAAGCCACCTCAATATTCAAGGTCCAGACAATAATCTTGGGTGCAAGATCCGAAAACTTGAAAATTAATTAATTAACAATATTAATAATTTCAAACCTTTGCTAGAATTTAGACAAAAATATCCCTCCAAGGTAAAACCAAATTGTTATGATTTGTGCTGTTTACATGCCAACGATTGACTCTAAATACTATTCTCTTGAAGATTTTGAAGATTTGATGGGTGAATACTCATCTAAAATCGAGGACATTCTGCTTATAAGTGACTTGAATGCTTGCTCAAATACTTTTCCAGACCATACACCTGATGATAAGCATTCTCCTTCTGATAATATAGATATTCCTAACCTCGGCCAAACCGATCGAATTGTGACATGGCTTACCTCAATAGCCATGGTTATACTCAAATTAATCTTTATTTTACGAATGTATAAATCCTGCCTTTGAGATCATTGTGAAATAACATTTCACATACAAGATAAGAAACCGATCATTACATCTAAGGACGAATATATTTGGTTCAATTTAAAAAATAGATTCATTTAGGAAGAAAGATTCCCAATCAAATTTCATAATGCTTTAGATTCTGATGAGATAAAGTGTAAAATCTCTTCTAAGATCAATAACAGTGGAAACTACAATGATGTTAAGATTCTTTCGGCAGAATTGTCCAATGCTTTAGAGATTGCTGCAATCAGGTCTCTCAAACCAATTCCAATAAAGAAACAACAGTTTGGTGATAAATCTTGAGGTGAAAAGAACTGCTTTGACTCAGAATGCAAGTCTTCCCTAAAGAACCTGAATATGCTATCAAAACTAGAGCATGTAGCATGAAGCTGCTTTCAATGAGCTGTGAAGACAGCAATTTCGCTAGAACCTAAAAGGAATATAAATGCCTCCTTAACCTAAAACGTAGCAAGTTTTGGAATGAGAAAATGTTTTGCTACTTCACAAACTATTTGAGATGCGCATAATCAAAATTCACCAGCATAAAGCCCTTACTCAGAGACGCATTTTAAACATGTTTTCGAGAAGGGTAGGGGGCTGGAAAGTACTTGAAAAATCACTTCAAAAACAAGAAACAAGTAGGCTAAAATCAAAGCCAGCCAGGTGCTCTTGCAAAATAGCTTCTATGTTTAAAGTCCCGATTTTAGCTACATTTTGAAATGGTCAAGGGATATCCAATGCATCAACTATACATACCTCTAAGCGCAACATCACTTTTAACCTTCAAAACCGGGAGTGGCGGCATAGTGGGGCATTGGGGGGGGGCTTTAGCCCTCAATTTCAATTAGCCTCCTCCCCCCATCGGCAAGCAAGTTCTTGATGCTTCTCTCACAGCGTCGGCACTACTCTGATTTGGAATACTACTTTGCTATAAATAACTTGTAACTTCGCAGTCACGAAGAAATTAAATGAAACAAAACTTAAACTTTGTAAATTTTATTCGGCCAATGAACTCATAACGACCATAACGTCACCATCAGGCTTCATTGTCAGTTTCTTTTTTCATTTACATCACTTGCTATGCTATTCTGCAAACCCTGCCCTGCTGTGTTCTAGATAGAGCAGCTATTTTACTTTTACGTAATAGCCCTGTTTTGATGTACAGAAGGGAAATTGACTAAGATACCAAACATTTATTTACGTCAAACTGTTACATTAGGGTAGCTTTAATGTCTTGTTGTAACATTCTGATTGGTTCTTCCTGTGGGGAGTTTCTTGCAGAGTTATACTATGGTTTGCGCTCACTTAGAAACTCCCAGTGACACTGAATAAATCACAAGAAATAGTGCTCAAAGAATAACATTCTTAACTGAGGCAAGTCAAATGCTATTTAACTTCTACTGAAAGTTACGCTGTATTTAAGCAGTTTTCTAAATTCGCTAGTCATAGAAACCAGGTCAAAATATCAACAGAGATTACATAATTTTCTAAAAACGTGGGTAAATTGACGTACAAATCAAACCAAAGTAATCGATAACGATAATGCGCCAGGCAAGCTATTAGTTGCGTTAATGAATAACATATCTGCTTTAACTCTAGGCTTGGGATCCTTTATAAATTGGTCTCTCATTAGTCCTTTTGCGAATATGTATAAATCAAATGTGATCGATTTGCAACTGGAAGTACACAACATGGAGAAGCTTCTAGCGAGAAAAAGTGACAAGGAGTATCCTAAAGGTCTTCTTGAGTTCACAATTGCAACCCACTGACTTCAAGACGCCTTTTACGAATTACACAGATTGTTGACTATTGCCTGTGTGATTCCCGTATCAACTGCCTCTTGCAAGAGATTGTTCAGCACCATGCACTTTGTAAAGAACTACATGAGAGGTAGAATGATTGATCCAAGGTTAAAATCTCTTATGGTGATTGGGATTAACGTAAAGCAAGGAGAAATGTTAGATCTGAACGAAGTTTTGAATCAATTTAAAGACATCTACCCAAACAGCAGAATTCTGCTGGCTTAGCCTTGTTGGCATTCAAGCGAAGTGCTTTGTAAAACCTGTTTATTATGGGATAGAACATTTCAGTTTCAGTTTTAATCTTAGATCTTTTCTATTTTCCGCCCTTGAGTATTCTTTATTGAAACTATTCGTAGATTTAGCTTATTCACTGTTTATTTCCTACACTACATTATCCTATCACAAATCCTTCTCTCGTTCTTCGTTGATGAATTAGTAACGAATTTATTCACTATCCTATAGAGTATAGATCTACAAGACAATGCCTTGTGTCAACAGAAAGTTTCCATTAATTATGTTATTATACGCACCTCAGAAGCAACCTACTGACCTAACGTTTCAACCTTTCAGGAAGCTTCCTAGCGCCACTCCTGTTCAAAACCATAAGCTATTCGTAGTTACAAATAAAACTGTTTGAATTTTAGGTGGCCAATTCGAAAGTGCATTGTTGTGTTGCTCAAATTTATCTATCATTCCATTGGTGTCACAACATGCTGTTAGAAATAACTTCAGGCACCAAAATGCCATTAAAGTAATCCAAGACTCGCGAATAACAATAATGCAAACTGCTGTTTACTTTTGCACAAACCACATGGATGTCATGATGGCTACTTAAATAAGTCAAGTTCACCTATCAAATGATTCCATTTTTTGTGTAGCATATACAACAAATGTATGAATAAAGATTGACTATCAAATTAGTTAATCATACCAAGTTTTGTTGTTGAACAACTAGATATCCTTTGTATAAATTGATGTATTACTATTTTTTCTGTAACCTTAATCTTATGTCTTACTTGTATTTTTGCTATTTAGTTTTAACCAGGTATCAAATAATATAATGTCATGAAAAAACATTTATGAGAGAGGCAAGCAGCATGTCAGCTAAGATTCCTTTTGCAGTTTCTTTAACCTATTCATGTCATACACGGTTTTCAGTTGAAATTGCAGCAACCTGGTTAAAGTTTTTATTCTGGTTTTTTCTGTCATCTCGTGCCTTTGCACATTATCAGCATCTACATTATCAAATACAAACTTTCTACCAGGGTTTCTACGTCTTTGTCATGAAAACAACCATTTGAGCATTATCAAGCATTTTGTTAAGTATTTTCAATCACTGCCTAGCACTCTGGTATTTCAACGAGTTCATTTGAAGCTTTGTGTATTTTAAATGAAGAAGTTTTTGTAACGAATTTCAGAACAAAATTATGCCTTGCGTTTATGCTTTGCTGTAGTGGACATCTATAAGACTTTTGGGAAAAATAATTTTTGTGAAAAGGTGAAAGTGAAAAGCTGTTCTTCCATGGCTGCTTTTTATGGGGCCTATTCTGCCCATGCCTGATAATTGTCATGGATGGTGTTCACTCTATAAATTTGGCTGGTTCTACAGTCGATTCATCATTAAAAACTTTCAATCTTAACTAAGAAGCAATTAAATTAGTCAAACTTTTTTTCCAAGGATATTTAAACTTCAATACAGGCTAAAAGATCTGATAAAATATCATCTTGCATCTTGGTATTTGGTTTGGTGTTATTAGTGTATGTATGTTTCTTCTTTACTGGGAGGGGAATCTTCCTAAATTTTTTAGTTGTCTATCTTGTATATTTTATTCTCCCTTCATCTTTATAAGGAAGAAGTGCTACAAGTAAATAGATTGGTAGATATGGTGTTTTCATACAAATGCCAATGATGTCACAGCGGCACTAGATTTACTATAAAGAGACTTAGATGAAAATTGCATTTCAGATCTAAAAGTAAACTGTTTTACAGAGAATCTACCTTTAGGGAGCTAAAAATTCATTTTAAATTAGAAAATTAATTGTTATTTATAGCTATGATGTCATAAGTATGTCACGTTAGTAAATATAGATAAATGACACATCATTCGAAAGCTCTCATCAAGAAAAAGATAATGATGTAGCATTGTTGTAGCATGTAGATGTACAGAATTATTGGCACTTAAACATGTTTACACCTGACTGCCCATGGACAAAGAATTACGTGACCAACAAAGGTGCCATATTGACAAAAACCATTTTTCATATTGAACAAAACAAAAAACAGCTTCCATCGCAATATTTTTGTTTCCTGGTAGGTACAGCATTTTTAATTTGTCGCAGGTACTGATGGGGGCACAAAGTGCCCGTGGCAATAAAAAATGCTTCACCTCCGAGAAAAGAAGATGTTTTTCCTTTCAAGAATTACAAGGGTCCAAACAGCCCGGTAATTATGATAATAAAGATTAGTATTGTTACACTTCGTGCAAATTATCTTCCCTAAATTACATGCTCAAAAAATTTATTTTTCGATAATCCTGTTTTAAAATGTGTTTTTGAAACATTCTTTATAAAATTTTCACGAATCATTTTTTATACTATATATGTGCCAATAAATACTGTTTAAACATAACTAAACTGTACTGACAAAAGACTTTTCGAGTACACCATATTTTATCCTTCAGTCTAATCTGTATCTTCGTCACCTTCGTTGCCACTTGAATCTTCACAATCGAAATCTTTCTCTAGAAATTCATTCTCACAGTCACTGCAAGCACACGTGTTAGTGCAGGCTAATTTATTTCTGAGACAGACACAGTGTCGTTCTTCGACACATCCTCATTTACATCCACATTTCACAAAAGCAAGCATGGTTCTGGAGCAGCTGGTTTGAGGCATTTGATAGCTACATTCTTATTCTCAACATTTTCCCATCCATGAAATAAGGGTGAAGGAAGCTCTGAAATCTGAAATCTGAAATTATCTCTTATTTTGATCATTTTTTCAATGCGCTGATTAATCCAGGGTCTATTCCTAAATTTTAAGAATTTCTTTGATAATTTTTTTTGGGAAGATGTTTGTCAATAAGATTGTAAAGTTTAAGAAGGAAAATTTCAAATTTTTCATGTACGTCATTTTCATTGTCATTCCAGAAGGATTTTTCAACATTTTTATACTCCGAAAGGAAATTGTCTTCATTACAGTTTTTATAAGTATATACATAGTGAGATGAGGTTTTGTAGTCAGGGGCATTATCATACAGGATAGCAAATTTAGGAAGATGGTCTTATATTAATGTTGCCACTACATATGTTACTTTCAGTGGCATTATTTATATAAATATTATTCATAATACTGGAGGAAATGTCAGTAAAACGTGTTGGGTGTAGGGTTGAAGGTTGGAAGTGATAGGAGAACATCATATTCAAAAACTCATTTGTAGCAGTGTGGTTTTCATAATTCAACAGATTAATGTTGAAATCACCCATAATTATAATTAACTTTTTTTCCTTTGCCAAGTTCCCAATGTTATGATGAAAGTGGTCATTAAATTTATTGATATCAGAACCAGGATGCCTATATACACAGCAACAGATCACTATTATTGCCTTTGGATTACGAATCTCAATCCAGACAGTTTCAAAATCAACATACGCCAAGCTGTTCCCTTTTCTTAGCTTCAACATTAGATCTTACATAGATTCCAACACCAGCAGCTGAGCTGAGAGAAGGAGTGTAATGAAATTTATAACCAGGAAGCTCTATGTTTGTTTTAATTTGTGAGGTAGAGGAAACCTTTATTTCAGAAAGTCCTATCATTTGAAAGATAATACTGAGGCTTGAGAGGAGAACTTGAAGGTTGTCAAAGTGGAGAGACTGGCTTCTAATATTCATGTGAAAAGTGAAGGTCCTTCTCAGACAACTTCATTGAGGCAATTTCTTGAACCGTGTTATACTGTGAGGTAATATTGGAGTTCAAGTTCTCATCAGTATCATAAAAGATAAATTCAGAAGATAAGTTAGTTGAGATACAATCTCAAAAGAGGGTAATAAATCTATAATAGAGGGAATGTCTATATCAGTTAATCCTAGCAACACAGTGCCAGTTTCCAAGGTGGATGGAAATATTAAGGAATTATTTAGTATTGAGCATCGAATGCAGATCCATTTCTCTTCATCAGGCTCGTCCATGAGGATTCTATATTCCAAGTCAGATATGTTATTACATTTGATATGAATCCATTTATTGCATTGGTTGCAGAAAACTGCTTTTGTGTTTACGTTTTTGTTGCAAATACCACAGGGGTAAGGTACATTGTGATTAACGGGTGCTAAACCATCTCTAATGTTTCTCAAAATATCATCATTTGATCTCAATGAGGAGAACATCTGGCAAAAAAACCAATAAATTAAAAAAAGGCAAACTGGGGTGGTTTTTCAGATGAGAGGCTTGGCATCAAGTTTATTTTATTATCTGTGATCATTTGTTCTCAATACCAAAATGGTGGAAAAGTGTGACAGAATTTAAAGGTTATAACAAATGCAAAGCTGAAAAAAGCAGGGCACTATACAAGTAGACAATGCAGCCCTCAGCTCAATGGGCTATCCCAGATTGGGACAGCACGTCAAACCAAAGGCTGAAACTACCCACCCATATAGCAGGGACCCCACCCCTCATCAACCTGCACCCTGTTAAGTTAATAAATAAACAATACCTTGATTTTAGTTCAAAAGGTTCAAAAAGACTTGTGCTTGGTATAAAATTTGTCAGTCTTACTTTTCTTCACTGTCAATGTGGCTGGAAACTTTACATATCCATTTGATATTGCTTTGCCAGCTAACAACTTCTTGCGTTCCAACATTGCTGCATTTCTTCTTTTAGTAAGGTCAGGGAGAACATTTGTTCGGCACGTTTGATCATTTTGGGATGTTTTCTATTTTGCTCTCTAAAGTTCTCTCTTATCAGCTCACTGTCCTTCCAGGAGTAATATTTGGCATCGATATATCTAGGGCCTTGACGTGTTAAGGATGAATTACCACAATGAGCTCTTTCCACCATATCCTGAACATGACCAGCATCCATGTTTAGTTGACGTGCAATTACTTCACATAGGGTTTTTCTAGTTTGAATCCAGGTTTCATGAGGCTCTTCTTTTATCCCTTTGAATATGAGTGTTGAACTCAATGATCTATTTATCTGGTCATCCAATGATTCAAACAAAGATTTTTTGTCAGCTTGAAGAGCGCACATATCAGCTTATAGCTTGAGAATTGTGGCCTCATTTTTGGTGGGTTGACAATCAGCCCTCACAGCAACTTCCTTGACAAGGTTTATGTCCATTTTAATTTCTGTAAATTTCACATTAATTTCCCTTAAATTTTTTTCCTTGTTGACTTTCAAAGCTGATTTCAGTTCATTTAGAGCCACCATTGTGATTTGCGGCGATTTGCATGCACGTGATTGATGGCCTGAATTACTGGCAGACCTTGTTTGCTTACTTGATCTTAAAACCATAAAATAAATGTCAGTAAGCAGGAAAGTAAACCAAAAGAGGATCTACAGTGAAAGATCTTTCTTAAATACAACGATGTTGAAAGATTCCTCAGATTACGGTGCCAGTCTGAGAGATAAATAACCATGAAGCAAGAGAGAAAATTGAAGCTGCCATCTTCAAGCCAACCCCACACAAAAAAAGAAAGTAGAAGAAGGTATTCACTCATGTCAAAGAAAGTATGACAAAGAAAGTATTCACTCAGTTCTATCAGCACTGTGTGTCAATTAAGTTTTATATGCTAAACCAGAAAATCTTGTTGAATAACACCATAAGTTGCACTTAACCCAATTTCGGAGCCACAAATTTTGGAAATTTAGTGCAAAAAATTAGATGCTTCCTCATCAGTCCAGTTTATGTTTTGGTTAATGTTTAGGTTATTGTTTCCATCTTTCCATCAAACCTAAATAAGATAGAAACCACATTTCCCATTGCCTGATGACGGGATGGTGATGACTATCATGTCTAATAAAGTGTCAGTAATATTGCTGCATTAGCTTTCTGGAACCAGTTGTACCTAGGAAGTTTGAGCTATTGGTAGTATTCTAAAGATGATTTTTTTCTGTTGATAGAACAATGAATAAAAGATTTTGTTGAAAAAACTGTATATACCTGTTTCCAGCTAAAATTTGTCAATTTGATTTAAGAATGACACTTGCTTTTTCATAGTTTTAAACATTTCCTTTAACCATTTACTGGGTAAGCCTCAGAAGTGTTTCACCATCTCTTCAGTTATGAAATGAAGTTGCTCTCATTTCACTTATGGCTATCATTCTTTGTTAATTAATATTTCTTACTCGGTGTCTTTCATTTAATACATTAAATATTTCCTTCACACACCATGCAAATTTTATTGAACTAAGACTTTTATATTCCTAGACGACGTAGAATGAAAATATACACCAAAATCATTGGTATGACATTTTTAATAAACTTTTGTTTATGTTATGACATTTTAATTATTGTTTTTGTTATCAAACTTTTTCTTAGTTGTTCTGTCAGGAACAATATGATTTCCAGTGCACATTTTTACAGTAAACTGAGAAGATTCGTTTTTATATTCAGTCTAAATTGCAGCCAACTTTTATTAATTTCTATTTCATTGTTAGAATTCCTCTGTACCATTTTAATTTTGGTTTTCTTTATTGATATTGATACAATATAATCAGTTTATGGCGCTTAATAAATGGTTTCAAACTCTCTTCTAGTTTTTGTCTTTATTGAACTTGTTTATATTTCATAATAATTTTTTTTCTTATGGTTTTTATCAGTAATCAAGTATTTTTCTATTTTTTTGTTAATTAAAGCAAGGAGGGTCTTTAAGTACAACATGCATCTCTCCAAGGGTGCCTTTATATAGGTCAACTTTATATATATCCACTCCTGGCTGCATTGCAATCCATTTTGTTGTGTCTCCTTCTTTGAATGAATGAGCTTGCTTCTCAAAATAGATTGGGGCGTATACCTGGCCACAGATTTGCCACATTGCACATATTTTGATTATGTGTATGGGTCGTAAAAAAATTTTAAATGTGTCTTCAGCAATTGCTGCCAGGATGAAGATATCATCTACTTGGTACTTCACAGTGCCAGATCTAAGTTCTTTCGTCTACAAAGCATCTTATTCCTCACTAACTTCTGTTATTTTTTTGTATTTCAGTGATCAAATGTGATGCCGAGCATTTTGCTTTGACTTCACAGCACTGAATTTGTGGATGATCTCCTTCATCTATCAGGCCTTTGCTGAAATGAAGGCATTGGTGAAACTGATGCCGTTTGGAAACACTACTGGCGATATTTTGAAAGTTGCAGGTTGTGTTTGCAACACGTTTGAAATTAGAGTACTGATGTTTTGCTTCAAATCTCATGCACCAAAGGTTCCTGAGTGGAACGATTATCTACAATCATTCATGGATAATAAACCAAGAAATCCATTTTTGGTGTGAACATTTAAGGAAAATGCATGGCAAATTGTTTTTAAACTGTTGTTTAAGCTGGTCTACATCAGGCAGCTAGAATTTTTGTACCACTGGAGCAAAGACCATGTCAGTGATTTCTCTAAACTGAAGATATATATCCCAGCCTTCAAATTCCCTATTCATCAAATGGCCAAGGATCATTCGGAGAAGTTGAAGCAGACACCGTTTCTATGAAGCATTACTGCTCAAACCAGAGTTTTGCATGAAATTTTTGGTAGTTTCTGTGGCTTACGTGTTACCTCATTCTCCCAAAGCAAAATTTTGAAATCCACAGGCCTGAAAAGAAGCTGCACATCAATGTGACGTCAGAAAATCGAAAATTATTTTAAATAATTATTATGCTCAAAACGCGACAAAAATATGACCAAACAAAATAGGAAAGATTTGTGCTTCATGTGAGCCAATGAAAATGAAAATGACCCTACTCTGAGTGGAGATATTGAAACAATTGTGACTCACATTTGCTTTTCCCATTGACTTGCAGTATAATGAAAAATACAACTTGTTATTGTGACCTCAGAACTTGACAGCAGTTTTTGCAAGAGACCTCCAAGAGCAACTTCAGGAAAAGCTTAATATCATTGCACAATGAAGGTTTCAAATAAAAGAACAAAAACAACATTGAACAAGCAAGTCAGGAAATATGAGGCAACACACACAAAAAATAAATAAAGAATCTCAAGTATAAGATTAAGAGGTACAAAGAAAACTAACAAGAAGATAACAGAAATAAATTATCTTAAACAATAACTAGAAAATAAATCGGAAGTTATTAAAGAAATAAAGGAAAAGAAATAAAAAAATAAAGGATCAATGTATGAAATTTGAAGATCTCTAAGCGGTCGGTCATGAAAGTAACAACGATGAGACAACACAAACTAAAATGGCACCACGGACAAGACGGGGTGATGATGATGATGATGGCTTTATTGATATTGACTTCCATAACATTTCTGATGACGAGGATGATGATGCTGATTTGAACAGGGATGCAACTTCTGTACTACTGGATGGGAGAGAAAGATCAGAAGGAGATAATAATGACAAAGGTCTTGGAGAGGCTGCAGCAGCAACGGTTTTTTTCAAAATGGAACACAAGTTTAAAGCCTCACAAGTAAGTTGCCCTGAGTCTTTTAGAGTCATACCTCTTTTGACAGAAAGCGAAGGTTGTCCAGTATGTTTTATGTCTGTAAGTGAATGTAGAGATGAGGGAAAAGACCTTCTTGTTCTGGCCAACTGTAGACATTTTGTTTGCATTGATTGTCATAACAGTAACATACAATTATTGTTCCGATTTTCTTCTCCTGCTTCCTGACGATAAGCAGCAATAGCTTTTGAATGGACATAATTCCGATGGCTTGATGATCAACTAACTAGCTGCATTTGCTGCGTCACTCAGACCTATCCCTTGCAAGTAAAAATGTTGCTATTTTGGCTCAAACACTGCTGCATCATGCATAAAACCAGTGCCTGACTTTGCAGTTCATAAATGGTTTTTCAGAGCAAGTATGTTTTTTTAGAAATGCGTTAACATAACCTAGATGATAAAAAACCCCTATGCATTTTTTAAAGAGCCTTCATTATATCTGTTCAAAAACTGTTATGGATTTTTTACAAAAAATTTAATCTGAAAAACCCTAATTATGATTCAAAAACCCTTTTTAAATTTCAAAACCTCTTAAAGTTTGTAGTGAAAAACCCTAGCACTTGAAAAACACTTTGGCATATTGAAGAACCTTTCAAAAACCTTTATTTCTCAGAGTGTAAAAACTTAGGCTTATATGTATAAATGAACTTAGAAGCTTGCTAAGTACACTTATGCTTATATATAAATTATTTTGGAATCTTTGGTACCTCTGGAACCCAGATTTCCAATACTAGATAGAAATTTAGCAACTTTAACATATACTGAATGCTTAGAATAATGCTTATATATTAATCATTTTGGAACCTTTGGTACCTTTGGAACCTAAATTTCCAATACTAGATAGAAATTCACCAACTAAGACACAACACGGTGATACATGGGCATACATTAACATATATATAATACAGTCTATTTGAGTCAAGTACTTGAGCTTATTTATGGTGTAGATGAATTGTTTTGGAAATAAGACATTACTATATTGGGTACATATTGAATATAGGTAGATATGCATTGGCTTGTCTCTGTGTTGGTTTTGTCTTGTCTGTTTGAATCCTGTATGAAAACTTGAGCTGAAACTCTGAACCTAAGTTTGATAAAGAGAGAAAAGATCCAATTTTTCTAGGCCCGCTTGATCAGGAGCTGTTAATTTTGCAGAAAGATTGTTGTTGATTTCTTGCCTTTGCTGCAATTGGCAAATCTGCCCTTTGAAACAAAACAAATTTTAATGCAGTATGTCTTATATATATTAGCTACTTTGTAGAGAATTATATCTATCCTAATCCATTTCAAGTTGACCTGCAGCCAATGATGAGGTTACCTCTTTATTGTAAATTTGCCAAACCTTGCTTTGAAATTCATCTTTGATCATGTCATTCTCTTCATTTGCAAACTGGACCACTGCAACATACCAACCAGGTCTCCAATCAGTACCACCAATTACTTGTACTGCCCATCGTACTTTTACTCTAAATCACGGTACAAAGAAGTCCCCATCACAACCATCACTTATTTCTGAGTCAGTACCAGCGCAGTGCAATACTCGGACCCTCATAAGGTTGACTTTCAATAGAGCAAACATAATTTAGCAGAAGCTGTAACATGCTGGTCATAGTGTCAGCTGTTACTCCAGAAGGCACGTGAGGGACACTCTTGATCTACACTGAGGTTTTGCTTGCCATTTGTTGTGGGTTTATCCTGCTTAGAGAAGGCACTTGCTTGTTTCATGGTTACATCGTTTCTTGCTTGCGTCCATCTGTTGGACTGCAGTTAACTGTTGGTACATCAACTTTTTCACAAAATGAGATGCTTGCAATAAGGGTCTTCCTAAGGTTAAAGTAAATAAGTTGCTTTCTACTTGAGTGTAACAACATTGACATTGGGTTTGGGAAAATGGATCGCAGAGTAGGAGCACATAAATTTGACTGTGAGGCAATGGTTCTTGGATTTCCTTTTTCAAGGCCTGAATCTATGATTGTCAGGCCGATGTTACTACCATCTGCTACCCTTTTGGCCAACTCCAACTTTGTTCCTTCTGCCTGCATAACTTTTTCCTTGCAAATAATCTCGAGCAGTAGCTTTGACTTCCCTCAAAGCTTTATTATCATTAGCTTTACTCTTCATTCATCGTCATCCAGCATCTTCTCTTGCATAGCTTCATTTAAAGCAGGCTACGAGGTCTTCTATTGGAACCCAGGCAAAATAGGCAGTTGCTGACTTTAGGTCTTTGTAATGATCTTGTACAACAGAAAAACTGATTTTTAGCAACAGTAAGAATGAAAAATCAAAATTCACCACAAAGCATGTTGCTTTCAAGGCTTTTGCAATCCTCCTTTTAAGGATAGTAGAGCACTCCTTCAGTAGTGAGCCATCCTCTGTAATCTGGTATTCGCTACATTTTTTTATGGCTTCACAAGCTTCTACAAATGAGACAATCGTTTATTTGTCTTTTCTCGTTAAGGAGGGGTTGGTGAGAAACACATAGTCATCTTTACATTGACCCTCTACATGGGTTGATATTTTCAGATCATCTGATGTTGTCTGTGAAGTTCCTTGTTCTTTAGTGTATATGTACTGTAGGAATTTTCCTTGCGTCCTTTGTAGAAATATCTTCAGGCCCATCAAAAATTTCTTGCTTGTTCTTGAAACCTAATAGAAAATAGATTCATGTAACTACCTTTTCAAACTTTATCAATCTATTACATACCTTTGCAATTATATAGTTAATATACTTGAGTGTCTCCCATCCCCTTATCAAATCAATTTGCAGAACATGTTTTATTGTATCATGTATAACAACCTGCTCAAAATATACATTGTTATAATTTCAAAAGAGGAAAGAGCATATTAGGATGACAAACATTTTGTCTTATCTTCTAGATTCACGTGCAACCCTTGATGGTCATGCACTACAATGACTTGCAATTCTAAATGCTTACTTCACATCGAGAAAAATACAAGCTTTAGTGATTTGAATAAGAAGGAATCAAACTGATGAGCACTATCTATCTACTTCTAGAAGATTCAAGAGGGTCTTATTACAAGGGGTTATTACAAGAGAAAAGTGGAATTCTGTGAGTGGCTTCATGAAAACTAGTGAAAAGGATGTTGATGTAATGAGTTAATTGGTGCAAGTTATATTGTGTTGTCTTTTCAAACGCTGATTAACTTGGAATGCAAAGAATATAGCACAGTTGTAGACAGTGTTTTCCTAATATATCTATTGTTTGTTTGTTATATTGTTGGGAACAATCTGTGAGTCCAATTTAATGTATACACCAGGCTTTCCATTAAGCTTCATAGCAGATTGCCACACTCCTTGTCTGCTTCTTCGTCCTGCCAAATGAGATGCAAATGCTATACTTGTTTTCTTAACCAAAATGGGTCATAGTACATCTTTGTGTCTCTTGGTATCAATGAAATCTAGAGCGTCCTTGTGTGTTCCCAATTTTTTATCTGATAAGGTCATTCACCGAGCTTTGATTTAAACTTTTTACACTATCGTCTCTTCTACATCACTTATATCCAACAAGCAATCCCTACGATTGAAACTGAATTTGAAATTGAATCTACCATTAAAGCTGTCCTGTCATATTGTGCAAAGTATTTTACATTTGAAATGAGGAAGAAAGGAACTAGATGGGCTCTGATCCCACGCTGAGCCAGTTTTGGCCCAAAAATGCCCTCCATTTCAAAACCAAATCTGATGAATCTGTACAAATCCTTCCCCCCTTTTAGATGTGTGAAGTCAACAAAAATTGTCGTCAAATAGGTCAGTATCTGAAGGGAAACCACATAGTTTTTGGCCTGTAAATGCATGGCAAGAATGAGAACTGACTTTGGAACGGACCAGAGCAGATCCAATGGGTCTAAAAAGCGCAGCGGGAGCCGGGGTAAAGTTTTTGGACCATAAGAACACTTTGAAAATAGAGTAGAGATACCCCTTTTTTATTTGTAGTGATTCCTGTTGGCTTGGGGGTTCACAATGCTGAGCTGTGGGAGAGATATGACACAGAAGTTTTAATAGTTGAAAGTGTCAATAGTTTAAAACCTACAGCTTAAATAAATGGGCCTCTAACTCAGAACTAACACCAGCCTCTAGCCGAAATAGAAAGAGTGGCCCCTGGCCAAAATTGTAAACAGGTCCTTGCCAAAATCAAAAGTGGCCTCTAGCCTAGTTAGAAAACTGGCCTCTGGCCCAAATTAAAAATAGGGCTCTAAAAATGGCCCTAATCAATAGCAGAAAGGAGCTGGCATAAATTGCAACGATCCTAATATGACACCGAAATAACGCGATAGGCAGATACAGCTGTCATAACAGAACTTGACTTAAACAACATTTTCTTTCTTGTTTTATGTTTGGCAATTTTTCCAAAGGGCGTAAAAAAGGAACCCAGCATGATAACTAACCTAAGTCCAAAGAATGGTTTAACCAGGTTTAACCCCGCACAATAGAGAAAATAGATAAATACAAAGACCAAAACATGTCCTGAATTACAAAAGTAAACCTAAAGAGCAGTAGAAGATTCTGCCCCTCCCTCCTATCCTGAAACGATGCAAAGTAAAACATAGAAAAGACGCATTAAAGTCATTAACCTGTACTGAAGTCAATCAAAAGGTGGGGCAGCATCAAAGAAAGCTGGTAGCTAACAAACAGTTTGCCCTGCCAATAGCAAATATTTTGCTTTAAGGGCCTCTTTCCCAACATACCTAATGGGGGCAATTGCCTCAGGAAAGAAAGCAGAAAGAGCCTTTAGCCTCCATATCTTGAATTAAATCGTTAGCACTACTGATAAAACAACTATCAAATGGAATTAACCAGATAGGACTTTGCATTGTGTACACGTTGGTTGGTAGGTTGGCAAAACGAAAATAGGGTGAATCAGCAGTTTAGTCCTACTACACTCTAATTCTAGTGGATGTACAAGTTTTGATATATGCTAAACTGAACATTCGTTTCACATGGGATCAAAGCAAAAGATTGGATGTGTTGGTTGGTTGGGGTCAATAAGATGGGATTAAACTGCTGGCACACAAGTAAACAAATAAACAGTAGAAGAATTTAGCGCATTTAATTCCCCTTGCATTATTTCCTTTTAAAAGCTTCTATGGAGCCATTAGTTCTTTCCTCTATTGTTAGTCCATTCTAGATTTTAGTTCCAGTTGGTATAAATGAGTTCTTATAATTGTCAGTTCTACAGTACAGAATAAGAAAGGAATCTTGTGATCTGTGTCCATAATGTGTTACAGGGGTAAATTGAGATACTAGAATGTCAATAAGGCTGGAACATCATTATTGCTTTAGCTTGCCGTCATTGTTCTGTTAAGCTTTCCCATCCTAAAGTGCTCATCATTTCAGTGGGGCTACTTGTTCTGTGATAGTCACTGAAGACATATCGTGAACTCCGTATTTGCACAATTTCAAGTTTATTTATGTTCTTCACTGTGTGTGGATCCCATACAGTAGATGAGTATTCCAAGATTGGTCTTACTAGGGATTTGTAGCATCATGATATTACATTGCCTGGGCAGCTACCCATATTTCTTCTAAGTAGACCCAAGGTGCTATAAGCTTTTAAGCATGTTAGATCCACATCAGTGTTCCAACTCAGTGCTGATTGTAGATTTATCCCTAGGTATTTTTTACTTGACACTTCATTAAGGTTGTGCCCGTCTATTTTGTATAATGATTTTAGGGGTTTACGTTTATTCGTCACCCTCATAATTTCACATTTATCTGGGTGCAGGTGCATAAGCCACTCTTTAAATAATTTTTGAATTTCATCTAGGTCATTTTGTAAGCATGAGACGTCTTTTTTATGTCTAATTTGTCTGTACAGGATGCAATCATCTGAAAACAGACGAACATTTGATTGCATTTTGGTGGGTAGATCATTGATGAATACTGAGAACAACAGTGATCCGATTAGGGAGCCTTGTGGTACACCTGATGTTATTTCGATACTATCTGAATGCTGACCTTCAAGAAGAACTTTTTGAATGTTACCTGACAAGAATGAGCGTATCCATACGTTTGTGTTACCTTGTATACCATAATGATGTAGTTTATTTATTAATCTTTTATGAGGACCTTGTCAAATGCCTTTTGAAAATCAAGTAATATGACATCAGTTTGTTGACCTGCATCAAGAGCTTTTGCAATCTCATGCACTGTTAGGATTAACTGTGACTCACACAAACGTTGTGGTCGGAAGCCATGCTGTGCATCTGATAGTAGATTGAGCTTTTGAAGATGATCCATTATCTGAGAGCTGATGATATGCTAAAGAGTTTTACATGCAATGCAAGTTAATGAAATTGGATGGTAGTTTACAGGGCAGGCCCTATCCCCTTTCTTGAATATGGGGGTTACATTTGCTTTGCGCTAGTCACTTTGGATGGTAGCTGTTTTTATAGATACTTGATAGATTTTTGCAAGTATAGGTGCAAGATAGGCAGCATAGTCTTTCAGTAGCATATATGGTATTCCGTCAGGGCCTGCAGCTTTGTGGCAGTCCAAGTTTGATAATGTGAGAGTTAGCTTGATGAGGAAAAGTCCTGAGTTAATCTACACTTACAGATGATTTACAGTCAACCATCACATCAATAAACAAATGCTGGATGCAGGGACATTTGAAATTCCTTTCTAGAGGGCCTCAGAAATATGCATGTCATACAATTACATTCAAGAACTCAATTAGCTAAAACATTTCATTCAACCCTGATCAATAATATTGTTATGTTATCTCAAAGGCTGAACAAAGAAAAATAAGACAGGGGAAACTGAAGAAAATGAAGAAGAAAGAACAGATGAATTTCACCTCAATAACGACACAAGAAGCGAATTTGACAAAGTCTACCTAAGTACTGAGTAAGCAATTGCATGTAATGCGTCAATACGATCGTAAATCTTCTAAATCACAAAAGTAAATGACCTTTTCAAGTAGCAATGTGTCAGGCAAGAGATTCAAGGTACTGTTATTCTCATTAAAGAAAATACATCACCTGCTAAGAGAAAAGAAGATTTGGCAGGGTAAAAATCATGTATAGTCAAATATTTCTTTCCTATCAAATGTTTCTTATATCATATGTTTCAGTTTGATTAAAAAGTAGCTTACCATATGTAGCCTGTATCAAACATTTTCGACAGCTGAGTTTGGAATTCATATAATATAGTGCCTGATGTGCAAAAAGATACAAAAAATGCATGCCAGAAAGAAATCTAGATGTTCTTGAATGAAGTATTTATGTCCCAATTAAATGTTCACAATGAAAATGTGTGTGAATCCCAGGAGATGGTTGAAGTAGCAATGAAAGTATGTTTTAACGTTAGGAGTACGAAAGGAGGAAAACAGAAAGGTAGCGTTCCAACAACAGCCACCAAAGGTAAAATAATCTGAAAGAATGTTTATATTGTCGAAGGTTATGCCCAGGATTGTGATGTTTCACTGATGCTTGCGACAGGGAACTGTCAGTTACCTCTCTTCGGCTGATTTTCTTCAAAAGCTCTTTGAATTTATTTTGAGCTTGCTTTCTACCCTCCTTTTGTTTTTTGTTATGGTCTACAGATCGTTTTGAGCATTTCGTTTTGCTTTTAGGTTTGCCTTCACTCTGTTTTCTGACATTTCTACTTGATGCAGAGACTTGCAAACATTTTTTTCCCTTTACGTTTGCAATTTAGGCAAAGCCACGGGAAAGAGGTCGTTTCTTGCTTATACTCTTTATGGTACCTAGATTGGCACCTAGAGCAACAAATCATAGCAGTTTTTCATATCAGGCAAATTGCAATGACAATAGAATTCAGGGCGAATAATGTATTTACTGCCGTTTCTATCTCTTGGGGAACTGTTAAACTTTATAAATTGGAAAGTTTTCATTTCTAGAGCTTCAATTATCTTTCGTCTCAGTTCTTTAAAATGGAAATATATTTCCTTGTGGATCCATTTGCCTACAAAGGCACAGTGCAAAGCAGATAGCTGCTATTCCACGGTCGTTATCCTTAAATGTCTCGAGACTTAAAGCGGAATTATTTCACTGAAAAAATTGCTTCCAGTGAGGGCGATCTTAAGAATACCTGGAAAACTATAAATCAAGTCATCAATAGGAAATAAAAAACCACTCACATTCAATCCTTGAACATAGATGGGAAACATATATCTAGTAACCTTGATATTGCAGAAAATATGAACGCCTTTTTTTGCACCATTGGCGAAAAACTCAGTAGAAAGATACCTGTAACTGAAAACCCCCTTCTTTCAGGTAAATGTGCAGTTAATGACAAAAAACAACGTTTAAATTTTGAGCTATCAATTTTCTTCAGTTAGAAAGAGTTTTTCGAAAATTCAAAACCTCAAAGGGAAGTGGAACCGACAAACTGCACGAGTTGCCACAGATTGCTGGAAAACTGCACGAGTTGCCACAATCTTTAAAAGCGGCAAGTCAGATGATAGATCCAACTACCGCCCGATATCCGTTCTTCCTGTACTGTCCAGGGTCTTTGAAAAACTTATTCACAACCAACTATACGATTACTTAGACCACAATAAACACTTATTTGCAAATCAATCTGGTTTCAGAGCTCTCCATAGTACAGTTACCTGCCTTTTAAATAGCACAGATGAATGGTACGTTAACATGGATAAAGGGAACTACAATGCGATTATTTTTATTGATCTAAAAAAGGCATTTGACACTGTGGATCATGACATTTTACTATCTAAATTAAGGAAGTATGGTGTGGAAAATATTGAGCTTCTTTGGTTCACGTCCTATCTTAGAAACAGAAAACAGTTCTGCAGAGTAAATGGGGTTTGTTCTAGCACTGAAGATATACAATATGGAGTTCCACAAGGTTCCTGCCTAGGTCCTCTTTTGTTCCTTATTTATATAAATGACCTTCCTCATTCTCTTACAAAAGGCAAAGTTACAATGTACGCAGACGGTACAAGTATTTCATATTCTTCTAAAAGCTTAGAAGACATAAATCAAACCCTAAACAATGAACTTGACCACTTGAAAGAATGGCTCAAGGGTAATAAGCTATCGTTAAATATCCTTAAAACACAAGCATTGATTATTGGTTCCCGTCCTAACATTAAGAAGATCACAAACGAGACTGTGGAACCCCCTAAGTTCTTTATTGGTGACTCTCTCGTTGAAGACGTCCAATACTCGAATTATTTGGGTGTGACTGTTGATAGGAACCTGGACTGGAAGGAACATGTCAACAATATACGTTCAAAAGTATCACCTGCAGTAGGCTTTCTGAAATATTCCAAAAAGTTTTTACGGAGAGACACACTATGTAATATGTATCGAGGCATTGTAGAGCCTCACTTTCGTTACTGTTGTTCGCTTTGGGGGAACTGTGGGGTGACCAATGTGCGAACCCTCCAAATGCTACAGAATAGAATTGTCACAAACAGCAAATTTGACACTCCAGCCACACCCTTGTTACAAAGTCTGCAGTGGCCAACTTTAAACGAAATTATAACCAAAGAAACTGCTACAATCATGTACAAATCGTTGCACGGTCTTACACCTGAATATCTAGCTAAATTATTCACAAGAAAATCTCATCAAAACATCAGGAAACTGAGGAATACTGCCACTGATCTTTCACTTCCCTTAAGAAAAACGAGCAATGGGCAAAAAGCTATATCCTTCCGTGGAGCTAAACTTTGGAATAATCTTACATATCATTGTAAACATGCACCTACCCTTGCCACTTTTTAAAGACGACTTAATGATATTTTTTAACAATACATTATGTACTTCTATTGTATATTGAATTTTATATAAAAAAGGTAGCACGGCCCCTTGAAAAGCAATCCTTTAGGACTGATGGGGTTACCGTGGTTAAACAAAATTTAGATTAGATTAGATTAGATTATGTCAGGATATTCCGAGTGCAAAATGTTCATTGCAGCATTTATTATTCGAGAGTTTATTGGCTGACCATTCTCCAGAATTCGCTTGTCCGTTATTGTTAAGTTGGAATCAGTTATCCAGATATCATCCAAATTGTTTTCTGTGTTTGCATGGGGGAACTTTTCACAGGAAATGAAATCAGAGATACCAGTGCTTGTTGAGGAAGAACTGTCAAAACAATCATCCTGAACATCGTAACTATTGCAGAATCTACTTTGGTTTACATTTTCATCGATGCAGCAATTATCACTGCTGCTAATGCTTATGCAAGTTACACTATTACTTTTGTTACTACTTGATTCATAGACGTCGCTATGTCTGAAAATTTCATCGAAATAAGCATTGTCATACGATACATGCTCTTCTGGATTTACCCCCTTTGCATCATCAGGTTGCCCTCCTCCTTAAAGAATACGTCTTGGTCCATTTCCCGTGACTCATAGTAGTTAATATCTGAAAAATCGACTTTGTATGCTGAATTGTCATCGTTGGATGACATTCTCAAATGGAATTGACTTGTTGTGTCGGTGCTTTTTGTGTCTTTTGGACTGGCTGGCTTGCTACTGACAGATGAAAATTTACTGCTACAACTAGATGAGCTCACCACACTGCTGCTCTCACTATCACTTTCCCATTCACCACCCTCGTCATCCCCTTGAGTATTTTTAGAATGACAGAGGACGGCCCGCCCAAGGTTATCGTAGGAAACAATCAGACATGTTCGTTTTTCCATTTCCACAATAACTTCCATATTTCTACTTTCATTCCGCAAATCAATTATAGATCAGAACATAAAAATATGATTGGAAGGGGACATTTTATTCAGGAAACGCAAATTTAAGTTAAACGAGCCGTGTATTTGTTCTGCAACTTGACTATTTACCTGCCCAAAGATATCTTCTACGCAAGCAATTCGTCTCAGCACCTCTGTTTCATTGGACATATTTTTTTCGTGCAGCCTGTCAATCAAACATCTGACGTTGAAAGAAATACCAGTTATTGAAGATATTTCCACTCGTCTTATCTGAATAAAACTTTAAAAAAATCTAAGGCCAGTGGTGAAAATTCGTCATTCTGACTGGTGGTGCAAAGACGCTAAAGTTTGCAACAATAGTTGTGGAAGGTGTAATTTTCCTCCTTTTTTTAGGGAAGAAAGCAATATCTAGGAGGAAATTGGAAAAGCATGGGGTTGCAATGTCCATAAAGCAATTATTGGCCCAGAAACAACTGCTCACCCAACACCATATTCAAGTACTGTATATAGCTATACAGATAGCTATATAGCTATTTATATACAGATAGCTATCTAGCTATTACCTCTAAATACCACAGAACATTTCTTATGCAAAAAAATGAAAAAATTGATTTAACCCTTGTAAAAATGAGATCTTAAGGATTGTAGAAAGGTCTGATTTGTTGTATACTCACCAATTCATGTTATCCATATTTGCGGCCATTCTTTCCTCTTCTTTGTAAATTGGTAATACCTATAGGAATTATGGAAAATGCTGCCAATAGAATTCTTTGAGTTAGAGAAATCATCAGGTAGCAGTTATAATAAAATAAACTTTATTAAAAAATAAACTTTTGCAAGACAGCTACTGCGCAGGTTGGATTAACCATAAACCTTTTGTAAAATGAGTTTTTCTGGTATCATTTTTGTGACCACCAAGGCATATCTTTCTCGAACATTTTATACATCTTGGGGTTCTTGCAAACTGTTTTTGAATCTTTAGCTTGTAAAGGAGAATATAAGTTCTTATTTTTATGTGCTTCCTTTTTATCACAGTCATTAGCAAGAGTCTAAGATTCAAAATGATATCTACAGATCTTATCCATGTCATTATTGGAGTGCAACACATAATTTCAGTTTCTACAATACTAAGGGATTCATAACTCGGTATAATTGCACCATGAACCCATGTACTATGACTGTACCACTATGCTAAGAAAAATTGATGATAAAAATATGAATGAGCCTCTAGAAAGAAACAACCTTTCGTGTTACTTCCTTTTTCTACTAGACAAAAGTGATTTCCCCCCAAAAAATAACAGCATTGTACCTCTTTGTATCCACTTAAATCTAATCTCTACATTTTCAAAGCATTCTGCTTCATGGTTGTTGCACTTTTCTGGCTTGCCCAAAACACTCTGTGAACTTGGATTCTGGCCACTAAGATGAAAGTAAAAGAATTAAAGAATTGATATGTGAAGATAACAGTAACTCGATCTAAGCAGGCCTCTTCTGAGCTCCTCCAGCCTGGGACAGACACATTATGTATATTATATTTTAAGGGAAACACGTATATAATTAAGAATCAACAAGAGTAGAACATACCTGATCTCACTGTGTACAGCATGTGATAGAGTTATTCACAAACAATCAATCAAATCACTACAGTTCATGACGCACCACAGTACATTGCCTTTATGATGGCTATTGGCTATACCTGTAAAAGAATTATAGTAAAAATATCCTAAACCAAATTGATAATGAGAAGGAATTTAAGCTTTTGGAAAATTGACGAGAACTCAGGATTGCTTTTTCCTTCTTCGATAATGGGACTTCTGGTGACAATAGCCTTAGTTCAGCTGTCAGTAATGATATATGTTATTTAGATTTGAATTGGTTGCCAAATGTAAGACATAATCAGAGCCGGTAGCTTGGCGGGGGGAAGGGGGTGAAGGGTTATCACATCCCCCCAAAGAATTGATTACTGTATGGTCATTTCAGTTGGTAAAATTCCATTTCTGGTGATCTGGTTGGTCAATATTTTAGTACTCCGTTTTGTATAGTTTAGTGACAAATCAAAATTATAGCAGCATTTCCAGGATTTTAATTACATAATCACAATTTCTAGAAAGAAATTCATATCCAACAATACCTATATATGTCTCGGAAACAGACTGCATTGTAGCAATTTTAGCAATAAGGTCAATGAGCTCTGGAATCCCAAAGTTTTCACTCATATGGACACTGTCTTTAGAGGACCATAGGCACTTCTCTTTCATGTTGATTTCATCTGCAATGTCCAGATATTGCACATTTCCTCTCTTACACAGGTTCTGCATTGCAATGCCATATAGACTAGAGAAACAGTCCACCTCATCAAGCAGCGGCAGAATAGATACAAGAACCATCTGTTGGGGATTTTGAAATAATAAGTTTGCTGACTTTGACAATCTAAAGAAAAAAGTAGCATAGTAGATCCCAATTTTATCCTGAACAGATTACTTATATGCTTATGAAAGCTTCACAGAGATGTGATGTTAGCAACTTGACAATCCTCTAATCCATGTGGTGTCCGGACAGGCACAGGTTTTTACAATTGGTTTAGCTTTTGGTGAATGCAACATTTTTAACCAGCGTATTTGAAGGCATTGTATTCGATAGCTGTAGATTTCACGTGAACCTTGTTTAAAATCTCTCCACGCAGGTAAACAATAGCAGCTATTAAATGAAACAGTGCAAAAACAAATTATTTCCAACAGGAAGAAATAAATAAATAATAATAATCATTTTGTTTAAAGTTGGTAGTATACAATAGTGCACACCAAGAGATGTGTACTAATTAATACCAACTATTTAAATACTTTAAATATTTTAAATACTACTACCAAACCTAAAGATTTACAATATTTTCTACATTTTTCAAATATATTTGCAAGCTCTGCAGGTACAGCTTTCCCCCTTCCACCCTTTTATTTGTTGTTTGAAGGAGAGGACGCTATTACAGCTCTTTACCACATCAGGTATGCTATTCCAAAGGTAGGAGCCTCTGTATGAAATAGAATTTGCCCCATAAGTTTTTGTTTGGAATCTTGGTATCTGTAGGAGATCCTTATTGCGGAGGTTGTAGTTGGATTGTTTCCTCTCAAAAAACTGCCACATAAACGCAGGGTTCATTTGATGGAGGGATTTGAAAACCTCCACGAGCAATTTTTCAAGATTTTGCAAATGAACCGTCTTTTGGCCTGATCTAGTTAGAAGTTCTTCGAAACTAGAACCGAAGTCATTGTACAGCCTACGAAGTGCTCTCTTATGAATTTTGTTTATCTCTTCATTGGCAGTTTTCCCACAGAACATCCAAATCAGGGGGCAATATCCAAAGTTTGACATTATAAATGAATTGTAAAGAAGCTTTGCCTGTTCAAAGGTGATAAAATTTGCAACCCTAGAAAAAGCACTTACTTTCCTGCTTGTTTTGGCACACATAGTCTTAACATGGTTATCGAACTTTAGTTTTGAGTCAATATCTATCCCTAATAATTTAACTTTATCTGATGATGGGACAATTTGATTATTGATTTCAAGACACAGTTTATGTGTTTGATGTAAACCAAGGAACATGAGTTTGAATTTGGATGGGTTTGCCACCATGAAGTTGGTTTCAAACCAATCCAATGTTATCTCCACATCAAGTTCCAAGGATGCCAGGACCTCGGATAAATGCTTACTAGTTGCATACAAGGTGTTGTCGTCAGCAAAGTTGCATACCTTCGAGTTTTTTACAAAGAAGAGCATGTCATTGATAAATATGTTAAATAAAAGTGGTCCTAATACTGATAGGTCTAAAATTTTCTTTGATGTGGGAATCTCCGGTTTTGAAAATAGTTAATACATCGGCCTTTTTTAAATTATCGGGGAAGGTGTTCATGTCCATTGCATTGTTGATATGATAGGAGATCTCCTTATAGCAAGACTCTGCAGCACCTTTTAGTTTATCTACTGGCACTGGGCCACTTGTTTTCTTGACACTGTTTAATTTATTGATTTCATGGAGGACAAGATTTGGATCTATATAAGAGAACTCAAAGGTGAGATCCCTCTTCCTGTCCTTAATCATTAAAATGCTAGGATGAGTCTTGTATTTCTCAACTGCGTCAATTATAGGATCACCAGTTTCTTTAATAGGTAGTATATGAACTGGCCTAGGTATATTTAGCGTGTCAGTAATATTGGCGAAATAATTATTGAAGTACTGACCAATAGATTTATCGTCTATAACGATTTTATCATCCTCGATAAGTGTAATTTTTTCCTTAGATTCATTATTCGAGAACAATGGCTTAAAAGTCCTCCAAAAATTCCTATTTGTCTCAATTTTACTGGGATCAAGAGAAGTGTAAAATTCTCTCTTAGCAACTTTGTTCATCTTAACAACGAGATTTCTTTGTTTCCGATACCGCTGCATATCGGCTGGATCTCTGGTTTTATTCGCTTTATTCTTCAAATTAGTTCTCAGCATCATTGCTTTTCGTAGAGACTTAGTCATATGAGGCTTGTTATTTCCCCTGATAGTTATGCTTTTGAGGGGAGCATGCTTCCCTAGGGTTTCATCAAATAGTGATTCAAACTCCTGGAGGTCATTTGGGCACTTTTCTGCAATAGTACTGGATAAATCCGCCTCAAAATTGTCTTTCAAAAAGTTGCGGTAGTCTCTAAACTGAATTCGTTTCAGGGGCAACTTTTTGTGTTGTACTTTCAGGATCGTATAAACTAGATGATGAAAGTCACTGAAGCCAGTCTCGAAAGACTGGCTTTGCATGAAACTGTGCTTCATATTAGTTAGCATGAGGTCAATACACCGTCCTAGCCTCGATTTGAAACAAGTCGGAGTTTTCAGAAGACTGTACAGATCATTGTTCTCAATGTAAGAGGAAAGTATCGGATTACTAGTAATCATATTAAAGTCACCTATAACAAGTAACTGTTCTGAGGATTTGATATAAAAGTCAGATATTTTCTGTAGTTGTTCCACAAAATAAGCCTCGTCCTGATCAGGAGGTCGATACAACGGTAGTAACAGCCACTTTTGTTTCCTAAAGTTTAACTCAATTGGAATAGTCTGGATATCGTTTGGTAGTTTTAAGTTCTTTAATTCCCTTGATATTATTTGTTCATTAACATACACCAAAAAAAGGCCACCGGAGTTTGATGTAACATCAAGTCTGTATGGGTTTTTGAAGCCAGGTATATGAAACTGGGAAGTAGGGAATGTATCATCTAACTTTGTCTCAGCTATTATAATTACATCAAGATATTGACTGGCCAAATCAACAAAATTTTGAAATTTGTATCTGACTGAGTTGATGTTGATATACGATACTATTATATTATTAGGATACCTTAACCGGAGTGCCTTCATTTTTGCAAAGGCATTGAGGTTATCTTCATCATTGAGAATGACCGAGGGTTGGCTGTTAGCACTGTTGGACTCCTGTTGATCTATATACTGAGGTGGTGGAGTTTCGGCCCTTCAGAGCTCGTTAATTACCTTAAGGAAATTGTTAGCTAAATAAGAGTTTCCTCGCTTACTGAGATGTAATTTCCTTGCTGCGAGGCAAGCACCATCCAGATTGCTGTTGTCTATGAATTTCATTTGTCGATTCCTACAGAAATCTTTGATGCGGCTGTTTAGATCTGCAACTTTCTTTATCATACCTGGCTTATCCCTCCTGGTCACCAAGCCGGATATCACCAGTTGTGTTCCTTCAGATTCAGCTTTTGCTGTATGTACGATTTCTTCAAGGCTTTCTATTGTATTTACACCGTTAGTCAGGTCATTTGTGCCGCAGTGTAGTATAATGATATCAGGTTTCTTTCGCAAGTATGGTTTGATGAAATCAATCATGTCCTGTGACGAAGCACCACTGTGCGGTCTGCACTTCACATTATGTCTACCTTGCAAATCATTTTTGCTTATTCCGTTCAAGAGAGAATCCCCAGTAACAAAAATCAATTTCTTGCTCAGCTTTACCGTCGAATCTTGTTTTGTTTCATTTGCTATGGTTGCGGCATTTCCATTATTCTGGCTTGAATCATGCGTTGTTTCATTCGCTACGGTCATTCTCTTTATTTGTTGAATTCTTTGTTTTAGGCTTCTCTTTTCTTTCTTCTTTCCTTTCAGGCTCCCCTTTGTCCTTGTTGGTTGTTTTAGCATCGCTTTGTTTCTTTTGTGTTGATTGCTCTGGATTGTTTTGTACAGTTCTCAATTGTGCCTGTGCTTGGATGTTATTGTTTATCAACAGCTTTTCAATGATGTTCTGTTTTCCAAAAAGTTGTCGATCGATGATTTCTTGTTTTTGCTGTACTAATTTTTCCAACGTTAAAATTCTCTCTTCCAGACTTTTTATCAGGGCCTTCTCATAGTTCATCTCCACAGCCGCATCAGCTTCTGGTTCAACTGTATTTGCATTATTTTTTTTTCGCTTCACTGCTTCCAGTTCGCCACATATATGCCTTTTGAAAGCTGTGAAGTATGCTATCAGATTTCCGATGGTATTCTGCATGTCTGTATTATCAGTTTGAGTAGCAGCTGTGTTGACATTATCGCGGATACATATTTTCTTGGACTTCTCATCATTTTCCCTGTATGAAATCTTTTTGTCTACTTGGACTCATGACCACGACCTTACAAATGCATCTTTGATTTCTGCAGCAATATCCTTGAACAGCCCCCTGGTGTTGCATTTATGTACCAGTTCAAAGGAGATACTACGTCTCTCTGAAGGATTGGCCTGAGCTGCAAATCTGAGAACACAGCGACCTTTAAAAGAAAGGACAAGATTATTACTACGATGTTTCAGACTCTTTAGAAGACCAAAAATAAACTGCGGAATACTACTATACAACAATTTGTCAGGTTGTCAAGATTTTGAGGGGGGCTGAAGTAAAGAAATATCTAACTTTAATCCAATGTCTTACAACAGATAGATTCAAAATTTATTTTCTGTGAGACAGGGTATTGCATTGTTGTTTTGATGCTTCTTATTCCTCTGATTAGGTTTTTGGTTTTCAAGAAAAGAAATAATGTCATAATGCCATTAATCAAGATGTGTCCACACTGTTCCTTTTTACAATGAAGTAGGAAAACCCTAGTTCTAAAAAATCCCAGATGTGCATCATCGGCTGTCACAGGATGGGAGAAAAATGAATTTAAATTTTTACAATAAGCAAATTAATTTTGGTTAATTAATTAGAATAATAGGCATGGCTACAGAAATATAAATTCCGCCTACCGTCTCATTGGAAAAACCACCTGTTGGACAAAGATCATTATTTTGTTTCCTACTTATTCCAAGACGGCACTTGATGGCATTGCTGCTTCTACCAGTGCCTCTCTTTTATCTTCTCTCGATGGCTGTGCAGCACATGAATGTGCAGCACAGCCAGCTTGCAAGGTCATCTTGCTACTGTAGTGGATAGTTGCCTTTACTGTTCCTGTGTACTTTATGAGAACCCGCAGAACTCATAAAAAATAAAACTAGCAATTCCCACAAGCGGAATTCTCTATATTCTGACTGTAACCATTGAGCAGTAAAAGTAAAAGAGAAGATTTCATCCTCCACACCCATTTTGTATGCTGAAATCGCGAAATGCTACATTACTAACTTATGATTCAAGAAGTGATTTCTCATTGGCTAATGTAAAGTCACATGGCCTTTGCAAGAGTCTTTTGACATACATGGGCGTGGAAGCCACATACCTCACATATATCACATGCCACTATTCAATCTTCAATATTGATGAAGTACATGCAAGCAAAAGACTTGCCATGCACCAAAAGGCAATCGTTAGGGCCCTGCAACATACTGAGCGAATTTGATGGAAAATAAGGCAAAAGTTTGTATTCATACTTACGAGGTCAGCTTGGCCACTTTTGAAAGTTTGGCTATTAACTTTGATAAATTCATAACACATAATTTTACAAGAGTTTTCTTATACACACTCCTCAAAGAATTCGCATTACTATATTGCGTGGAGTTATTTGCCCCCCAAAAATATGAAATTTTGCGCACTACATCAAAATTTTTACATTTGCAACTTTGCTGGATAGACAGGACATATATGCGGAAAAAAGCAATTTTCAACATTCGTATTGTAATACTGTATACAATATAGTTCATATTTAGAACATATAATATAACAGATCTAACTACTACTGTGACTAACACATAAAAACATATTTAACAACTATTGTGGCTAATAAAAACTACAAACGAACAGGTCCTGATAGTGATGTTGGATGTTTATACAGTACAGTATAGGAACATAGAACTTAGTTTCTACACTTTTTGTAATGGTGAGTCACACGAGTTGTGAGTGGGCAACACGGATCTCACCTGTTTTCATCATTCATTTATGCAATTTTAATTAGTTAAAACCAGAGAGGATATCTCTAAGTTGTTTTTCATTGGCTTTGGGCTCCTCCGACCAATTTTTTCATCATGACAATTTATTCACAGAACACAAAACCACATATTTTTGGGTGTGAGGGGAAAACCTGTAAGAAATAAAAACATTTGCTTTGAGTGAGGTAAAAAGGTGTTTCAGATTAGAGGAAAACATTGAGTAATTGCTTCCTCTCTTACCTGTGCTGATTTTCTTGAATCGAGTGTTGCTGTGTTGAAGTACTACTTAGCCATTAGATCTTTATCTCAAGAGAGTTAAAAAATCGTTTTGGCTGGCAGAGCAGTAGTTGCATATGAAAAAAAATGCCTATACGTCATGATGTTAATGAACTAGCAAGTGAATTAAAGGAAACATATGCCAGGCTGTTACAGATTTAAAATTATTGACCCCAAAGAAATCGCAGAAAAATACTGGAGTGAAGATGTGCGGTTGTGGCCCCATGTTGATTTGGGAAAAAATTTTGCTTTTATTATCGCCAAAAAAGCATTTGAGAATGAATATATAGGACAATATAAGGCAAGAAAGGCTTTCTCCTGTTTTATGAGTGGATTTGTGCATAAGATATCTACATTTGCTGTGTCGAAGGAAAGAATAATTCTGAAAGAAACTGTTATGGCATCACAAAAAGTGTGTGAAGATCCTAGAAATGTGTGGATTCTCTGTAGTAAAAATGGTGACATTTTAAGTGGATACCATACATGTACAGCTGGCTTCTCAGAGTGCTGTAACCATGTAATTTCGCTTCTGTACAAAGCTGAGTATGCAAATAGCAGAGACTTAGTGGACCCAGCCTGTACAGACATTGCTTGTACCTGGAAGAGATGTACGGGAATTGCAACAGAGAGTACAAAAATCAAAGATGTTGAAATAGGAAAACACAAGGTAACTAAAAAGAACAGGAAACGAGTGGTTCAAAGTTTATCTAAACAAGAATTTGATCCTCGTAATGTTGCTGTTTGAAAGATGTGAAGCATTGTTCACCAATTTACGGGGAAAAAATCAAATGCTGGCCCAAAAGAGTACGCTTGCACACTTACAATTATTACACTGGCTTTGGAAGTTACACACAAGTATCAAGGTTCAATGGAACAAGAGCTAAGCAGTGAATTTGTGCAAATTTTATCTTTTTCGGACAATCCACTACACAAATTGGAGAAATCAACAACAGCTAAGTCAAGATCTAGGCATTGGAAAGACCAAAGGGTTGGATGCATCACCGGCACAAAAATTAGAGATATCTTCACAAAGGTGAACACTATTACACATTCAAAAGGTGAAATGCTGAAAATCACACCATTACATGCAAGAATGTTTAATGATTCTGACGTTGGGGTACTACCTGCAGTAAAATATGGAAGAGAAAACAAAAAAGATGCTCGCATCGCATTTGCAGAGCAAGAAGAAAACAACCATAAAAACGGAAAGCTGCTTGAAGTTGGCCTAATTACGAGTCCAACTTTCCCATTTATAAAAGCAACTCCGGACAACATTTTTCAATGCAAGTGTTGCAAAGACGGTGCCAAAAGTCCAGTGGAATATAAATGCGCATTTATAATAAGAAACAGAAATGTCTTTGACAAATTCAGTGAACTAGATAACCTTCAGAAGGGAGCAGACCGTGAGACAACTCTCTTGCAAAATCATAACTATCACAGCCAAGTGACAAGCTAAATAGCCATCATTAAAGCAAAGCATGGCTTCTTCATTGTTTGGACACCAGTTGGGTCTGCATTCATACAGAAGATTCCCTTTAATCCAGAACACTGGTCTGAGCTGCAGAAGAATGCTGTTGTTTTTTTTTAAATCACCTGTGACTCGAGTATTACTCGGGCAACATGAAATTGCTTTTTGCCCATTTTGTGGCAAATTTGGCTTGAAGCCAGATGTAATCGAAAAAGAAGAAGAAAACAGTATCCAGTGTTCGGTTTGTGAATTATGGTACCATTGGCCGTGTGTTGACTTCAGTTTTACCTGTTTTATGTTACTTGATTTTTGCCAAAGAATGGGTGTTTCCAGGGGGGTGGGAAGCGGGTTTGCACATGCTCATTTTGGATGTGTGAGAGAGAGGCTAAATCTTTCCATTTCCATCCTGTTCGATTAGCGTGCAGATGAAAGGAGCAATTTTGGCCTAGGCACAATAGCAAGTATCTTCACAAATCTTCACAATCACTCATAAAAACTATTCATTGGTTTTCTGGTTTTGCATCTTCAATGTATCTGAACAGATAAAAGGAGGTTTTTTACCATTCTGCAATAATTTGTGACTTAACAGAGGCAGATTGAAAAGCTGTTGGAATTGTTGGCCTAGCCAGTCGAATTATTTGCTGTGCCTTTGCTGTGTTCAGAAATAATCTCACCTTTGTTGCTGATTATTACAAAAGGCTTGTTACCTGATAACACTCTTTGAATTACTGAGATCGGCATTACACAAGAACCCAAGAGGAACCTGTTGAGACGCTAATGTATATCAATTATAATGTCAACTTTGAAAAAATGATGGTTTTGCAACTCTGCTCTGACAGTGACAGTCCAGAGAAACCATAGTTTACTGTAATCATAGCTGTAATGTGGAATGAATCTGAACTGACAATGTATCTCAATACTAAACACTTGATTTGATAACAATGAAGCTTTCTAGGAAAAGGGGATATTCCATATATTTAGTTATTCAGTCTCTATTTGTTGTAAACTTCATGTCAGGTTTTTATCTTGACCTCATTATTTTAGAGAGTCTGTTGTTCTTTGCTACACTACAAGCATGAAAAATAGTTCATCTGTTTCAGTTATAATTTGAATGAATGGCAAGGAATAATAAAAAGATTCTATTTGCGCAGGATTTCAAATAGGGACTCCATTAATCCATCATTGTGGATAAAAGATGTGTAGTGGGATATAGTAATTTGTCTGCTAGAAGTATCTACTTAAAATGCAAAACTATCCATAAGAATTAGGGAGCATATTTTCACAAAAATCCCTGATATTTGTTTGCATATGTGTGAATCAATATCTTCGAGTTGAATTGACTCCCTAATTTCTAAACTCGATAACGAAATTTGGCAAGCTGGTTAATTGAGAAAAGTGCAAGGTCGAAACTTTTAAAGGTCTTGGAAATAAAAATACTTGACAACTTATCATTATAACGCAACAATAGCCTAACACACGGGGTAAGAAATTCAACAATAAATAACCAACAAGATGAGCAAAATTGTTGAATTGAATACTCTTTCAAGTTCAATCAATTCATCGCTTGTATCTATATCTAGCAAAGAGTTCTTCCTTGAAATTTCTGTGAATGTTGCTGCATTTTTTACCATCGGCAGCTGCAGAGTAAGTTGAACAATTGCACTATGGCAGTTCTGTCAAGCATCTTTTTCCTGCAAAATATGAATTTCGATTTTGGACAACACTTATTGCCAACAAAAAATACTTTAAAAAGCTAGAAATCTATGCTTAAACAGCCTGTTGTATAATAAATCAATGCCAGTTGCATTTTAATTGTCATGCTTTTGTGTAACAGAGTAGGCCTAAATTTCAAAATGGCGATAAAAATCTTAAAAATGGCACATTTTCAAAGTGCGATTTCACCTCTTAGCGTTGGGGTTCTTCAGGGTTCTTCAAAGGTTTCAATAACTTTGAACCTTTGTTACTCTTTTCCGACTTTTTATTTTACGGAACCCCATACAATTTATAAAATAATGCCATGTTGAAAGTAGGCACTGTGACGGTCTGAAAAATAGGCCGAAAAGTACGGAATTCTACAGGCCTTTTCTAAGATGAAAGATTTGCCAAATCGCAAATATCTTTCTGTTATTTAAAGCAAATTAGGTCAAAATTATTCAATCAAGTGAAGAAATAAAAAATGCTTCAGGGAAAATGAAGTTACTTACCCGCAAGCTTGGCTGAAAAATTGAGCTGACTTTCCGCCATCACTGTCCTTGCAAAAAGCAGCTTATTGAGCATGCCAAAAACCGCTTCCCACCCCCCGGGGTGTTTCAGTGCTGCAGAAAAACACAGATCAAAATCGCCATGTTGAAATTCGATCCCAAACCCAAAGCGAGATTTGAAATTGAGGTTTAGTTTATGACGTATTCTTGCAAGCACAAAGCGTGAATGTGGACATGACGTAATTCTTTTGAATATGAAATAATGATGCAAGTGACGGGTCTGTGACGAAATAAGCCCAAATTAATGCATATATCAATGGAGAACTATGTAGCATAATACATCTCGAACAAATAACTCATTGTTGTCTTGAGGAAGGGAGGTTCCGTTAAACCATAGGAGACCAACAGATAAATATTCTGCCCAGCTATTGGTAAATCAAATTTGAAAATCATTTCAAGATGTCAAAAACGTTGTTCAGAAGCGAAACTGCCGAAATACAGTGCCTTTTTTGCTGCAAAAAGTTACTTCAGAAGAATTACAAAGACCATCTTAAAACCTAGCATCTGAAGGAGGATCATAGAGATACGTCTCCGCTGGGTCAGACAAAGCTAAGCACATCTTATTTCAGTGTCCGGGCAAGCAAAAAAAGAAGCAGAAGTGTTATTGATGAAGAAGAATCGTGTGTACAGTTAGGCACTCCTCCGAAAAGGCAGCAAAAAGATGATGAAGAAACTGAAGAAAGTGAATTTTTACATCCAGTTTTCGATGATTTTACTGAGTCTCGTCATTCACAACATCGAAAAGAGCAAACTAGATACTATTTTGGAGAAATTATCTTCTCTTACTAACTCAAATGCCGAACCTGTGTTGGAAAAACTTGATAAAATCTTAAGTCAGTTGAGAAGCTTCGAAAAGAAGATAAAGTCAGAGAAACTACAAGAAAAAGAAAAAGAAAAAAACTAGAAAAGTCAAATATTGCTCAAAAGGTCAAAAGTCTTAAGGCTATCAGATCTCTCAAAGAACTCATGGCCATTAGGTTTCAATACGAAGGTAGTTCATCAGAGTTGAGGTGTATGATTTGCCAAGATACTAATAACACAAATCCAGAAAAGACCACTGACCAAGGTGTGTTCTTCTATTCCAACAATCTAGTGAAAGAGTTTGAAGATCAAGAATTTCTTCCAAGAGAATTTATAAGTTTAAAGAAAAGTATCAAATGCCATCTTACTGATTCTGTTACTCACAGGAAAAACGTGCAAGCAGAGGAGCAAAGGCAGTTGGAGAGAAGCATGTTTCAAAAAAATAATGAAACTGCTTGAATGAATTTAGGGCGTATATGCATGAAACTTTTCTTGAAAGGACGTCCACGTCCTTACACTGACTACAAAGATGATATCCTCGTGCAAAAGATGAATGGAACAGTTGAACAAATTTATAGGCACACGGCTTGACCAAACCAGACATCTCCCTGCTGTTAACATTACTGCAGATAAAGCAACATACAAACATCATACAAGACAGTTCTTGTCTTGCATAATGTTGGTACCTGGCGCTCAAGATCTGCTTCAAGTGATAAGATTTGGGCAGCCTATTGTCAAGGGTCATAAAGGTATCGAGATAGCCAAAAATATCAAAGAAGGACTTGACAAGTTCAATCTGCAACCTAGCCAAATCGAGGGAGGATCATTTGATGGCCAATATTTCCACCTCCGTGTTGAAGAAGCACTAGAGTCAGCAGCCCTCTATGACCTGCCACCTAAAACCATTCTCTGGCCCTGGGATGCCTTACACAAAAGTGGTCTTGTAGATACTCATCTTTGTAAAGAAGAACGATTCAAATGGCTTTTTTATGATACAGAGAAGTGTTCACACCTTTTCAGATTATTCAATTGGGGCAAAAATCACGAAAAGTTAGTTGAAGTGTCTATACTTTGAAAGCTCCATCTAAAAGATCTTGTCAAGTTTTCTGAAACAAGATTAGCAAACAGTTGCCGTCAAGTCTATATCAACAATGTCCTTGAAAATATGACAAAGTGCATTTCAGATCACAAGAATTGCAGCACGTATGTCCATGAAAAGGCTAAAGTAAGGTGTCTCTTTCCACTTTTTCATTCAGATCAAGAATCTTTAAAGACCAAAGGTGAGATTCAAAAGATTCCTGTAATTGTCCAGTTTCCTGTTGTCGCTTCTGGCCTGCAGAGTCATACGCGTAAAATGGGAAGGCAAGCAAAACGTAGATGAAATAAAACAAGTTGAGCAGCGATTACAGATGCTTATATCAACCTCCCTTCCTTAAGACAACAATGCATTCAGGTCTAAAGAATGAAGTGTTCAATGCTGAAACAGTAACTGTAATTAGCCACACAAAAACTGTTCTAAATTTGCCAGATATTGCAGCCAAGTTGAAAGGTCCAGATGAAGGATATATAAAAAGTGTCGTCATCCTGGGTCCTTTTTTGTAGATGCTGTACGTTCAGTACCATTCCGATCACTGAACAGAGTGTCAGACAACAAATTAGAAAAATAGTACAGACTGTTTCTGAAACGTCTTGAAGAACTAACAAGGCAACATTCTCTTAAAGACCTTCGTGAAATAGATGCCAAGGATATCATAAAGTAATTTTTTATCCTAATCGAGTTCTCTTTAACGAAATTGAAATGGTGATGCAAACAATCAGCAGATGCTGTGTCAAAGTCTCGTGTGAATCTGTATTAGAGTCACTTGTTTCAATCTTTGAAAATTACTACCCACTACCTACCTTATTACTACTTCCATTACCTATTACTGAGATCCTAGCAACTGGCGCTAAAACACCATTTCACCTTCACCTTCATTACCATGTTATGCTATTTTATCAGTCTTGATAAGTGTCATAAGCTTTAGGTTCTATTCTGACATTTTGCCTGTTCTTTTGAGAGATGGGCTAAAAGGTCTTTCACAGTCTTGCAACAAAAGAGATATATTAATAATTATTATACATGTTGGAGATCTCTACAATTTATTCACCAAATAGACCATTTTGGAAGCAATCAACATAAATTTTAAATATTTATGTACCTGAGTTTGCTGCTTGCCTGAATGTCCGGAGCTTAGTTTCAACTCTCAGAATGGACATTGATAGAGCTTGTTTGTTTCTTTACTTTGGCTGGCGAATATATGAAAGTCACTTTCTTTTTAATTTCAAGCTTAAGGAAGGATATTCAAAAGAATAGTTATCATTGAAGTATATTTCTAACTTGCTTGAACTAATCGGTAAAAGGCAAATCCTATCACTGGTGTAGCAGCAGAGAGACAATAGAATAAGCAAAATGCAAAGAAAAAAGTGGGTGTTGTTCAGTAAACATTTGCCACGATATTTACACAAAACTCTAGACACAATTCAATGCACTATGATATAGTTCTTTAAACACTGTTATCAAGCCAACTCCTAATTATTTCGTTCACGTAAATTTCATTAACGCTATTTGCTCTAGTAATTTTGTGTAAAGTCGTATTTGTTCTTATAGAGTTTAATGGTGAGTTGAACAGAAACTGATATGGATACATCACAATACTAGTCATTATTCCATCACTAGAACCCTTCAGCTGTTCATTTAACATAATTCATGGTGCACAATCTGAGTTCTTACCTTATCATTTGTTGATCTACCTTTAACCTTCTGCAGGTTTTTTATTTTTTTAGCATCTTGAGAAGGATTTGTGACTTCATTTGGTTCAGCTGTGTTTTTTTTCTAACTGAGAGTCTGTACTATTGATTTCAATTTCCCAAAACATATTCATTTGACAGGCTGAACCTTTCAATATGTCCGTAATTGGATCTCTAGGTAGCAATGATCCGTTTCCACTATATTTTCATCTAAAATAGAAATATGATCAATCTGTAACCAGTCCTATTAAATAGACTGACTTGAAAGAATTGTTTTCTTTGCCATAAGGTCATGGAACAGCATTTTCTTCCCAAAATTTCTGAGCAAGGAGACATTCTTCCAGGGTGCTACTTTCTTAATCAATAATTTGAAGAATGGGGGTTTTAGACTTTGGTACATGTGTGTTTAGCAAACATTAGGAAGATTCCCTCTCCATCGCCTAACAGAATTACAATCTTTCGCTTACATTTATGGTCCTGTTTAGTTTGAACGTTTCGAATAAGTAAAGTTATTAATGAACATTAGTGTTCTCTTGATGTTCATTGATGTTTCGTTGGTGTTAATCGGTGTTCATTCTTATTCCCTCGGATATTTTCAACTAAATTATTAAAATTATTCAAATTATTAGAATTTTTATCTCCATTTAGACTCCACAAATTATAGCCCCGTCTTCATTCAGACTTCAAAAAATTATAGCCCCGTCTTCATTTAGGCACCAAAAAATTATAGAATTGAATTGATTGAATTGTTGAATTATTATTGAATTGAATTGATTGAATTATTATTGAATTGAATTGATTGAATTATTATTGAATTGAATTGGTTGAATTATTGAATTGGATTGCAAATTGAGTTGTAAATTGAGTTATAAATTGGATTGGATTGTTAAATAGAATTGAATTATTTTAAATTGACTTGAACTATTGAACCTCTTTTATTATTCTGTGTTATACTGCAAGAACTCTTGAAAACGAGACTGGAGAAACCATCACGTTAGATTAAACCGCCAGCGCGACCTGATGACGTTATACTGGAAAGTTCTAACCAATCAGATAAGAGGATTCTTAGAGATGTTCTGGAACATTCTGGAAACTTCTAGATTGTTAATTGTTAAATCGGAAACGAGGCTAGCGGCTTCATGCAAGGAACTCTTGAGGTTGGAGAAACTCGCCGCACTATAGCGCGATCTAATGATGTTATTGGTAGTATGAGCTGCGTGCGCTAGGATCTGGGACTCTTGAAAACGAGGTTGGAGAAACCAACATCCATAAAAACCGTCGCGCTATAGCGCGATCTGATGACGTCACTGATGACGTCACTGATAGTAGGAGCCACCTGATAGTAGAGCCACTCGTTTGCAACCTACTTTGCACAAGTCTTCATCATCTTGAAGAACAAAAAATTTGCAACTTTAAAGCAATTTGAGACCTCTTTTCTTATTATTCTTATCCTTTTTAGATTGACAAGTTTCAAATCAGCTTGAATCACCTGACATCACTCAAGGAGTATGATCAAAATCCGACAAAACCAGGGCTCTACTTGAGAATGATCAAGACAGAGCACACCAAGCTATCTCCCAGGTCAAGGATGAAAGTTAATCTTGCTGCTCAGGTATGGTAATTCTTATCATACATATTTTTTCAAATTCTTACTATGCCACAGAAGATCTACTAAACTCTTTAGTAACTTTTACCGTGAACTTCAAAAAGCAATTTAATTTCTAAAGTGGAATCTATTTCCATACCAAACCATTAATAAGGCAATCTTATTAGACTTTTCCTAAACAATAGGCATTATTAAAAATTTGCTTATAAAAAAGGCCTTGCAGCAATCTTGAATATTCTAATAAAGTGGCATCATGCACTCACTGGCCATGCTTCAAAACTCAACTATCGTTAGCATTCATTAATAATACTAGATTCACTAGGAATGAGGAACTTATTAGAGATAAATTTTTTAATTTTATTCTATTCAGTGTCTCAGCACCAGTGTTGCAAATGGGCTAAAATTTCAAGGCAAGTACCATACTATAGGAACACAAGATTTGTGCTGAAAATTTGACAAATTTTTTGATCGTTTGAATGGCCACTATGAAGAGCAAGGCAAGCATAAAAAGAAACAAAGAGCTAAAACCATACAGACAAGTGAATGACTCAAGATTTATGCTAAATTTTTGTCTACTTAAGCAAACTTTTGTAATTAAAAGTTTATATGTAACTCTTAGCACAATTTCAGGCAGTATAATGCTTAAGCTTTTTCGCATTTTCCCAAGTGCGTTAAGTTCCCTTCTTGCTTCTTTAAGTGATCTTGTTTCTCAAGAAGCTCCGGCTGAACACGTATATGCTGTTGTGTTATGATGTAAATTTATTAGAAGATACCAGAGTATTAATAACAACTCATTAAAATTGTGTCCAACAAATTATTTTCTGTTTCAAAGAAATTTCTCATGTTTTCCCAAGAATTAGAGCATAGCCCTTCAAGCCAATAGCAGACCAAATTCAATGTTTAATTTCAGATAATGTTTTAATTTCAGACAATTGGCAAGCAGAGAGTTAAAGAGTTCCAAATTAGCCACGCACAATCGTTGCTGGTAGAAACAAACAAAGCCTAACTTGTTGTTGCCTGCTGTCTAAGTTTCAACAGCAGTCAAAGAAACCATACAAGATGTCATATATATTATGCCTATGGCTACTGTTGAGCAATCTACTCATAATGATTGACTGTGAATCACTTTGTACACCATTCTATAAATATTCAGACATATCCTGAATTCTTCCCACAGTTGGCACTGGAAATCTTTAGGTGCTGCATAAGTGCAATTGCACTGATGTTAGTTGCTATAGAAAAAGTTGATATTATAGCAATTATGGTCATAAATTGCAGAAGTAAGATGCCATTAGAAAAATTATGGTAAGCATTAGTAAGCATACACATTGGTTCTAACAGCATTGAAGACCAATCTTCAAATAGTACAAATTCAGTAAAGGAAACAAATTTTCGCTCTTCAAGGTATTGTATGCAGTGTTTCTATTCCCATCACGAGTGAGAAATTTATGGGAACAATTTCATCACATGTCCATTCCCTTCACATGTGGACATTGGAACAATTAATCAAAATACATGTTAAGTCAATATATATGATAGGAACTACAGGGGTGGCCCACAAAAAGGACCCCCTAGCTAAATAATTTTTGAATAATTTATTCTTAAGTAGAAATTTCCTGAAATTAATACCACATGATATTCAACTCAAGTTAGATATTTCGTATAAATATCGAGGTGATATGGGTAAGCATCTCTGAATAAATTGACTTTAAAACTTCGCTACACAAAAACATACTGTAACAAAATCTGCAATTTTATATCCTTGCAGAACAAGCAGAAAAATCAATAACTCATTCTTTTAGTCAAATGATATGTTCGAAATGTCTTCCATCCTGTTCAATAATCCTTCTCTTATCTGACTGGCCATGCATTAATGGTCACGACAATTTTGCGCTTGGCTTATATTTTCCATCCACGCACGATTCCAGTACGCAATGGTGGAATAGCAACAGCAAGTTTTGGGACATCATAAATTAATGTCTAATTGCGCCAAGTTGGAAGCTTTTTTCGTCAAAAATTTCTTTATGATATTGCACCTTTGTTGAACATTACCTGGTATAAACTTTATAGAACTCGTCCTTGAGAAAAATTATTCAGAAATTATTCACCTTGGGAGGTCCCTTTTTTGGGCCACCCTGCAGTTGTTAACTTCAAAATGTGGCAGTGTTGTCATTCTTAACAGAGGGCTTCCTTCCTTTTTACGTTCTAATTGGTTTCTGTGCTTTTGGTTTGGATTAGGTATGCGGGAAATATTTAAAATACCCAAGGGATCCTTACTTTTAAGAAAGAGTTACTTTCAGCTCAGCTTTGGCAGTGACCTCAGCTTTCCAGTCAGTGAACCATTACAATTCTGCCTCGTTTTCTGGCTGCCTCGCTTAGATGGGAATCATAGATACTCCTGAAAAATTTGGAAGACATTTTTGGTTTTCAAAAAATATATACAAATCCAATAATACTGTAGATGTATACAATAATACTGTCCAATAATTGTTCGATTACACAAGAAAGGCTCTTTCCCTGGGCCACCCAGAAACCTGGTTCTTTTTTGATCGATGCCCTTTCTGCCCAGGCTGTGCATGCCGTATTTTTCTAAATGTTTTGAGAATCAAAAGTTCGTCAAAATTTCAATTTTATCTCGACTTCAACAAGTTTTGGTTTTGATTGCGGCCATCTATTATGTTCCTTTCACTACATGTACATTGAATCCTTTGCTTGCCACTCTCAGGGGTTTATTCAATGACTTGCGGCTTTAAAAGCATGGATTCCAGATAAAATCTTAACTGTCGTACAATTATCGCACAATCGTGAGACGTGAGAATTTCTTTTCGTATGATTATCGCACGACCATAAATACAAATTATGACATTTTGGTCGTAGCAGAGCCTTCACGATTACACGATTTGGCTGTGATGTAGTCCTACTTGCAAGATATTTTGAGATATGAAAATGAAACACGCTTTCCAGACAATGGATACCTTTCCCAACGGTATACTTATTGGCAGCGTGTGATTGTGTCTTATCTCTCAACTTCACGCTCAAATACAATACTACACTTCTGTTGTCAACAAAAAAGGCTTTTCCGACTCCAGCGATGTAAAAGCTTTTTATGTCAACAAAGGTCCCGAGACGAAAGTAGAATTTTAAGAGTTAAGAATGAAATTTCAAAAAACATGAGAGTTACTGGTGATTTTTCGAGAATTTTCTGCCACTTAATATATGATTCGAGGTGAATTGGACATTTCTGGGTGGTTTTGGGTGCTTTTCATCAAGTTATGGTTCGTTTTGTGTGCTTTTGGCTGGTTTTGGGCAATATTGGGTTGTTTTGCGTTTTTAGTAAGTACGTTTTCAGGGGTCAAAGGACGTCAAATGTTACCAGGAGACTGTTATTCATTTGGGAATTTTACTCATATTCTTTCCGTTTTCAAGAGGAGTTCTTGCTTTAATTATTTCCATAAATGGCCACGCTAAACTTTCTGTTTTACTGTTTCAATGCATTTGAAACACTATTAAGAGGCCATAAATTTTTCGAGTTTCAAATTGAATGTTCCTTTGAAAATTCAGATTACAAACACACAAAATGAATATGGTTCCGATATAGTGAGATACTTATTGTTCATGAAGGAGATTCAGATTAAAGTATACGATGAGATAGGGATAGGATTTTCGAATTTACGCAGCAATAATACTACTAATTTTGCGTCTTAAGTTGACACAAAAGCGTTTCGAATATTCTCAGTATATCTGGAAATTTGGTGGCAAATAATTTCATTAAGCATTTACCATCGAACTGTTTGACTTTTATTTAGGCTGTTAATAAGAGGATTTCGAGTGCAGACAGGGCATAGAAATGTTGCATTAGAATTCAAGTGGATGGAACACAGTCAGAGATACCCTTAACCTCCGTTACTCACTGGCTCACAATCCCACCCAAGGTTTTTTTTAATAAAACTTGGCTTATATTTGACCTTCAGCTTTCTTATTATAATGATGATTGTGATAATGATTTTGATGACATGATGATAATGATGATTGTGATGATGATGATGATTATTATTATTATTATGATTTTGATGGCATGATGATGATGATGATGATGATGATTCTAATGGTGATTATAATGTTATAGTTGATGATGGCAATAATGATAATTTTGACGGTGATGATAACTATGATGACGATGATGATGATAATGTGCTTTTTTGTCCACAGTTTAATACCCTTTTAGCAATTCTCTTATTTGTTTATCATTAAAAGTAGACTAGCTTTTTAACTTGACGCCCGCGATTCGGGTGAGCTTTTACCTTAACACCCACGATGCGGGTGAATATTAGTATCAGTTTAGCCTTGGAAAGACAAGATACCACTCAGCTGCCTTTCAACTTGCAGCCTTCTGAACTTTCACTAGAGTCCGGGGAGGTTAGCTCCCAATGGCATCCCACAACCTCCATGGACTCTAGCGAATGTTCAGAAGGCTGCAAGTTAAAAGGCAGCAAGTTAAAAGGCAGCTGAGTGGTATCTTGTCTTTCCAAGGCTAAACTAGTACTAATATTCACCCGCATCGCGGGTGTCAAGGTAAAAACTCACCAGCATCGTGGGTGTCAAGATAAAAAGCTCGTCCGCATCCTGGGCGTCAAGTTAAAATACTTTTATCTAAAGTGACAACTTTATAAGAACAAAAACGTTTTTTTACAGATGAGCTTGCTGCTAAAATTCAACCTTAATCCGACATACCTATAAGGAACTTTGCTTTTGAAGTTCTTCAGCAATATAAAGCAGGTGTCAATGAATTCCAGCAACAAGGCAATATCAGAACATGTTTCACTATTATGTTCTAGTGAGTCACTTTAGCTCCGAGGACAAAATATTTCTCTAATTAAGGCAAACACAGATTTGTTAACAAATAGAGACATTGTCGCTAGGTATGCACACTAAGTTGGCACAGTTATTTCTTACACATTGATCATGCATATCTGGAACTACAAATGAGCCGAATATGAGGCAGTTGATGTCAGATTAATTAATTTTGCAAGCTAAAGAGCCGCAGTTGCAAATAAGCAGCCTAAAATTCATGTCATCAGGCTTGTAGTCTTATTCATTACAAAACCATATGCTACTGCAAAAGGAAGAATAAAGAAAAAATAACACAAACATAATGTACAAGCATAATTTAAATAACGTACAGCTGGCGAGAGAACATCGTCGGCTAAATGGTTCCTCATTCTTGAACTAGGTGTCAGCTCAAAATGTTCAAAGTTATAATTTTGGGACACCTGGAGAGCAGGGTGCCACAAACGCCTGATGAATTCTGCTCAGAAATTTTGCCTTGATAAATCCGACTTGAAAAATTCTGACTTTATTAAATCCTTGTGGTAAGACCCTTTTGCACAACAAGTGTTTCCAAGACTTCTTATTTATGTATGTCAAAGCACTGAGAGAACGTAACAATCTGAAACACAACGGAAAGAGGCTTGATATCAAAGAAGCAGACGTTGTGTTGATAAAAGGAGAGGAGCGTAATCACGGAAAATGGAATATTGGAATAATTGTAAAGCTAATAGCCGGACGCGATGGAATCGTCCGAGCTGCAAGAATGCGACCAGGAAAGTCCTTCCTTGAAAGCGCAATTCAACATTTGTATCCGTTGGAACTGGCATGTGATGTCAGCAGAGCTCAAGAACAAGTCTTGACAGAATTAAACCGGAACGCAAGAGAATTCTGATCGAGAATAGGAGCAGCAGCTGATGCAGCTGAAGCAGTGAAGCTCATTGCACATATTCTGGATTTAGGTCTAGAAATTTCTAGTTAGCCTCGTTATCATGTTTAGCCTCAAGATGGTTATCCTAGAACTTTAGAGAACTTTCTTGGGGAACTATAATTAGATTCTTAGCTTATACTCTGCTGATGTAATGGTGAGTAATTATGCTGAGTTATAATGACATATCAAGAACTTTCCATTAAATTAATATAAATAGCAATTCTTATTTTCGAATGTTAGTGATAATTGTGAGTTGGGAACTGTGAGTATCATAGCGGTTATCAAAAGTTGATTAGAGGTATCGAGAGATTTGATTTGTGAGTTTGTACCTTCTCAGAGGTATCTGTGATTTTACTGTTCAACTGCTGTAAGTTATTGTTGTGGACAACTATACTAATTCCCGACAGCCATGCAATAGGATTTTTGACAATACATTGAACAGCCTCAGGCTATGTCAGAGAATCACAGTCTGTCACAGTGTTATATATTTGCCAGAAAACAAGCTGAAAAATAATGCAAATTTACTTGTGCTTAAATTTCATAAAATATGTTTCCGCAATATTTTCAGTCAAATGAAGTAGGACTGCAACCAGTTACCACAGTTGCCATCATGTTTATTGACAAGAAAAATCAAACAATCAAAAAGCATTACTTTTATAGTAGCTTTGAAAGGCCTTTTTGACCTTTTATGGAACTTCAATTTATCTTTGTAGATTACTAAGCTCATAATAACTATAACTTTTTTCTGTGTTATAGGCTGAGAGCCTGTCACAGGTCTGGGAAGTGACTTTACCCTGGACAGACCACTCACACTAACAGACCACCCATGGAATGCATTTCATGTGACAAATCACCAAGTTAGCACTAGAATTCAAGTGTAGCACCAGATTCTAATTGAAACAATGTCTGTCAGGAAAACAGCCTGTCCAGGAAAAAGCCATCCAATACCCACCCAATATTTTCTAAATCGTTTTTGTAGAGTTTTGAAAGACTATCGTCTTCACAACTTGAGTATTCTTTCTCTCCTAATAAATTGTCCCAATGGTTCTTAAGTGTATCTTATTTAAGTAGTATCTTATTCCATAAGCTATTGATCCTCAGGCTGAAGAACCTCTTCCTAACATCTTTTTTTGCAGTTGTCTTTAACAATTTTGAAGTTGTGGCCTCGAGTTCTACTCTCTTCCTGAATATGAGACAGGCTTTCAGTGTCATATTGATTATGCATATATTTATAGACTTGAGTAAGATCACCTAGCAATCTTCTATTCAAAAGAGTTGGCAGCTTGAGTTGCCTTAAACGTTCTTCACAATCTAGGTCGTTTAAACCTTCAACAAACTTGCTGGTACTCCTTTGCACGTTTTCTATTAACTGCACACCTTTGATATACCAAGCTGACAAAACTTTATTCCCATACTCTAAATGTGGTCTTACCAAACTCTTAAAAGGGCCATCAACCATATCTACATATCTCGCTTTACCTCCTTTTCAAATTTATATTACGAAATTTAATCCTCATTTGGATAAAACCAACAAATTTGTATGATCTTTTCCGGCAAAAAACTCGTGTACTTTCTTAATTTCTCGGATTGTCTGTGCTTCTTGCACTTCAGAATAATTGTTGTTATCAAAAGAGTATTTTATTGCCAGTCTTGTTATCATCGTAATGGATAAAGTTGTTGTTTCAATAATTATATACCTTAGTTTTAGTCTTTTATTAATGCCAAATAATTTTATATCATAATGCCAATTTTTCATGATGGCCTAAATGTGGAGAAATACCAGTTTACGAAGAAACAGCTTCCATATAGATATAAGAATTTACAATTAAAGGAGAGCATTATGATCCTTTGTGCAAAGATAGAACGAATTGTTTAAGTATTTCATGACAAGTATTTTGAATGGCAGGGTTAAAGAGTAATTAAGATAATGTTTCTTGATGGTTCTTTCAATCAACCAGCTTTAGCAGGGAAAGAGCATTAAAACAAGCAATGGAAAAACAAAATAGGATAATATCTCTCACAAAAAGTTTTTCTAAACGGAAACTTAAGTTTAATTAAAAGTGTAAGAAATGTGGCCATTCAGCAAAAAAAAACAAAGGAACAACAAAAACACTAAAAGAAATTACAGTATGTATCATTATCTGCTTCAAAAGACACCTAATGCTTTATATTTTATTAACAGTATATTCGTTACAAATGTTTTTAAACAATAACCCATTCAAAAGACAGTAGTCTGCTTAACAATTCTTGTATACCATACAGTTGTTAGTCCATTGTTTAGAAAGGGTTCAAAGCACATGGTGTGACCACAACAAATGTAGCAAGCAACTAAAGCTCATAATAAGGTTGATAAAAATAGCAATATTATATCACAATCTTCATTCCTAGTCAAAGTAAAAGTCTGAGCTGTCTGACAAGTCCAAGTGGGAATCATCTTCCAAGTCAAAAAAGTCTGTGAAGACATAAAAAGCTAATGTTGGGAACATGGATGTTTTTGACGTATTTCTTTGATGGATGTTTGGAAGACAGATGCCTGATGTTTGGAAGAAGGAGTCTGATGTCTTTTATCTACTAGACAGTCAAATACATGTTTATCATACACACAAGTGCTAGGGAAAATTGATTTATAACCTTGTTACTGAAGAATGGAAATTTAAAGGTGATGGTGCCAGCTGCTACGATCTCAATAGCAGGTTAACTAATCGAGACCTGGGCCCTGGCTGTGATGCAACTATAGCTAGGACTTGGACTCTGACCACATTGATCTTCTGAAACCATGAGTCAGCTGGATCACACCATGATGCTGAAGCATCTTCAAAGCCGAAGCTTCAAAATATGTTTTCAGTATTTCAAAATTGATATAGGGGCAAGAGATCATACAAAACTACAAATCATTAATTGAAAAAGGATAAGACTTGGAACATTCTATCTGGAAGATTTTAGAAATCAGAATATTCAAATCTATTGAATATGAATATTTTCGATGTCTACCGTAAATTTGAAAAAATCATATGAACTCTTACTTAAAATGAGACTAAAGATTTACTGGCCTCACTTTGCACTGTTTGATTAAGGATCTCTGCAAAAATACTTGAAAGCAAAGTAGATATTTCTGTTAAACCCAAAGAAGCATTTTAATGGTTTTCTGTCAAGAGATAATTCTAGTGTTTGCATTACAACTTCAGTAAAGCCATGTTCATTAGAACTCTTTTGTTCCATCCTGCTCCAAGAAATTGTTTCAAGTTTTGCCGTCTTCTAATGAAATGAATTGTGGGACATTTTGGGAATGTTATCTTGACCCTACATACAGATGATAACTGCCTCCATGTCTCATAGGAAACAGGGGCTCTGATATCAACCAAAGTATCCCTCCACCCAGCCCTATTCAACATTTCCTGAATCTGAATTTTATTTTCTTTCAGCACCTCAGTAACCAATTTTTATCTTTACCAAGTTGCTGTTGTTTGCCTTCATCTTCAATGCTACTTTCAGTGAACTCGCTAAGAGAACGCCACTGGTCATACTGTCCAGGTATCATGAGGTTTTAGTTACGAGTTCTCTGATTGGTCATTTCATTTTAAAGAGAGTCCTGGCTTACCAAAGGTGCAAGACATTCAATTGGCCATAAGTTTGGTAATGTCCAAGATGCGTCAATATGATTGGTCAATACCAGCACTAGGAGTTTGTTTTCTCGGTTTAGCTTGTTTCGTGTTAAAATTAAATGGTGTAGTTTCATAATGGAGAAGGGCGCCTCTTGATAGATTTTACTGCGTTTAGGCTAGCTATTCTACATTGAAATTAGGATTGTATCAGTTCTACAGCAATACGTAGACATCTGACAAAGTTAAAGTTGTTCTCATTCTATCATGTATCAATGCCCTGTACAAACAATGATGGGGAGATCCAAAGGCTATTGGCCTAATACAGTAATGAAAGGTGAGATGGCTCGTCATATTGAAAAATACATATCATGATGGAATCAAGTTTATTTATCCTTCATGGAATATCACCAAATTTAAAGGAAGTACTGTAGATCACTATGCTGCCATTTTTACTGTTTTAAATAGGCCTAACCATTCACCGTTAGTATTCCAAGCCAGTAGATTGAATGAATCTATAGCATGTATCATTTCGAAATGTGATGGGCCTAGATACTAACCATTATTCTAGATACTATGGGCCTAGCCAATGGATTGTTAACACAGTCAAAGGAAGTACCTACTTTTTATTAATGCTCTGTATCAACAACAAGGTGCATTTTGTGCCTAGTCTCAGCAAGATGTTGGTGTATTGTATCAATCTATGGATGGGGGACTACTCTAGTCTTATCATTTTAAAATGTTAGTGTAGGCCTATAACACCATTATTCAACAGATGAGTTGCCTAACGAAACAGTGAAAGGAAGTACCTACTTTTTTTCACTGCTTTGTATCAACGACAAGGTGTATTTTGATCTACAGATGTGAGCCTTGTCTAAGCAAGATGTTGGTGTATTGTAACGATCTACTGATGCGGGCATAGTCTAGTCTTATCATTTTGAAATGTTGTTGTAGGCCTATAACACCATTATATTCGTCGTTAATTTTGACATGATGCCGTAAATTAGTGGTCTGTGACTCTTTTGAATGAGATAAAAATAAGTTGTTCAAAAATTGATATTCAGTATTTACGCACAGAGCATCGCTGGAAAATGCCTTCACTTACTGTTTTGTATGTTATACTTTTCATAAATAAAATGTTTTTTCTATTTTTCCTAGCCATTTTTTGTATAAACTTCTGAAAAACCAGATAGCTATCTATTTGTTGACACAAATTGGGAGAATAAACTGGCTAGAATTATTAATTCATTGAAAAGAAAGTCTGATATCAGGGCTGATTTTCATGAAATTACATCAAACACGAAAAATGCTGGATTCAGTAAGAAAGTAAGATTGTTTCAGTAAGAAAGAGTCGAGGTGGAAAGCAGTTTAACAAATTAATTGAAAAATTCCAGTCTTCTACATATGAGTTAAAACTTACCTATGCGTCAAGAAAAAGAAAAGCAGAAGAAGAATTGTGTAGAATTAAGGCAAAAAAGGAACACCTGGAAATTGTTGGAGAGATGGACTTAAAAATCTTTTGTTTTAAACAATAGCGTCTATCCAATCAGATTTTGGGCTTTTTTTGCGCATTTGCGCACATGTATATTTTTATCCAATGAAATGTCTGGAATCTTTCATTGAGAATACATGAAGTATTTAAACCCGTGGACTGCATGGAGGAACCATTTTTTTGCCAGGTGGCCTACGTACAGCTTTGATGACACAATGCATTGAGTGCCCTCTCTATAGAGCATTTGCGAGTCAATCATCACTGTTTTTCCTTACCGTGGGGCCTGGTATTTTTTATTTTCCTTTTTTCTTTAAATTTAAGTATATAGGGCACTAAATCAAATCATCTTGTGGCATGAGGCATGGCAATGGCAGACGACCATGACAGATGGCAGGATTGCTTCATCTTCTACTCAAAGTCTAAACCTTCCTCTGAGTATGGGTCCACAGTTGTAAGAGTTTGCAAAAACGAGAATTGTTCCTATTCGATCATAAATTGAAATGCAGGGCATTATCACTGTAAGTTTTGTAATTTTACAAGAAAAGGGTATAATTAAAATAAACTGAAAGCTCACAGCTTGTCTAAACATTCTCTATCACTGCCAACAGCATGTTCAAAGCCAGCTGTCATGCCAATGCCATCAACTTTATCTACAAGTAGCAGTGCTAATTGTTTTCAATCAACTGATAGTATTTCTAATTATAATAGTACTTGTATTTCTAAAGCTTATAATAATGAAAGTGCTGTTAAGTCATTTATTGTTAAAAAGAGTAAAGTGTCAACTCCAAGTTCTGCTCAGCCAGATCTTGTTTATTTTGATGAGATGCATGGGTCACCTTTATATCACAAAGGTATTGCATCATCAACACCAGTAGAGAAACGTGTAAATTCTAAACCAAAAGACCCTGTGCTTAATTCATGTTTCTTACTTGAATGCCACAATTCTGAGAAACTGAGGCCCATCTTAAGCAAAAAGATTTCTTGTGACTCTAAATATGAGGACTGGGAATGGCTAAAACTTCTGTGCACATTTTATAGAATTAATACTGTGAGTGATTTTAGAAATACATTTATTTGTCGAAAGCATTGGAAAGATTGGTACAACTTTGACTACAAATTGCATTCCAACCTTACACCAAGTAAAACTCATGTTTATTCTTGTTCCCCACAGCTCTCAGTTGTCCTTAACAATAAAGATTTTGAGTATGTGCTTTTGGGTTTAGGAGACGCAGCAGAGTCAATATTTAAGTTTTTAGATTAAGCTTCCTTGGTGAATCTGAGCAGGGTTTCAAAATGTTGTAACATGAAAGTAAAACATTTTTTGACTGAAAGCATTTGGAGTAGATTTTTGTTGAATGATTATTATGTTGACAGGAATCTTACAGAAATGAGAAGCAAGGAGTCATATATTTTCATCAAACAACACCTAGATAAATTTCCCAGCAAAGACACATCCAATATCACTATTGATAGTTTAGTCCAGTCATTCAAATACGTTGCACAGAGTAGTCAGGTAGTCATTAAGAACATGTTGGAAAATTTTGGGTACGACAGAGATGCAACTCCCACTGAAATGTTGATTTCCTTTATGGCATTTATTCTGAGAGACACACTACTTGAAAACCATGCATTTCTGAAACATGTAAGACACAAACTTTCGATATCAGATTTTAGAGTGGACCAGAGGTTACGGGACTGCCAGTTTTGTCATTGTTATTTGATATCATCATAAACACTGGCCATTCTTTGCTCGAGCCAACCCTACTTAAAAATCGTGACATTTTATTCAGGCATTTGGTCCTTGACTCTGTCAGACATAAATTGATTGATAACTCTGTTTTAACATCTTTACAAAGAGAATTGAGTTTAAATATTGTTTAGATATAAAGTTTAGATATAAAGTTTAAACTTTGAATGAGATGAGTTTAAATATTCTCGGTTGTACGTATCAGTAACTCTTTCAAGAGGCTCTAAGGCGATATTTGAAGACTGCAAACATCCTTAAATATGAAAATTTTTCTAATCCATTATTTTTCGCTAGCTCAGTCACTTCTTTACATTCTCTTTACACTGTTGGCTCCAACGCTACTTTCTTTCGCGAAGCCGCCATTGCTGTTTTTTGAAAGGAGCCTAATACCCATGCCCAAAAAAGTTCAGACTATTTTAGCTGAAGACAAACCTCTACTTGTCTCTCCAACAAGAAAATGAAAACACCTGGCTTGAGAATGAGAACAAATCTATGAATGAGAAAATGGCAAAGAAGTTCGTAGAAAGAGCACATAGGATACTGAGGAGGGGAAATTAAAATTTTGATGATTATAACAGAGCTCAGAAATATCAAACTATTAAGGCAAGAGCAGATGGCTGCAGGAGAGCACTTCAATTTTTACAGCATGATGAATTTACTCTAATAGCTGTGAAGGTAAAAAATAAGGTTGGGCAGATGGAGGAATTATTGTTAGAAAAACAAGATCCTAACTAATCAAAAAAAGGAAAATACGAGTGATTTGAGATCCGTGTTATTTGCAAAAGAAAGTGGCTTGATGACTCTTATCATGAACTGGCAATGACATGCAAGTCATTGACAAGGAGATAAGTTTTACAGAAAATGAAAAATAATCGCAACAATAAGTTTGAAATAAGGCCTGTTCCAGGAAATGTTTTTGGTTTTCAACAGTCAATAAAGAATGTCTTCTGCAATCTTCTTGAACATTATGAAATCGAAGATAGAATTGATAAGATTAGAATAACACTATCTGGAGATGGAACATGGGTTGCCAAAAGAATGCATGTAGTAATCTTCATTTTTACTCTTCCTGATTTTCCAAACAGTTGCAGTGCAACTAGAAACAACCTAATTGCAATTTTTGCTAAATGGCATATGATCATTGCAAAAGTTGACTCGGGATGCACATACAGCATCAACAAGGCCATCATCAGGAGCTTCAAAGATCTCAACTAAGTCAGGTTTACCAAGATAACAGAGGCCATTGAAACAGATGACACAATTGAGAAACCAGATGATGAGCCTGCTCCTGAAGTGCCCCAATCTGCATCATGGCCCATGGTCTTATTTGTGGTTTAAAAACTAGTTGAATGCTTGTTAAAATTGTAATGCCAGACAGATTTCCTGATGATTATTCAATGTTAATATCAGGGCTTGTGAAAAAGCAATCAAACATAGATTCCACTAACCATCAATTTAGCAGAAGGATTATCAAGGAAGGGTGCTTCATAGGATGACTTGTGACTTGTGTTTGTCATGGCATGGTGGACAAAGGCACATTGCAGCAAGTTATGAAACAGTCTGCTGAATTTCACAGTCAGGCCAAATGTGATTTGAATCATCTATGTATTTCTTTCGTACTATGTATTTCTTAATTTTTGACTTCTTTCTTGCTGACTCTACAAGTGGACTGTAGACAAAAAAATCTAATCCTCCCTCCTACTCGCATCCCACTCAAGTAGGCCTTTGCTATGGCCTTAGAGCTGCTGCAAAGGGTTCTCTTTGCTGAGATTAAGGTTTAAAAAAACAGCAATCATATTGAAAACTCTATTGTCTTCTGTAAGGGAAGTTGCAAAGCAAAGGGTGCAAGACAATATTATTATTTGGCAATATCGTCAACACAAGAGCTAAACAGTCTGTCCTCTATTCACTCTGAACTTGTCCTTGTAGCATTTTGCTACTAACAGAACAGATCTGGCGCATGCTTGTGCTTGGGGTTAATTTCAAAGCTTGGTCAAAATCTTTGCTGAATCAGGGAACAAGCTTTTGACGTTAATGCACAGACTGTACACTTACCTGAAGAAGTGTTTCACTCTGTGTGCAGACTCAGAAAAGAATGTCAGCAGCATCCTTTAACAGGGTTGTAATTGAGAAGCTATGTTCTTTATATGGAATTATAGACCATGGAATGATGGAGACCGTTACAGGCCAGATATTCATTTTATTTTACACAGTTTTCTTTGACTCAATTTTCCACAGTTTGGTGAGAGTGAGCTTTGAACTTGTGGCCTCCTTCTTCTCATTTTCTGATTTCATATTTAATTTCATATACGTTGGTAGTTAAAATGCGAAAGTTTCTAAAATGTATGTCGATATATTACTAAAATACCATTTTTTCAAACTTATAAACCAGTTGGTTTGAGTAATAAAATATCCACAGATAATGGTTTGAACCATTGTTGTGAAGCAGTTTCATGACGTTTTTCCAGTTCCATGCTCTCAGGGCTTGAGCCTCATCAATAAAGATGCTGTCATGCCTTCTTCTTTAATATCAGACAGATAGCTGACCTTGGAGTTTCGTGTACAAATGAAATATATATGCACAACTATTGAACATTTTTATCGAGTTCTATTATTAAAATATCCACTTTATCGCCCAATAGCCCAATTAGATTAAATATCACAAATTGCACAAGACTTCTGTAAGCTTTGAAATGAAAAAGAATTTTTAGGTTTTGTTGTATTAAATCTTAAATCGTCTCCTATAAGTCTATAAAATCAACAAAAGTCAGATCAATGAAAATATTTGTTGTAATGAGCAATATCAACAGATTGTATTTCAGTTGGTTGGCATATCGCTATAACAATTAGTGAATGCAATTTTACCAAATAAAAGATCAGATATCGCTGCAAACAGAAAAAGTGTCATTTAATCTTTGCAGCGATATCTGATCTCTAAATTGGTTAAATTGCATTCACTAATTGATATAGCGAAAAATTCTTTTTCATTTCAAAGCTTACAGAAGTCTTGTGCAATTTGTGATATTTAATCTAATTGGGCTATTCATACCTTGTTTTTATCTATTTAGAAAACTTTGGAAACCAAACCAAACCATTTTCACTTCATTTTGTAGCATTCCTAGCTCGTGCTTACGTAAATGTAGTTTTAATCAACACGTCAACAACCAGTAATGACAATAAAAATATCACAACGTTACAGAAATAGAAAAACACAAGAGAAATGTTTATAGAAAATATAATAATCTCCACTGCTCCAGTTTATACCTATGAAACATTTTAAACAGATTTTACTTTACAATTTGACCTTCAAAACGAAGTAAACACGCTCTAAATTACATGAAATCACAGTCATATGAAATAAAGTGGTTATTTTAACAATAGAACTCGATAAAAATGTTCAATAGTTGTGCATATATATTTCATTTGTATTCGAAACTCCAATTGTCAATTATGATGTTCATTGTAAATATGATGTCTTTGCTGTATTAGGATATGTATATAAGTTGGTTTTTATTAGCCCACTCTCTTGAGAGTACGAGCTGTTTATTATTAATAAGAAGTTTATTATTTATTAATATTATTATTATTACTTAACACCTTTTCATCATTCCGTCATTCCATATTCCGTCATTCCGTATTCCGTCATTCTGTCATTCCGTATTCCGTCATTCTGTATTCGGTCATTCAGTCATTCCGTATTCCATGTTTTAAAGATAGCCATAGCTTACCTAATCAAAGTAATGTTTTGTTGTACTAGTTTTGATATGGTGTTAGTGTGTGATTTTGTGCCTCTAAAAGTTTTAAGCATCTGCTCTGGAGAGGATAATAGGACTGTAAGTTGACAGAAAGAGTGTAGGCCTTGGAGATGTTTAAGAAAAGTGTTAATACAGTTATTGCAACTCTGGAAAACATTTTTCAAAGTCAGTTGGTAGGAACAGCACTATTCTGACAGTTTTACAACCAAGATATAACTTTATAGTAATTTCTACATTGGGTATTATCATTGCAGTTTCAGCAAGCTGCAGAGTTACTAAATCCAATATAAAAGAGCTCAGATTTGATAGTCCAAGAACACTGGTAGGAGTGATGGCGCTTGCTGCACGATAACAAAGTCAGGGTAACTGCAGACTTGTTGTACTCCTGGCTTACAAAGGCACTAAGTGCATTGATAATGCTCTCAGTCTGACATGAGAGCTGGCTCAGGCCAACAGCAAGCTGCAAAGGAAACAGAGATCTTGCATAGAGATACTCCAGGCTACCAGGGAAAATCGATGTGTTGAAGGCTACGAGGGAGTATGGCTTGAAAGTGCTGAACACGTCCTTCTCCAAAATGGTATTGCTGTCTCTTATTTGTGACAGCCGTCTATGACCTGCTGAAGGATGGCTGTGGCAAGTTCAGGAATATCTTTGTTCATGGACCATCTAACTGTGGGAAGAGTCTTTTACTGAATCCTATTATGCATATTTCTGATACATTCAGCAACCCAGCACACGGAACATTTGCGTGGGTTGGTGTAGATGACAAGGAAGTAATTCTCTTGAACGATTTTCATTGGAGTCCAGTGATAATTGATTGTAAATCTTACTGCTTCTGGTTGAGGGTGATACCACACATTTTCCAGCACCAAAAAATGCATGTCATAGACAATGAGCTTGCTAGCGACATGCACATTTTTGCAACAGCTGACATGCCAACTGTGCTTGCAAAAGAAAGTAACGTACACCCGATCAACACAAGAATGAAAGAGGTAAGATGGCGACTTTTTTCCATCTGTGGAGAACAATTAAAGAAGAAGATCAAAAAAAATATGGAAAGCCTTGCAGAGCTTATTTTTACATATTCTTCACAGTTTTCGCCTTTTTCTATTCAATTAAGATAAAAGAGTATTTATTTAAGGTCAGAGCGAGTACTGTTGCTAATGACGCCTTTCCTTCAAACACGACGTTAGCAATTTATATCATGGGAAAGACCTCGAAACACTGATTATGAATTGAGTTTTATTGTGGATAATGAATTCTGCACTGGAAAGAAGCACATGAAAATGTAGCCAGGTACTGTCATGAGTATTGTTGTTGGTACTCAGCATAGATTTCAATGCAGAGGAAGATTCTATAAAATTATTCTATTGAGGATTCCTTTACTGTACTATGTGTAATACTTTATATCATGACAGTAACCAATTGAACAGTTCTGTGTCATGCAATGTTAGATCAATAACTAGGTAATAGATGTATAATACATGCTTAGAATTAAAAGAGCAAAGAGCAATTTCAAGTGCATTTATAAATCAATCTGTTTTAGCAATTTTGACCTGGAGAAAACAGAATTCATTCTACACAAAGTTAATATTTCATTCACTTTCCCTTATTTACATTCATGTATCGCAATCCTTACTTCTATACTTTTGTAGCGTTTTACTGAGTAAAAATTCTTTAACCCGTCTCAGAATTTTTTTGCAAGGAGGGGTAGACTGTAGCAGGACAGGATGAGTCTGGGCATGAGTAAATATAGCCTTTCTATCGTATTAAGTGTAATGTATAGACTTTCTCTTTTTTTTTCATTCCTTTGTTCTCTCTGTAATTTTTTTGGTTAGTAAGTGTATATAAGTTGTAAGTAATGTAAATTCTAGTCAGTCTTGAATCACAATAATTTCAGCAACTGTCATATTCCTGGCTCTGTGTCTCAGCAGGTAAAACACAAGTCTTCAACATGCACCATCCATCCCTATCCCTATTAGAAACTGTGGCTCCTGCTTGCAAAATGAAATTTTAAAGGAACAGAAAGGTGGGAGGAATCGATTAACCAATCAATTTGCTCTAATAAAATTGTCTGCAATCTGATTGGGAAGATAAAACGTTGTCGGGCAAGACAAATTTCTGGACTGTAAAATTACAAGTGGCATCTAGCAATTCAATTCAATAGCCACATTACAAACCACTTGTGTATCAAGTCTAGTGGATCACTTCCACAAATCTTTGATTGTTATAAGGATGCAAGTTCTTGGGCACTTTCAATGAACAGTGGAGCAAAGAATTGGCTGCATTACAGGAACAAAAGTCAACACCATTGCAAGCTCTAGGGGTAGAAAAGTGAAAGTCATCCCATTGCTGGCAAGAATTTTCAAAGCTTTGACATTGGGTCGCTTTCTGCAATGAAGTACGGAAGAGAACATGAAAAAGATGCAAGGGAGGCCTTTTCTGAGCAAGAGGTTAAAAAGCATAGAAAGGGAAAACTACTGGAGTCAGGTCTACTTGCAAGCTATTCTTTTCCGTTTATAAAAGTAACCCCTGACAACACTTTCCATTGCAAGTGCTGCGAGGATGGTGCCAAGGGTCATGTAGAGTACAAGTGTGCATACATGATAAAAGATAAAAATGATTTGATGCATATGCTGAACTTGACTAACTTGAGATAGGAGCAGAGGGTGAGCCTAGTCTACTTTGCAGTGATAAATATTACAGTCAGGTCATATGTCAAACGGCTCTCCTTGGTGCAAAGCATGGCTATTGTGTAGTATGGACTCCAGTTGGATCTTCATTTATTGAAAAGGTCCCATTTGATGCGGAACTTTGGTCAGAGCTAGAGAGAAACGCAGTGGTCTTCATTGTTGCATGTTGCTAGAGTGCTGCTGAAACAAAGACAAATAGCATATTGCCTATCGTGCAATAAATTTTGTTTGTAGCCAACTGACATAGAGAAAAAGGAGGATAATAGTAATTGGCTCTGTGCACAGTTGAAGATAGCTCCCAAAGAGGAATTGATCCGTCAAACGTGCGTAATAGAACTTGAATATTGAAAAACTTAATAATATTGAAAATCTTTAATGTTTGTTTTTGATAAACGCTTCAATGAAGAGAGCTATGCGAAGTTCTTATTTTCTGTAGAAGAGTTTGCAAAAATATAGTAATTTAATACAACCATTAAGTATATTTCCGAATTTAATGGTATTTTCATTGGATATTCTGTAGATATTAATTAGATGTTCAGAGATAAATCGTTCACAATTTCGAGCAAAGGTACTCTTAAATTTGTCAGTGCTGGACATACAGTAACGATTTCGTCAATAGGCAGCAAAAAAAGAACTGGAAGTTGTGATTTTAATATTCTGTATTATTTTACTCATCGAAAAGCTGAGGTTGAATGGAGCACTGAGAAAAGAAAAAAGTACCTTCACCCTGATTTGAGTTCCCTTGAAAAATGCTTTGTAGAGGTACTTTTAAGCAAATCGCAGCTGCTGCATGGAATTCTGCACCTCTTAAACAGCATTTTTTTACTGAAATTGCGAAGCAAATCCACAAGGAATGTGTTTCACTTTGCCAAAAAGGAACAGAGAAAGAGAGCAAAAAAGAAAAGACAGCTCTTTGAGAAGAACAGACAAAGAGAGCATGTTGGATTTCTCATTTGAAAAATTGACTGCTGAACTCAGTCAAAAGGCTCCTTTACTTCTTGTTGCACTAAAAGCTTCTGCACTCAAAGTTGAAGATAAGAATGCAGACTGGATAACATCAGTTGGAATTGCAGCTGCAGCCTGCTTAAGAAACAGATCTCGAAATATGACTGCTGTGCAGCTACTCATAGCTATTCTTGTTAGACACTCAGGATTCTCGGTATGATACTATTACAGCAAATCTGCATAATTGATTGCATTGAACTAGAATAAAATCATACCCTTGCATTGCTATTTCCATTCATTGGTGTACCCTACCATTTTTTTAATTTCCTAATTTTTAAATGTTCAGATGTGCATGAAAAGAATGCTAGCTTTACGACTGATGCCATCTTATACTTATTTCTATAGGAATTTTTATAAGAAGCTTACACAATTTGGCTATAACCATGATGCAAAAATTATTGAGAAAGTGAAACTGGAAGGGTTAAGGACAACTGCACAAGTAATTGTAATAGTAATTCATCCAACTAATGAGGAATTTGAGAAGAGACTAGAGGTACATCTTGTTTTAGCCTCAATGCTAGTATATTTACCAGTTCATTTCTTTACATTAAATTAATCTAATATAAAACATATTTGGTTACGCCCGCTACGCGGGCGTTTTTATCCGCAGACTCAGTACCCGCTACCCATTTAATGCTTTTGCAGGGATCATGGATGCCTCGTCCCAAATGAAAACTGTGGTTTGTAAGAGCCTGTGTGCTCTTGCACTTTGGCGCTTTATATTGCAAGTTGATTGTGGCAATAAGGGGATAGGTATTTGAAAAGTTGAGTGCGCTGTAGCACCGTTGATAAGTAGTGTGCTAGCTATGCCTGAGTATGCTACACAAATAACTATGGTGTTATACAGGAAAGTCTTACCTGTTCCTGCTGGCCCATCAACAAAGTAGCAGTTTTGCTGTGAATTGGTCTGTACTGCATGCATGACTGTTTCATAGATGTGACGTTGTTCAATATTCAAATTTGCATGCATTTCTTGACCAAGTCGCTGCTCTTCTTCTATATCTATGTGATGGATATCATTTTGTGGTTGCACAAAATTGTGTGGCAGCTGTGGAAGATCCACAAAGTCTGCATCTGTTATTGATTTGCCATGAACTCTTAGATTGGTATCAATGTCCCACAACAGAAGATGCAAATGCCTGTCTTCGAAAGTTATGGTGGGATCATTGAAATGCTGCTGATCTTGATGAATGTAATCTTCTGCCATAGCATCTTTGAATTCATCAAAAAGTGCTCTGATATCTGATGGTGTTTGGAAGACGATTAGGGTAGCAAATAATTGCCTCATTTGATAAGGCATGTTCATAAGCTGTGCTTCTTGTAAGCAAGCTCTGTGCTCTCTGTCATCTTCAAGCAGTCCCATTGCTCTTGCTGCTTCTTTAAATGTGGCATGTGTGTGGCCATCTATGGTTCTAAGGTTCTCAAATGATGTTGCACCTCTACAGTGTAGTAGAAGTAACCTTAAAGCAAACCTTTCTTGCTGGGAGGGCTGAACTTGATATATACGACCAATTATTGATGTCGTAATACGCTGCCTTTGTTTCCATTTTTTTGTAGTGTTGTCAAAAGTATAGTGCTCTGGAATTTCATGGTAAAGGTACTGACGTGCCTGCTCATCTTCTAGATTGAGTTGGAGCCATGCAGTTAGTGTTGTGTTATTGTTGACATGAAGAACTCTGTGCTCCTGTCCCTCATGGAAATAGATGTTTTGCTGAAGCGGAAGGTGGATTGCAAGTCGTATGATTGTGTGACTTCGATCATGCAACTTGAACTGCAAGATTCTGAAAACAGCTTGATGTGGGCCAACATACCTTGCATTAAGGTATTGCATGATTTCATCATGATGGACAGTGTTTTCTCTGATTTCCAGATGAGCACAATCATAACCTTTGTTGATGTACTTAAAATGTACTTAACACTTGCAATTGATGTGCATATTTCAACATTGATGTGGCAGTTGAATTTCATCAAAAGCTGTGGATTATGTGGTACAACCCAGGAATCATTCACTCTGTGATTACGTAGTTCTGTTGTGTGCTGTCCACGTCTTCTGTAGAGTGGGTAGCCATTGACATTGAAGTCAGTTTCCTGGTTAATAGCTTTTGGGAAGTTTTTCTTGCATGTCCCATTAACCATACAAACACATGTTGGATTGAGTTCGCCACAAGGACCATGAATCATGTGCTTTTTGACCACCTGATGGAGTTGTGGGTTTACTTGTGCATCGGGTATTTCAGCTGATACCAGTCTGTCAACATCTGCTGCTGTTCGGGGTTTGTCTTCATCGTGAAGAAATAGCAGAATGTGTGCATGTGGTAAACCACGTTTCTGAAACTCTATTGTATAGACGTAAGCCTTGACACGGCCTAGTACATGTCGTTCCAGAAGATCTTTGAGTAGCTCTTTGAGTTTTAATTGAAAGACACGTGTGACAATGTCTGGTCTGTCACTTGGTTGTTGACGTGGATTAATGTTTTCAATTACTTCAGTCCACCTAGGGTTTGCTGTCATGGTAAGAAATATGTCTGGTTTGCCATACTTTCTAACAATAGTCATTGCATCTTGATAATTCTGGTACATGTTGCGTTCACTACCCTTGTATGTGGAAGGTAGGATAACTACACGGCCGACATTTGCATTGTTTTCTTCAGCCCGTGTACGAACATGATCCATGAGGCCTTGATAGGATTCAACTCTCAATTCTGCTTGATGCTGTCTTATGTATGCAAGTTCATTACCCTCAATTTTTGTGTAAGCATCAACCAGATATTGTTGGAATAGAAGGCCTGCATTATGAATTGTTGAAAATTCTGGTCTGGATGCAAGTCTGTATGCATAGAACTCGTTCAAACTCAGACGTGTTCTTCTGTTGCGAACTGGGTGCTGCTGGCGGTTTTGTATTTGAAGATCTGTTTGCCAACCAAATTCGCCATGGAAGAAGAGTAGAGGGTATGTCATGGGATCTGCATTTGGTGATGTAGCTTTGATGTGTATTGTGTTGTTATCTGCAGTTGGATATATGACAATATCCCTGTCTGCTGGATTTGGGGGTGCTCCTTCTTCACCAACATAAACTGCAGCAACTTCTCTTGCAACAGGATCATCATAACGGCGGTCTTGATGCGGACGTCTAGCCATTATCATGCGCACTGGTGGAACTGGCTGATTGTTTGCTGCAGCATTGTTTCTTTCCTGTTCAAGAATTTGGCCCATGTTTCTGAACTGCATTACATATGGATTTACAGATGTGAGCTCATCTTGAAGCATACGCAAGATTTCATATTGAAGATTGATATTCTCTGGATTGGCAATACGTTCCCTCAAGGCCTGATTAGAGTCAAGGATGTAGAGTTGTGCATACTGTCTTCTTTCACCTTCTGGTGGGTCAGCGTGGCTTGTCAAGTGGTAGGCTTGACCATGGATTGTGATGACCTTTGGTCCCCTGCCAGGGTGACGATCAATAGGAGCATTCCATGATGCCATAGCTAGCACAGAATTGTATTTCCGAATGTTGTCTTTGAAAAGGGTTGAATAAGGGGAAAGACCTTGATAGAGCTCTATTAAAGCTTGTGATGGTGGTTGTATTCCTGGGAGTGAAACTTTGCCAGCAAAACAGCATTTGTTATATTGACGCAAAGTGTTTCGTTCTTCTGGAAAATATAGAGCATGGCAATGTTGGCATAGATTGTCCATTCTGCCAAGAGTATGCTGGTCAGGATATTCCTGAACTGGTTGATCTCCAGGTTGAGCGTTGTCATTATTGTGCACCTGTACAGGAGCTTGAACTTCAGGATAGTTTCCATGTTGGTTTAGTTGTTGTCTTTGTCTTGCATCATCAACTTCATTTTGCAATGCATGTAATTCCTGTACTGGGTCTGCCAGAGGTAGCTGCTGATTGTTAGCAATGTTATTGTGTTGATTTTGTGCATGTTCATAACGCTGCCTCCGGCGCTGTCTGGCTGTCCGTGCATTTACTTGTCCTCTCCGTCGTTGTGGCATGACAGATAGGTAGTGGCTATTCTTTATTTGATAGTAGTAAGAAATGTGTTTGTAAGTAATGATCGTAAAATAAAGAGAAGTTAATCATGTAAGGCTAAAACCTTATGGAGGGCAGGAAAATTATGGCACAAATATTGACAATGGTGATGGTAAGAGTTTGTAATAAAGGTAATTTCTGAAAATTACAATGTGTACTATAATACAGTGTTGTTGTAAAGTGCATGAGAGATTATTTGTATTACCGTGGTGATGGAAAGCAAATTTTATGAAGTTATATTTTAATTAGAATGTTTGTGGTGTACAGTATGGATGGTTATTTCTTTAAATTTGCATTCATACTGAGAGGTATATGCATACAGTATTTGTACCATGATACAGTGTTAAAAATCCTAAAGATACAATTTGCATAAATACAGTATTGATGGAAACCTGATGTCATGAATGTATACTTTTATTGCAATTGTTTGTGGTGTACAGTATTGATGGTTATTTCTTAAAATTTAGCATTGATACTTACTTTTATTACAATTGTTTGTGGTGTACAGTATTGAAGGTTATTTCTTTAAATTTAGCATTGATACTGAGAGATATTTGCATACAGTATTTGTACCATAATACAGTGTTAAAAGCATGAAGATACAATTTGTATTAATACAGTGTTGATTGAAACCAGATGTCAGAAATGTATAATTTTATTACAATTGTTTGTTGTGTACAGTATTGATGTGGAAATTTATTTAAATTTAGTATTTATACTGAAAGAAGTGCATGAAGTGTTGATGTTAATCCCTGCAAGTAATGTTTGTACCATATAACAGAATAAGTGTTCATGACCTATAAGTCGCAATTTCAGATTTGTATATCTAAATGTAATGTTTGTATCGTAAGGAAATAGAGTTTCGTGAAAAAGAGAAGAAATGGAGAATGGCAGATCCTCAAAAAAATAAAGCCAAACTCCCATAACAATCTGTTAAAGTACAGTCCCTAGGTGGGGCACATCGGTTCGAGGGGCAATTAACTCCAGGAGTCACTCCTGGAAAATGATGTAGACCTTTGATGGAAATGTTATTATTTCATAGAAATGCCTTCGAAATCATTTTGTTGAAAGGAAAATATCTGTCGCTTGTTGGAGAGTGAAATGTCCCTCGCATCGGTTACTGTTCATAAAGAGAAACAAACAGGTTGTTTATAGAAAACATTTATAAAACTGCTGTTATGTATAATGAGAAACGTTGTTGGGAATATAAATATATAGAAATAGTTTTTGAGTGGTACAAAATTAGAAAATATAAACGTTAATAGAACGGAGGAAATGGATCATAAAATATGCTCACATAAATTAAGCCGGACGGATGCCCTCCCCCGAAACGATTTGTTGGGTATAGTCCCTGGATGGGGGAAATGGATTGGAGGGGCAATGCACGTCGTTGTAATTGTGTACACCATTGCTGGAAATTCTATTATTTCATAGAAATGCCTTCTAAATCCTTTTGTTTCAACGAAAATAAAAAAATTTAGCGTTAAGTACTATCGAATAACTGACATGGAACAAAATTTTATAAGAAGGATTCAGTACCAAGAAAGAAGACAAATTTTGACGATATTGCAGGCATTACCCTTTCGTTCTTGTGAGGGGAAATGTCTTTCATTTTTTTTTTTGAGGGTGAAATACCCCACGCATCTGTTAATGCTGCAATTTGTAATGAGGAACGTAGTTTGGTACCTATAGAATTATTATACAAATAGTTTGTGAGTGATATAAAATGAGGAAATGAGGAGAAACAGGGGAGCATATCGGGTTATTATATATTTAGTATCGATGGGAGCATATCATGAAGAAAAGCATGAAACAAACCTCGTGCTGACTATAATGTATGTCTCAAATATGACGCTTTCGACGAACTGACCACCAATGGAAGAGACTGTATTGGAAAGAAAAAATTGAAAGTAAAACGTTGGAAAGTAACAATTTGCAGAAGCGATATAAGAAAAGTTGAATGGAATAAAGAGTTAAAAAGCCTGTGGAACAACAGTTTCCGATGGCCACTGTCGCGCACACAGAGTTCAGAGAAGAACAATTTGTCTGAGTACGTTTGCGATGATATAGAATAGGAAAACCTCAAATGAGATATTTGCGTGGGGGTGTGAGATGAAGTAAACAATGAGATAGGATATAATATGGCGCCATGGGTTGCTTAAAAAAAGTGAAGGCAAAAGGATTGTCCATTAAATTTGAAATTGAGGCAAGTGTTTGCGTGATTGAGGCAAGTGTCTGACAGTTCTTTATAGAATCAATGAAAGTCGCAGACAGATTTGAAATAGATGAGGGTATGATATTTGTGGCGGTGTTTGAAATGATGTTTTGTGTGTGTGTTTAAAGGAAACATATTGAAACATAAGTGACAATATCATTTGAAATACTGAAGGTTTTCGTTTGACGTCACGTCAGCAATTGTCGAGAGTCAACTGGTGTTCTAATGGCTAATAAGCGTAAAAATTTATATTCAACTCATGCCTTTTTGAAGAAAAGAGCAGTCGATCTGAGGGACGATTCAAGCCATGGAAATGACGTACAGCTTTGCTGGAAATCCCATTGTGTTAATGGGAAACCCTTGTAACTCCTTTTGTGTTGACGAATATGTCATAAAATTTTTTGAACAGTGAAATGGCCGTCGAGTCAAGGCTGAAGGTGAAGGGAGTAAACAATGTCATAAGAAAATATCGTTTGGATTGAACAAGCTCATCTCGCTTCCAGTCTGTGAAGGGTGGGGCATTTCACTCATTTTAAATGTCTTTTCTAGTACACCCTAAGCTGGAATCTATATTGTTTTCGTAGGAATCTTGTAAGAATCCTTTTGTTTCAGGGAGTGAAATGGCCCTCGTCTTTTTCGGTTGCCGTTAATTCTATAGATTCAATGGAAGTCCCTGGGAAATCCTTTTGTTTCAACAGCTATGGTTTGCCTGTAGTCTCAATACTGCATGGTTTTTGCATATAATTTTTATATAAACTGTAAGGAATAAATAGTGGTGAGGCATTACAGTAGACCTTGTTAAGTATAGACATGTTACAATGGCTAAAATATGTTTAAAGTTATGGGTGAAAAGTGTCTAAACTGCTGGAGAAGGGGAATAATTTTCGAGGAACGAAAAAAAATGGAAGAAACTCTTTATACGCGAGAGTAGTGATAATAAATCTTGCAGTTTGCAAGAGGAAAGCTTCGGTATTTCATGCAGAAGTGCGCAGAGATTCGTGCCTTAAAGCCGGAATGTAGACAGGATGCAGAGAATTATTTTCTACTTGTTTCATCATAACAAAAATATTTATAAAATTAAGAACATTTTTATTAGTGTCAGAACTGTTTGCTTCAGAAATGTTTACTTGCTGATCCTTTTCAAGTTGTGGGGGCTCCATTGATTCAGGTACCTGGACCTCGCTGTCTTCGATGGACTTGACATCATCTTGCATATCCATATCCATCATGTCGATGGAGACGATGCTGTCGTTTAGGTCATCATTAAGACTTTCATTGATGACCCTGGAGAACTCATCTTCTTGCATATTGGCGATGGTAGCCTTTAAACGAATATAAATTTGACGCAGCCTGCTTTCCAGGGACAGGATATCAGACTTGCACTTTCTTATGTACTTGTGACTGTTGTTTAGCTCTTTCATCCTGAAATAAAATAGTTCATTAAAAAACTTATTTAAAGTTCGTAATAATTGATGGAAATAAAATGAGCCTTATTGGTTGAAAAATAGTTGAAAAATTGTTTATTCAATAAAACTCACTTGATTGCAGTTTCTATCGTAGATCACAGTCAGGAAGAAATGAACACATAAATGAGATAGAATTGGCTGTACGAAGCTTGTAGAGCCAACGCATGTGGGGATCAGGTGACCCCCAATTCTCAACAATTTTGGCACTTGGGCAGAAAATGAACTGCGCCCCTCAAATTACACACTTCAATATATGTACTGGAATTGCGGGTGTCAAGGTAAAAATCACACCCGCATCACGGGTGTCAAGGTAAAACCTCGCCCGCATCGGGGGCGTTAAGGTAAAAAGCTAATCTGCTATTAATCAGGAAGATCTTTCAGAACACCTGCAGTAGAAACGAAGACAGGAAAGTATCACGTTCTAAAGTAATACTTTTCAGTTTTTGAATGGTAAAGATTATATCAGTGTTTCTTACTGTAAACGTGTATGAAAGAGCCACAGGCGCCAGTGTCTGACAGAAAAAATCGTTAGAAATTCCTAATTGGTTGGTGTGTGTTCCGTTGCAAAGCCTAGGGCACGACCCCTCTCCTAAAACTGCAGTCATTGATAAAACATAAACTGACGTTGGGTTGAAACATATTATTTGAAATGAGTTAATCGCTTGCTGTATATCCTTAACAGATTCGTTTGAAATCCCTGGGAAATCCTCTTGTTTCAACAGCTATGGCTAGCCAATAGGCTCTACACGTTTTTTTTATAAGGAACCTTTGGTCTGAGTTGAGGCTGGAGTTCCTTAACTCTTCAACAAAATGAGGCTGAAAGTTCCTTATACTGTTCCTTGTTGTGGGGTATGTATAAATACTACTTTTTACAGCAAATCCATATAAACTATTCTTCATTTCTAACTTTAAGTATAAATGGAGCTTTTTGGGGGAGAACGATGAGAAATATATTGTACTTCTGTTCCTTTTCGTACAAACCCTATTGTTCTTAAAAAAAGAGTTTCTTAGTTTTTCATCCGAGCCTCGACAGTTCCTTAAAGTTCCTTAATTTTTTGGGAATTTTCAGCCTCGAGTTCCTTATAAAGGTGTTCCTTATAAAAAAAAAAAACGTGTATTGTCCATGGGTTTAAAATAAACTGACTTCGACTTGAAACAACTTCTTTGAAATGAGATAATCGCTTGCTGTATATCCTTAAGGGATTCATTTAAAATCCCTGGGAAATCTTTTTGTTTCAACAGCTACGGTTTGCATATAGTTTGTATGGTTATCCTTGCAATTCTATTTTCTGAAATATGTTTGGGGTCAGGGCAAATTCACTCCTTGAAATGAGGTTCTCGCTTTTGTGACAATGCAATGACATAAAAAACCCTCCCCTTATACGCGAGTGTTGTAGTATAATAAATTTGCGTTCCTTATTAATTTCGAACTGCATTTTATCTGCGTTTGTAAAAAAGCCGTCATATAGACAGAAGGCAAAGAACTGAATTTACATGGTTCATTGTTGCAAAATGGTTATAGCTAAATACTGTCGGACAAAAAATTATAGTTAATGCATTTAATGTTCTGTAGTAATGTTTAAATCTACGACATGAAATGAACACACAAATGAGATAGAATGGGCTGTACGAAGCTTATAGACCCAACGCATGCGGGGATCAGGTGACCCCCAATTCTCAACAATTTTGGCACGTGGGCAGAAAATGAACTGCGCCCCTCAAATTACACACTTCAACGGGGTAGCTGACAATGAAATGGAAGGAGAAACATTTCCGCATGGTAATACTAACCATTTCGTAAAATTTCATTTCATATATACAGTGCCATTCTTATTATATATATTTACAGTTTTTTCAGAGTTATTGGTGTTCTTCTTTTTGTTTCTGTTATTTTTCCTTGATTTTTTACTTCTTTCACATAGAGTTTCGATTCTTGCCTACACAAAAAAAGAAAACCATAAAAAGAAAGGATAATGTATCAGATAATGCACCACTGAAATGAAATGAAGGAAGATACACTGGTGTTAAAGAAACGGAAGAGTGACCATGGAAGTTGCAAAATTGAAGTGCAAAATTAACAACAATTTGAAAATTTTAAACCACGAATTTCGACAAACGGTACAGAGATAAAGTACTGAAAAAAGAACAGAAGTACCTGATATGACGGAGCACCTCTCCCTCCCTGTTGGTAAACTGAAATCCCTGGTCTTTTGTAAAATCCAGTTTCTTGGCGACTCGTCGCTTGAATGTAGAGACATTTTGCTCTGCCTTCCACTCTATTTTCTAAGAAAGAGAATCGACAAACATCAATAACTAACTTTGATTGCTTTGATCTGATTTATTAGACATTATTAGATACGTTGTGATGTATAAATTATTGATTGTTAATGAAATGTGCAGTAACTTACGTAACTTTTCCTTTTGAAAATGACTTTCATTTTCTTTGTATTTGAAGTCCCTTTGAGGTAGCTACTACTTTTCTGCCCTAGCTGAATGGTGAACTGGGCGTTCCAGTGGGGGTAGAAATAAGAAAGGGCGGATGATTGGCAAGTACTGTCCAAGTTTTAAGAAAGGGCAGATGATTGGCAGGTACTGTCCAAGTTTAACAAAAGCGTCCGCTACTGAAATCAAAACTTTTCCAGACCGAGAGAAAAATCTAATTTTTAACCAACTTAAAGTTCGAAAAAGATTTAGAAAAATACATGGTGCACTGCCTTGGGAGTATAAGGTTCAAACAAAAAAAGAAGCACATTTCTAGGTGGCCCAGGAAAAAAGCCTTTTGGGGGCAAAAGTACAATGGGCCAGAACAAAGGGCACCCTAATTTGCATATAAGCAGATTAGTAATATATGATTTCAGGTCAATAAAGATAAGTTTCAAGAAAATTGTGATGAAGAAGAAATCAGAGATAGAGTCCGTGATGCAATTACGAAATTGAAAGATGACATGTTGGAAGATGAGGAGGTGGAGAAAGTTTCCGTTTTTCAAAAGGAGCCTGTACCATTATCACCTAAGTATTTAACACAGCCATCAACAACTAGAGAACCTGGCAGTGAAGTAGATATGAAATATAGAACAGTTGCACCTGATACTGGAAGAAAGTTGACGCTGGATAACGCAGACATTGATCAGCTTGCCCATGAGATGACTGAAGCACATCAAAATCCTGATGCCCATCATTGTTGGCTAATTTCAACTGAGAATAGAGCTTACAGAATTGATCTGCCAGGTGACACACCTATATGCCCATTGGAAGAATTAGATAATGGAGAATTAGACAATTTTCGCAGCAATTTTATCAACTTGGTGAAACAATGATGCGTTGGTAACAAACAATCTGATTCATTATGAGAAAATGCTATTTTGCAAATGCAATAAATTATATGGTCATAATCACGAAATTTAATCAAATTTACTTAAACCTCTATGAATTAGACCATGCACACTTTTGTATCTTTCCTTTGTCATGATACTTTCAATCATATCATTCAGTTTGAGTGGTTATATGGAAGAGAAATGTATAAAGTCATTATTAAATGAAGCTAGAGTTTATAAATGTTTTTTTTTTAGACTCTGCTTGGTATGAAGATAATTATATATGAAGATAAAGACACTGCAGATGGAATGCATAAGGTCTTAAATCATCAAATACAAGATGGAGAAACAAGATGGTGAAACAAAACAAAACAAAACAAACAAACAAACAAACAAGATGGAGAAACAAAATTTGCAAACCAGTAGAGAGGGGGACAAATGCTCTCTTTGAAGTGTCAAATGAATTTACTGCTAAGGAGCATCATGATGGTTCCCATTTCGAAATTGCGAATTTTCATGGAGGGATGAAAATTTAAGAGGTAAAGTGAATAATAAGTGTTTGCAAATACTCCTGCAAATAGGAAATCACTTGCCAATGAAGAATACTGAGATTAATTTCACTCCATTAGATTTATTCTGTATATAGCAATTGTGCAACAATACTTGTCACCCTATACATAGGATTTTATTTTGCAAAGATGATCAATAATAGAAGAATTTCACCTAATTCCTCATTATAATGCATTTATTTTTTTGCTGGTATTCAACAATTTTTACCACACTACATCATCTACAGACAAATGCACACTTAACAGTGATCACAATTTAATAAATAGAAGGAATGTTAACACTGATGTTGGCAACAATGTTAGTGCTTGCAAAATTTTTTTTCATCTAGCTGTTGATTCAAGGATTATTGCTGCTCCAATGAAAGAACTGAAAATTTAGGGTTTGGATGATCTCCCAACAGATGACATGCTTCCTGGAAACCTTAGCAGTGCATCAAAAAGTTTCAAATCAAAATTTGTGCAGGATCATTCAACTAAGATTGTGCAGAAGTATATCTTGCAGGAAGATAAGGTTGCCGCTGTATTTGAAAAACTTCAAGTAGCTCAAGAGTGTGAAAAGAAATCACTTGGAACAGATGACCATTCTAACTGCAGATTTGCAGGCTGTACCAAAACATTTAGGTTCAGTGGCAAGCAACGACAAGATAACGAGGTTAGTCATGGCAGACTTTCAAATGATATCACTTTATTTGCAACTGGATCATCTGTTTCTGAATTAGAGCAAGATGATATGAGAAATTATCAACTTTCTTTGCTTGAAATTTGTCTGTTATTGAAGAACTTTTTACGATGCAATAAAAGAAGGTAAATTAAATTCCCTCTAGAAATTAAATTATTGGATAGGGTCAGAATCAGACCCCTTTGGAAACTGCAACCATTTTACATCCCCTCTGGAAATATTAAAGACAATAGTTATGTTACACCCTTCCCCCTCTGGAAAATAAGTTTTTGCTTCAAACCCCTTGAAAACTTAGTTTTTGTTGATTCCGATCTAAGTTGTTAAAAAACTGCATTAACCTTTTAAAAAAAGTGAAAACTTGCAGCATAGGGTCGTACCTGAAATGCCTTATGAAAAACAAGAGATTTCTTCGAGAGAACAGGGGGACATGTAACCCCCCTAAATGACCCTCTAAAACCAGGAAACTATGTGCTGACCAATCAAGTGTCTCTTTTTAATTTTAGGGGGTACTGGGGTGCTTTAAGTGGCTCAATTGTTACTCATCAGTTTCAACATACACAAAGAAATATACTTTCAGACAGTAGTAACTTTTATCTCAAATGATGAACAAATAAAACAAAATTAATAAAAAAAGATATATAAATACAAGATGCAATATATGTACTATCACTGGTATTGTGTACTAGCGAAATTCAAAATGCAAATGTTCGGTAGACACTTTTAGGTTCTATGGAGTTTAACATTGTATCAGAAGTTGCAAAAAATGGATTTCTGTGCGTGAGATCATAGTCATATGATTTAATGTTTGCTACATGTTATTGTTATGTATAATTTCAAACATTAAGCAGCATACTGTAAAAATGGGATTTGCTTGCTAAACTAGTACAAAATCACTAATACTGTAGGGTATCAAATTCAAATTTGCTTCCATTTTAAATTGAATCGCCAAGTAAAACTGTTCAACTAAAAAACAAGCTCAACTAAAAGCATAGCAATGATCTTAATATCATACAAATTATTTAAATATTATTTACAAGTTCTTCACTAATTCAATACTGAAGAAAAAGGTTTGACTTCAATGAGTTTCTCGTCTTAAGTAAGTTCTAATTTTTCATTTGCTAAATATGATGTGACATCAATTTTGTATATAACATCTGGCTCGGTTTGGTACATTACTTTTATCCAGTTGTTTTCTTTATTCACGTCTAGCACTCTTGCTTTGTACCAGTCAGGCCGCCATCCACTGTTACCAATCTCATCCATAGTCCACCGAACTTTCACTTTGGCTCGCACTTTGAAATAATCATATGTATTAAACTGGAAATCGTTTTCTTGAAATGAATGTGATGATACCCTGATATTAGCATTTGGGTCATCCTGATACTGGCAAAGGACTCTGATCTGCAACAGAAAAAGATCTAAGACTTTCTCTAAGCTTTCTATTGACACATCATAAGGAATTTCAAGATGGTTTGTCGTATATGTTTTTGACATGCTTGCAATTTTGCGTGGATATTATTCGCTCAGCTTTGCTTCTTGTGGAGCCTGAAACAATCTTTCTTTCGTCCTCATCTGACGTGGGTGTAAAATATATCTCTCAACTTAATGTAGGATAATATTTTTCACAGTGTAGATAATCTCTTTCAGTTCCTTTTTCACATCATGATTGATCAAATGTTTTCGATTAGCCTTCAGCAGATAAACTTTCAAACACAGTTCTTCTTTCGTTCCATCAATACAGAGATTATGATAGTTTAGTATTGCTCTCAACTTTGCAACACTAAGCTTACACAACGTGCCTACTGAAGCTGGTTGCCATCAAAAATGGCTGCTTAAATTGCGATAAGGTAATCTCTTAATGTTGAGATAATCGCAAGGCCAGGTCAATTTTCGTACCTTCTTTTGGTAGTTTACTTTTGAAGCACATATTCTGCAATTCAGACTTTGTACGCTTATAAAGGTCTGTTTTCTGCTGTCTGTTCTGCTGTCAAAATTTCTTTTTCTAACATGATTTGGCGTTTTTTTCTTGATTTTTAAAATATTCTTCAACCTCCACTACAGGGAACCCAAGCCAAAAATGCAATGGAAAACCATATATCTTCCTTCAGATTAGAAATTATTGTTGGAATGAGCTTAAGGATCTTGCTCTGGATGAAAAAGCCATATTTATTTCAAATTGGGTTTATTATTCCATCTGTACAATTTTCAAATGGCAAGTAGTGCAAAAAGCCATTACTTTTTATCCAGTGCACGTAATCAGGAACTGTCTGCAGCTCAGTTCATGATGGATCTTCTTTTTGAAAGTGACAAATGTAAACTTATCTCGTCTTGACATTTTCTTTTTCATCATTTCGGCGTAATCCTCAACATACTTTCTTCTTGTTTCTGAATTTTGCCAGATGACAGAAAGGTCCCTCATTAGCCTGCTTGGTTTGCTATTGTATTCCAGTTCACAATCTCCTTTTTCTCTTTGTTCTTTGCTAGAAATGTTTTCAGTTCATCTTCATCGGTGAATAAATAGTCCTGATTGTTTACTCCTAAAAAAATGGCAAGTAACTTAACGTCAACGGATTCCTTGGGGGGTGCGGGCTATCTAGAAATATATAACATATTAACAGAAATTTATATATATATTCTTATTCTGCTAGAACAGAGATTCTGCTTGAACAGATGAAACCGGTAAAACCCGCTTTCTTTATTAAACTTTTAAATTCTTATTTCTTGAAAGCCTTGTTTGAAAAACTGTGATATTAAGAAACAAAAAAAAGTTTACATAATAAACAAAGAGATCTATTTGTATTCTTTATCTTGTGCATCCGACTTTATAGTATCTTTTATAATTGTCTCTTTACTGTATATAATATACTGTGTGTATATATATAGATTTGAGGATCATAAGCACCTACCATATACGATTGAAGTGCTTTTTCCACCAAATCTTGCTTCCGACAAACATTGCACTACATCACCGGCCATGGATTCCATATTTCTTTTGTGAACAATTGAGCCAAGAACAGCGTTGTCATTGTCGCAATTTCCTTGGAATGGACCATGCCCGGATAATGCTTTGTTTTCTTCAGCAGGCACTCTCTCCACAAAATTTCTCTTGCTATTGTACTCAGCATATGATACCTGGTCGACGCTATTGAGCCCAAGGAGATTTCTAAGCCTTACCAGTAACATTTGCAGCAGAGGACTTGAAGGTTGTTCCCCAGGACCGTTATCAACTTTAAAGAGCAGATTATCTATCATCGGTTCTTTTCCTGGTTTCCCGAAATTTCTCCACCATTGTGGGCAATGTCCTTAGAAGAGGAACTTTGTGGAATGCCCTGAATACAACTTCATGTCTATATTTATTTACCAAAGTAGTCCTTTTTTGTTTTGCTATTTTCTAGCGAATTGTGCTGATGTCGCTCCATACCACTCTTCTAAATTTAAGCAAACAAAACACCTTTCAAATGATTTTCTCCGTTCTTTGCTCGCAGCCATTTTTAAAGACATCGCATAGCGCTGAATGTGTGCTCACATGACACCGAGAAGAGGCGTATAGTATAGTTCAACTTTATGATCTTCTGGAATTCCGAGCACTGTTTGCTTTGTTTCAATGGGCATTGGATAGCGGCTATCGTGAAAGTACTGGTGATTGATGTTTTTGCTATCGAAGAAGAAACATTTTTGTAGATCTCGACGGCTATTACTAAAAGCAGGAACGGGGAATATCAGCGGGAACGGGCAGGAATCACCGGGAACGGACGGGAACGAGCGGGAATGACCGGGAATCAGCGGGAACGAGCGGGAACAAGCGGGAATGGCCGGGAATCAGCGGGAACGAGCGGGAATGACCGGGAATCAGCGGGAACGGGCGGGAATGACTGGGAATCAGCAGGAACGAGCGGCAACATGCGGGAATGACCGGGAACAGGCGGGAACAAGCGGGAATGACCGGGAATCAGCGGGAACGGGCGGGAACGGGCGGGAACGAGCGGGAACGAGTGGGAACGATCAGGAATCACCGGGAATCAGCGGGAACAGCTGGGAATCAGCGGAAACGGAGGGTTCTAAGAGTCACAAAAGATCGAAAAATAAATATTAAATGACAAAGATTTATAAGCTTAATGCCTGCCAAATCAAATCATCATTTTCAAATACTAATTAGGAAAAAAGAAGAAATTGAAAATATCACTAAATTTACTTTAAAAATATTTAAATCGAAAACACAAAAAATGCAACATTTTTATGTTTGAAGAATTCAAACATTATGTAGGGGTTTTCTGCAAACCGGATGAAATATACCTAGATAGATAGATAGATAGATAGGAATCAACAATAAGATCGGAATTTCTATTCTCTGTGCACACAATTTAAACAATCATTGAGTTAATGAATTATTTTAATTGCAATTCAAATGCATACAATCAAAACAATCGAAGAGGTTGTTCTGAGTCTTCGAAATTTGGCATGAGTTTGAACAACAAACTCATTAGGAAGCCATTAGCCAGCATGTGCTAAAATCTGGAACAAACAAAAAGCTGGGAACTCGTGGAATGAGTGGGAATAAACGGAACTGAATGGAACCATTGTAACATGCTGAAACGAAGTGGGAATGACTTGGAATCGGAGGGAACAACTGGGGCGAAGTAGAAATCGGCGGGAATAAATGAGAACGAGAGGGGTCAAGGTGGAACATACAGGGAATCACTTAAGAAGATGAAGGAACAACTCAGAAAAAAGGAAATTACCGCAAACAAGCGAGAGCAAATTGAAACTAAATAGGGATCAATGATGATTGCGGGGGAAAGCAGGAACAAAGCCTGAATAAGTTAGAATCGCAGGGAACAATTGTGGAGATTGTTCAACACTGCAAGCTGCCAGCTAATAGGCTTATCTCGGGCTGATCTGAGCTGATCTCATTCTTCAAACATGGCTAATGGGTACCTTTAATTATGTTTGAAGAATTCAAACATTATGTAGGGGTTTTCGGCAAACCGGATGAAATATAGGAATCAGGAATGTTGTAACAAAAGATAGGAATTTCTATTCTTTATGCACACAATCTACAATCAACGAATTGAGCCATTTGTTTTAATTGCGATTCAAATCCGCACAATCAAAACAATTGAGAGACGGATGTTTTGATTCCTCAAAACTTGGCAGAAATTGAACAACAAACTCATTAGGAAGCCATTATTATGAATGCGCTAAAATCTGAAACAAGCAATATAGCTGGGAACTTGTGGAATGAGTGGGAATAAACGGAACTGAAGGGAACCAATGGAGCATGCTGAAGCAAAGTAGGAGGAATCGGAGGGAACAAATGGGAACGAAGTAGGAATCGGTGGGAATAAGTTGGAATGAGAGGTGACAAGGAGGAAAAAGCAGGGAATCATTGAAAAAGATAAAGGAACAACTGAGAACAAATATAACAAGGGAAATTACCGCAAACAAATGAGAACAACTTGAAACAAAATGGAGATCAATGACGATCGCAAAAAATCTTAAACAGCTAGGAAAGCAAGTGGGAAAAATCTTTAAACAGCTAATAGGATCACAGGGCTGATCTCAGAAACATGTGGGTAAACAGCTAGGATTTGAAAACAACGTGGGGATTCTTCTTCTCTATTTCTGTAAGCTGCAAGCTAATAGGCTGATCTCAGGTTGATCTGGGCTGATCTCATTCTTCAAACATGGCTAATGGGTACCTTTAATTTGCATAGCCTGAACCGAACCAAAAGAAAGGGCCTATAATTATGATGTCTTCTTGTACTAAAATAGGTACCAAACACATTCATAGACTTCAAATTCTAAATTCTACAACAATTTACTGATTTTACGTTTCTGTGTACTGTTGTAATTCTTTCTTCAGGAACTGTAGTGTTCGAAAGCCCCCAAACCCTATTCATAAAATCTTTTTTCAAATTCACAAAATTTGGGGATTTTTATTTAACATAAGAAACGCAACCAAATGTTTAAAGAGCAAAGTTTCTTATAGTAAAAAAGAAAATAAGTCTACTTTTTGCACAACAAAACTCAAGAATGTAAAGTTAAACTATGTAATAAATTCCAAATGTTAAATTCAATTACGATCACGAATTTTCCTAAAATTTCTAAGTAGAATTTGTTTTCATTTGTCATTAGGTAAATAAGTATGTTTTTGTTCTCAAGTTGGAATATCTCTAATTGAGGCAAAAATCATGAATCAATTAAAACCTTTGTGTTGTGTCACAAGTTTAAAGAAGTTCAAGTTACTCGGCTTCCCGCTGCTTCCGGTAGGCGATCATGTTGTTTCGGTTATGCAATTTCATTTACTCCACTTCAAGATCTCGTGTTAACGGACATGTAAACGTTTGTTATCAAATTATCGTTGTTTTCCAATCCTAAAATTGTTGCATTTTTTGTGTTATCGATTTTAATATTTTTATAGTAAATTTAGTGATTTTTTCAATTTCTTCTTTTTTCCTAATTAGTATTTGAAAATGACGATTCGATTTGGCAGGCATTAAGCTTATAATTCATTGTCATTTAATATTTATTTTTCGATCTTTTGTGACTCTTAGAACCCTCCGTTCCCGCTGATTCCCGCTCGTTCCCGCCTGTTCCCACTCGTTCCCGCCCGTTCCCGCTCGTTTCCTGGTCATTCCCACTCGTTCCCAGCCGTTCCCGCTGATTCCCACTCGTTCCCGCTGATTCCCGGTCATTCCCGCTCGTTCCCGCCCGTTGCCGCTCGTTGCCACATGTTCCCGGTGATTCCTGCTCGTTCCCGCTGATATTCCCCGCTCCTGCTTTTAGTAATAGCCGATCTCGACTGATCTGGTGACGAATAATTCAAGCCGAAAAGATTTCTGCAGATAAACTTCAATATCGGACAATAACTCCGAGAGTCTGGACACGTCTTTTACCCTATCACCTATTTTTCATTTTCATTTCATTTTAAATATATTTACCCTGGGTTACAATTCAGGAATATCTGGTTTACAATCCTGGGTTACAACCTGGAGAAAATATTACCTAGATTTTCAGGTGCAAGGTCATTTAAGGATTGATAAACCATTGTACATGTTTCTTGATTAACTAGCCTCTCAATTGACGGCCAGCCAAGCTGCTGCAATAGAGGAGCAGATGGAGTGTCAAATGAGCTACTTGTAACAATTCAAGCAGCTCTGTTTTGTAATTTCTACAATGTTTTCAATTTAGTTTTCCCACAACATCCCCAAACAGAGCAACAATAACTCAAGTGGGGTTCTACAATACTAAGATACATATTCCTTAATGTTTCCTCTTGCGCATAATGTTTGGCATATTTTAAAAGTCCAATAGCTCTAGAGATCTTCTTCTGTGTACATTTAACAAGGCTCTCCCATTTTATATTGTCATCAAGCATAAGGCCAAGATATTTAGTTTCCTTAACAAGGTCAATGTCATTTCCATTTACTTGAAAGTTAGGAATTGTTGCAGTTGGTGTATTGATTTTCCTCAACTTTTGCGACGATCCTATTATAATTATTATCTATTTATTTAAAGTTGGTTTTTACAATAGCTAAAGCTAATCAATTCCAACTATAATACAAAATAAAAACAAAAATTACAAATTTCGAGGTAAAAGCAAATTCTAAAACCCTACCATATTTACATTTAAATAGCATGTCAGAAACAATAGTACTACAATAAAATTGAGCAAAAAAGGATTGAATTAAATAAAGCCCAGATTCGGTATATAAGTTTTGCAAAGTCTACATTCACAAGTTTAGTCAGTCCAGGTTTTGATCATTCATTCAAATTGCAATAATGACAAACAATTCTTTATTTCAGAGGGTATATTATGCCAAAGGCGAGCCCCCCTAAAGGATAAACATTCGGTGCCGTATTTCACTGTTTTAACAGAGCCCCTCTCAAAACCGTTGCCACATCTCAGATTATAGGAAGAATTGTTTTCTATAAAAATATCTTTCATAAAAAGCGGGTTCAAATCATTTTTGGTTTTAAACAGTTCTGTTGCTAGGATCTGTTGATTTTTTCATGCACTGTGACAGCGCTGTTGTTTCCTAAAAGTTCTTCAAAATCTGAATCAAGTCTTTGTGTGCAATTCTAAGTGCCCTTTCGTGGATTTTATTGATTTTTTGATTAAGCTTTCGACTATGGCACATCCAAACCAATGGACAATATTGAAACTGACTCATAACAAATGTTTTCATGAGACATTTTAATTTTTCAGAGTCCATGTATTTGGATAAACGTGCCAGAGCAGAGAGTTTATTTGAAGCTTTAAGAACAGATGTTAGAGATTATAAATCCTACACAGAGAATGTGAGATAAGTGGAAATGCAATTTTAATGAAGTGGCTTGCAATACCATCTGATCCAAAGCCAAAGGAAGTCTTCATTTTCTTGAGAGCCCTTTCAACAGAAACAGAATCAACGGTCCTAAACTGGAAACTCGTACCCTCTTAATTGATGTTATATTCATTAGATAGTAGCTTTTTCCTATACTACAAAAGAATTCATTCATCGACTGTGCAATTTCATTGTTGCCAGTTACATTACGACATTCGACATCAAGACTGCTAACATTCGTTGTCTAAGATCTTTTATACAATTGATCGTCTTCCATGTCTCCTTGAAATTCCCCTTACAAAGAGCAATTTTTTTTGGTAAAGTAATCTCGCTTGAGCTTTTTGCTAAGATTATTCACTTTATTCCGTACGTGCTTATAAGAATTCATTAGAATGGAAGATTTGTTTTCAACGATTCATGCTCCACCAATACAACCTCTACCAGTATTACCTTCGTCATTTGAGGAAGGTCAAGATAAGAGACCAATAGATGTTATTGGGATGGATAAGTAGTGTTAAAGAACACAGATTGTTATTTTCAGTTAGGACATTCGGAACCTTGAAATTAGGATCGCGTGATTTCTGCTGGCTAAAGTCTAATTTGTTTGTCACTCTGTCTGCCCCCGTTGTTCTATTTCCTTTTATCGTACTTTTGTCATAGATTTAGTGGTGCTTTCCATTGTTTAACTTCTCATCAGCTTTGTTGTATGTTATTCTTATTGTTTGTCATATTAGCTTATTGAGTTAGTCGTTATGTTCTAGTGGATAAGTTTGGATGGGTTTCTGTCTTTAGCTGTTAGTACGTTAGACTTGTCAAAATCAAAAAAGGAGAAAGCTTTCGAAAGTTATTTAGGCCGATTGTTTTTAAGTAAGAAGAATAGACATCTTTGAAGTAAGAAGAACATAACTTGTGTATCGTTGTTACGGTTGCTGACAAAAGTACATTATTTGACAAAAAAAAAAACTTAATGACTTAACTGTATTGCTGTCTATTTCAATTTGCAACTCACGCAGCTTGTAGAAATTCGTATTTCTAAATTGGTGACCCTGACGTGACGGAAAAAAAGCCGTTTGAAGCCCCAGAACGTTTTTTCAAGAATCGTTCAAGGACTGACATCCCACTGTATCAAAGAGGAGTGTGCTTATATTTACAAGCAACTGACGGGCGTCAAATTTGCAACTACTGTAAGATGGTTGGACATGTTGTCAAGTTTTGTCGCTTGCATCCAATCATTCATCCACCAAGACATATACAGCATCCAAGTACAGAAACCTATCATCCTCATTTTCAAAGGAATCCTGTCCAGTTTAGCAACGAAGCATTCGAGCATGGATTCAAGCAAATTTTTAGCCTGGTTCAAGAACTAAGACTGATAGTCATTGAATTAGCAAATATTATGGTCAGAGGTAGGCCTAGTGGAAATGCATCTAACTGTACCAAAACAGCAAACGGGTGTTACCCAGTTGCACACTGTATAGTCAAAGTGGAAGAAAGGCCAATTGACATGAATACTGAAAATTCACGCTTAAGAGTAAACGCAGACCAGCTTCCATCTGTGAGGAACCATGATGTACAAGTACAACCACACCTTCCAATAAGTTATCACAATGGGCTAACCTGAAACTATGGAGTGCCGTTATTGAGAAAAATACTTTCTATAATTTTTTGTATTTCTCCCACAAAACCTACTTCCTTCAAAATTTTTAATACTTTATCAGCATTTTGTTACTTCTTTCAATTTCAATGCACTCTGTTTATTTTTGCCTACTTGCTTGAAATTTTCAGTACTTCCTCAGATATTTGGCAGTACCTCACCTTATCAAATTTTTACTAAGACTTTCTATAAGGATAAAGTTTAGTTGCAATTTCATTCCAGTTAGCCTCATTTTCATAAAGAGAATGTCCCTCTGAATTTTCTAAGCATGAAGACTAGATAGAGTCGGTTCCAGAATAAGTTTATTCTTCATCAGACTTGCTATATCTGATTGTTTAGAAAAAGCGACATGAATACGTCACTTGCATGTCATACAACTCCGATAGAGCTGAAAATTAAGGTGACAAGGGTGATCAGGTGATTAGAGATCAAGGCCATAATATAAAACTACGAAAGGGCTGGAAATATGGGTGTCGAGGGTGATCGGGTGATCAGAGATTGTGACCAGAATATAAAACTCCGAAAGAGCTGGAAATAAGGGTGACGAGGGTGATCGGGTGATCAGAGATAGTAGGAATAATATATAACTCCTAGAGAGCTGACAATAAGGGTGACAAGGGTGATCGGGTGATTAGAGATAGTGGCCAGAATATAAAGCTCCGAAAGAGCTGGAAATAACGGTGGCGAGGGTGATCGGGTGATCAGAGATAGTGGCCAGAATATAAAACTCTGATAGAGCTGAAAATAAGGGTTACGAGGGTGATCGGGTCATCAGAGATACGCCACATAAATATAAAACTTTGATAGAGCTGAAAATATGGGTGACAAGGGTGATCGGGTGATCAGAGATATGTCACGTAATTATGCAACACTCACAGAGCTGAAAATATGGGTGACGAGGGTGATCAGAGATACGTCACGTAATTATAAAACACTCATATACCTGAAAATATGGGTGACCAGGGTGATCAGGAGATCAGAGATACGTCCAGGAGGATTCTATAAGCTCCCTGGATACGTCATTACACGCCCACAATGGAGAGAGGATTGTGGGATTGATTGTACTGTAGTGTTGTTGTGTAGACATCACCTTAGCAGAGAGCAGCTGGTGATTAGGAAGAAGCTGCCTTAAAAATGGTGAGTAGATTTTCATATAATTTGTTATTTTGTTTTTCTAGTAGTCTCGATCCCAGAAGCTTCATTTAGTGGTAGTTCTTTGCTAAGAAATAAGTATAGGCCCAAGTACAAAACGAAATTCTTTGAACCACTTATTATAGGCCCTGTATATGGGTATATGGCCCTCACAGCGTAGGTACAGCACTACTGTCAACAGAATAAGTGGTGAAGGAAGTCCTCGTCTTCAATCAGTCTTCTGTAATATTCACGAAACTTATTTGCAAGATAGAAAGGATAGATCCATCTACAGATCGTAGTTTAAATTTCATAGTTGTGTGCATTTTTATAGAATACACATTTTTGTTTTTATGCATTTTTATACATTGCAAAAAGTATTAGGGTCCTTTAGATTGGCGAAAACCTTGGAATCAATTACGAAAAAATGTTGCCATGGCCGAAATTGAAGCTATAGTTGGGGACCTGTACAATTTTTTCAGCAGGATATATGAATATTTTGAAAACATTGCTCTTCGGCCAGAAGAAAAACAATTTAATTACCGCCGGCTTAAGCTTGCTGTATCTCTGAGCCAAGTTTCTGGGCTGAGAGAGCTGGGCCTTTGATGGTCAAGAATATCAGAATTGATTGGGGGTAAGTGAGAGGACACTTTTAAGAAGAAGACAAGAAAGTGGAGAGGAAAAATTACTTAATGGAATTTCAGTGATCTCAAATGAACATCTGGATGATTTTGTCACCAAAATTTCTGTTTGTGCCCCTGGTTCTGGCAAGTGGATGATCATTGGTGCTGTGACAGTAAGGGTAATCCGGGTCCAACGATGGCAAATACGTGACGCCATAAATCGCGTGGAACCAGTTGGGGAAATGCTAGGATCTGAAAGTTTTAACATTACAAGGTGTGTTTATTCAGTCCCATGTCTGAATGCTTTGTGGCAAGTACAGAGGGAAATGTGCTACTAAATGGCATACACTCTTTTTATATAAGAACCAGTAAATTTGGTTTAAAGCTAGCTGTTCTTAAATTTCTTCCATTTTCAGGCTGCAATGTTCTTAAATTGTTCCCACTTTTACAAATGCTTTGTAAGCCTGTTTTTTTTTGTCACATGAAAAAGCACCCAAACAGCACCTTCATGTGAATTTGCAGAATCTTTTTTTCAATCGAAAATGTTTTTGTTGTACAATTTGCAAGAAAAGCTTTATTTAAGAAATTTCATGCCCTCAATTTCGTGATTTTTTGTTCTTTGCAAAACTTTCTGTCTGCAAAAGTTTCTGCCCTGAAGATCACACAAAATTACAAAGAATAATAATAGGCCTACCCTTCCAAATTAATTAATTTGAAAATAACAAAATAAAATAGTATATAAAATACCAAAATTCCAGATTTCGAACTAATTGCCTCAGAATATTACTGTGATGTGTGATCTCATAAGTCCCAGTTAGAAATTTTACTATATCACCAATTCTCTTGATTTTCTCGTTGGCTTCCGTCAAAAACTTCAAGCAAATTGTCTAGATCCATAAGACTTCTTTTGACGTAAGTATGATGGCCATTTTTGACTCTTTTCTTTTTGACAATATCTTCTGTAGCCATAGTCTAGCTCATTAATTCAGAATAAATCCGGTTTGGTGGACCACTTGTATAGAATAGTTAGGCCACAGAAACCACAACCTTCAGATAGGCCACATTTCAGTGGACTGTATAATAAACGCTATTTACACAAATGTTCCACAAAAATGGGCAAGGATGCCTGTGTAGCAGAATTTGCTGTGACGCAGTAGAATAACTCAAGACAGAGACAGAGTTTTAACGTTGCAATTATAACATGACCAAATGTGAGATGACCGAAATTCTAACTTTACAGAACTAGTATTTATAGAGTTCTACATATCATGTGATTAATGGCGTAGTTACAATTCATACGTGCATAAGTAAGCTAACAGAAAGTTCTTAAGTTTGTCACGAGTATTTATTGACGTACATAGATAGAATATACAGAAAGTTCATAACGTGCAAGATAACATACATAGTGTTTACATGAAGTACTCTATTGTTGAAGCTGTTCCTACTACAGACTTCCCCTTCTTGAATAAAAAAAGGGCGAAGCGCTTTTTTTTTAGGAAGGAAGCTAATTATGCAAACGTTAATTTTGAAATTTTATACTTTTTTTTATACATTTTGTATATATATATGTAACAAATGCAAAAGTAATTATGTAAGCATTCGGAAAAGCTCATAATTAAGCGACAGAATATGAGTTCCACCTCTTACAGAACCATCCATTTGCAAATACGGGCAGGCATTCAGCAAACCTCTTAAACGACCCTGGCAAGCTAAGATAGTACGAGCAGGCGGATACAGCTTATAAATTAACTTACATGCATTGGAAGCAACGTAAGACCTGGATGGCTTTGCAAGAAGAAAGTTAGCAAAGAAAAGACCAACCTGAGCAAGATCTCCAGGGACAGGACCAACTACATTTATTGGGTCATCCGGGGAATTATTTAAGGTCCGATTAGAAGAGACCTGGGAATGGTGCTCAGATAGGTTGCGAACAACATTACGCTTCTTACGAGGAGAAGGAGAGACAGTCTGATTATTATTACGAGTACAGCTAAAAGCGTTAACAGGAGAAAGTGGCTCAGATTTGGCAATGGTTGAGATAACTGGAGAAGTTAACAAACATGTAACATTAGAATTAACATTAGTCTGAGGTGTTACGTTAGCTGCAGGCAAAGCATTACTTGCAGATGAAGTAGAAGGCATTTGCTTAGAAAGATGAGGATAGATAGCAAATGGATTCTTATCCTGGCAAGAGACTGTAAAATTCAAAGAAGGATGATTCATCTTAATAGAAAGATTAGCATGATCAGTTACAGCTTGAACTTGCCTTAAATGGTTTTGACCAAACAAGATGGGCCAGGTTGCCTTGGGAACAACAAGCATTGAAAACACAGAAGATTTTCCATTCTCCCATACAATAGGAACCTGTTGCATACCAATAGCTTGCAGTGGAGCAGCAGATGACGATGAGATGGGAAGTGGGGAATTAAACTTCTCAAAAGTCAAACTAGGGAATTTCTGCTGCAGTAAATCTGCATGCTGCTTACTAACTAGGGATAATGCACAACAGCTGTCCACAGGGAGGGGCAAGGCCACACCTACACTTGTGACAGGGGTCCACAAAATATTCCTGTGTAAAAAATCCAAATTATCAACCTGGGGGGAGGTTGAGGCAGTTGGGACAGCAGGACAGCTGAACAAAGGATCCAAGGTGGGGATGGGTTGGGTGGGCTGGGGAGACTGAGAAGCCACCACATTTTGTTCCAATTGGGCAATACGAGAAGTAATATCTGCAATAATCTGGGGGTCAACAGCCACATTAGCAGAAATACTGGGCTGGGGGTCAGAAGTAACAACGTTAACCTGAGGCCTTACAATATTATTGTTATGATTATTATAATGAGCAAATTTTTTGCAGCCAGGTTTAAAACACAACAGGCACTTGTGCTGGCGTCCCGACGAGCACTTTCCCCCTGGCAACTCACAGGGTGCCTTATACTGCCGATTGAAGGCGAAACAAGTTTCCTTGGAAACATCCCAATTTTGGGAAAAATTACGGCGGCGACCATGGAAAGGGGGCCGGGAAGGACTACTCGGCGAGGCCTCAGCAGCCTGATGTTCCAACTCACTGCTCTCATTATCATCAGAGCCACCAGAATGATGGATACCTGGAATTAGTTTCTCCAACTCATGCTGCGTTTCGGTAAATCGGTGAGCGAAGCTCGCAACAGATTCCCGTGGCTGCTGTTTCATTGTCTGGAAAACAGCCAAAAGCTCACGAATTCGCTGATCCCGTGGTTTTCCGCATTTTGTCTGCAGAAGTTCGACACATTTGTCATACCTTTGGAGATGCAATGCTTCCGGTGCTGCTGTGGGATTGTTGCCCAACAGTGGTCTAGTCTTGACTTCAGCGTCCAGAATCGCATCGCACGCTCTGGCATCTTTTTGACATTGTTGCTTTAAATAAGTCAGCCAGTACTGGGATGGAATAACTGCAGAGTGCAACAAATTGCGCAGCTGTTCAAGGAATCTATCCAAATTTTGTCCCGAGCCTTTGTATTCCGGGAGAACAACATTTGGCAGACGCGGGGGAGAAACACTTGAAAGAGCTGGTGATGGGCTGGCGTTAGCGGCAGAAACATCAGAAGCAAGTCGTTGTAAACTTTGAGCAAGCTCTTGAAAATGTTCATTAGTTGTTACAGAACTGTCTATTTGTGCTTGCTGCTGTTCTTTTTGAATGTGTTGCTGATCTTTGACGACTTGCACAAGGCCTTGAACAACGCCAGTCAGTTCAGCAAGTTCCATGTTGAAAATTCAGGAAAATTTCAGGAAAATCAGGATTCTTAAACGTACCAAAGGATCCTGAATATTACTGAGACATCATAGAAGCTCAGAAGAAGATTGTGGTATCTTCTAAACCGGATCTTCCACCAATTTTGTAGCAGAATTTGCTGTGACGCAGTAGAAATTATCTCAACACAGAGACAGAGTTTTAACGTTGCAATTATAAGATGACCGAAATTCTAACTTTACAGAGCTAGTACTTATAGAGTTTTACATATCATGTGATTTATGGCGTAGTAACAATTTATACGTGCATAAGTAAGCTAACAGAAAATTCTTAGGTTTGTCACGAGTGTTTATTGACGTACATAGATAGAATATACAGAAAGTTCATAACGTGCAACATAACATAGTGTTTACATGAAGTACTTTTATTTTGTTGAAGTTTTCCTACTACTGCAATATTCTGAAATTGTTCCTACTTTTACAAATGCTTTGTAAGCCTGTTTTTTTTTGTCACATGAAAAAGCACCCAAACAGCACCTTCATGTGAATTTGCCCAATCTTTTTTTCAATCGCAAATGTTTTTGTTGTACAACTTGAAAGAAACGCTTTATTTAAGAAATTTCATGCCCTCAATTTCATGATTTTTGTTCTCTGCAAAACTTTCTGTATGCAAAAGTTTCTTCCCTGAAAGTATCACACAAAAACTACAAAGAATAATAATAGGCCTACCCTTCCAAATTAATTAATTTGAAAAGAACAAAATAAAATAGTATATAAAATATCAGAATTCCAGATGTCGGACTAATTGCCTCAGTATATTACTGTTATGTGTGATCTCAAAAGTCCCAGTTAGAAATTTTACTATATCACCAATTGCTTTTTCAGGCATGTAGATCGTAATTACAAGTTAATTAATTGGCGTTTTGTGATTCCCGGTTGCATTGATGGCTTTTCGAGAGTGATTGTCGTTCTAAAATGTTCCACTAACAACAGGGGTACGACAGTATTAAATAGTTTCCTTGATGGTATTCAGCAGTTCAGATGCCCTCTAGGAATAAGAACAGATCATGGAACAGAGAACATCGAAACTGCTAGATGGATGTTAAACCGTTATGGTGTTGCCCACAAACAAGTTATAACTGGACAATCTGTGCACAATCAACGCATTGAGAGACTTTGGGTTGATGTTTACAAGAACGTATTGGACCATCTCAGGAACGTTTTCTTCTTCCTAGAAGAGAGCTATTTGCTAGACAGAGATGATGACATAGATATGCTGGCTCTGCAGTTTGTTTTTTTGCCAAGGATCAATGCTGCTCTTCACGCCTTTGTATCAAGCTGGAATAATCACCCAATGTGTACTATGAGAAATGTATATTTTGGAGTTTCAGTTTATGAAAATTGTAGGCAGATCATTGGAGAATTAATTGAAAGCAGAGACAACTAAGTAAATTCAAATTGCTTGAACAGGATAGTTAGTTTGTTTGGCCTGCGCGCAGCCTCAAAACTTTCCTCAGGTCAAGTGTAGAGTCTGCGAATCACAGTCGAAAAGCTTGTTCACGCCTCGTTTCCATTTCGAAAACTTCCAGTTTCTTTTGTGTTTCAATTGTATTTCGACCAATGATCATCAGTTACCAACTTTTTGGTAACCAGCTCGAATACTGATTGGTCATTGAAACAAATGTTAGCATCCATTGTCTCGATGTACCGCGCGGCTAATCGTTCTTCTCTTTCAAATGTCCAAGATGGCCAGATCTGAATACTGAGCTGGAGCTGGACACAAAATTCGTGGGATGTTGCAATTAAGCGATCTGTTTTTGAAGTTTTTAATAGCATCTACGAATGACCTTTGGCGTTCTTGTTTAAGGAAGAATGCATAGATTTCGAAAAAGTAAAGCTTTTGGGGTTTGAAATCAATACCGATGGATGAACGTAAAATGAAATGAAGATGCAATGTAAAGAGGATAGACTAGCTGGGTACTGCATGGACCCTCCTCAATGCTTGAAGTTGAGTACGACTTTGTTAACCAAATCGAAAACAGAATGAATTATAAAAATTTCAATGAACAGTATTTTGCTAACACCTAGCTGTACTATATTGTTAGAAATCTGAGTCTTATAACTGGAATTTTGTTGTTCTTATTTGAAATTAAAGTCTGATTCTGGCATTTTACATTCAAATTATGGACTGTTTGTAGGTATATCAGTCTTGTACATGCTACAAAGGCTCTGCGACCCTATTTTTGATTTCAAAAAGATTAGCTTTTCTAAGTAAAACAAATTAGGGTTGTCCTCAGCCTGAATTTTGGTCTGATTTCCAATAAGCCCAGTCAACCCTTTCTCCTAGAATCCCAGTTTCATGTTTGTTACCTTTGTTTCAATTTCAATTTGCTGTCTCAAAAATCTAAGAATTCATGGTTGAAGTTAGAAATGGTTACACATGACCACAATTCTATACAAAATAAAATGCAAACTTTACCTAGAAGATGTAGCCTCCCAATATTTCTGAATGCAAATTTTTGGCAAATCTACAGTTTTGGTTTTGCATTTGATGAAAAATGTGGCAAGTTTCCCCCTAATCAATGGCTTTTATTATTGCATGCATGTATTCACTGTTTACGATGCAAATGTATACCTTTACCAGAAGTAATTTAGAGTTCAGTTCAAGCTTGAGACAGTTCTAATACTAAGGTCAAGTTGATATTTAATATTCCAATTTGCCATCTCATTGCACATATATTTTCAAGTCACACACCTTTTGCCTTGTTTAGTGATCATGCGATTTCCTGGAATTCTCTCTTGTAAAAAGGTATTTCAAGGGTTTTATTTAGCAAACCCTTGAAACAAAGCAAATTCAGTTTTGTTATAAAGAATGAACCATACAAGATACTAAGTAATAATTGTGCTTTACTACAATAAAAACCAACTGCATTGGTTTTAAATAAAGATTTACTTCTTCCCATAGAAATACAGATAAGCCAATCTGGGGTAACTGTTTGTCTCAGATACATATAGAAGGACAAAAATCGCAATTCTAAGTTGTTTCTTGTTTTCTCTCCATTAGCGAAGTCTTTAAATAATATTTGGTGCTGTTGTGTTTAACAGCATTTAAAATTATCCATATGTACTATTTTGCTGCTTACAGTTCTGGGCAAAAGGCCTAGGCCCAACCTCTCACTCGGGTACCTTGCTACTCCAGAGGTCTCAAATTAAATCCCAACTTCGTAAAAACAATTCATTCAAACATAGGAAAGCCACAGAAGATGCAAGGCATTTCATCTTCTCAATTCTGATATGAAACTTGTAGTTTCAACTGTTTTAAACTATCTATGACAAAACAACTCTTCGACCATGCCACAGCTCGCTTAAAATCCGTTGAAGGACTATTTTGACCGCGCGGAAAATTCGTATGACAACGAGGCTGAAATTTTTGCTGACTCAGTGAACAAGCTTTTCGACTGTGATTCGCAGACTCTACACTTGACCTTAGGAAAGTTTTGAGGCTGTCACAAGATCATAGTCACCTTCACATTTGTTCAGCTAAAATTAAAGGACATATTTTGTCAATTATTAATTGCAAAGTTTTGTGGAAAACTCTCAAACTAGATTAACTGTATGTGGTACAGAAAATGTATACTTCTCATTTCTGATGTATACTTTCCATTTCTGATAAGGTATTGCATAACAATTCCCCAATTTCAACTTGGCTAAAACAACCTTCAATGTACACAAATACTATAGATATTGAAGGCTAGAGGAATGTGTATGTGTTCAAAAGGGTAAAATGCACACACATTTTCTTCATTTTAAGAACAAATTTTCTTCCACAGATATGCTCGAACTAAATTTCTGCATTTTAATTTGTTACAGTTGACATTCTTTTTATTTCCCGAAAAACTGACAATCTGATGGTCAAAGTTTTACTTCACATTGACAATACCTGTTCGGTTCCAAACTGGAAGGGGTCCCACAACTAAGGCCTGGGTTTCAAATATTGTTAGACCGAGTGTGTGTGGTGTTTATTGAACATTATGTACACAGACACATTACTACACACTACTGCACATGCACATTGATATACAGTCAATCCTCTAATAGTGACCGCCTTTGAGTAGTAGTGGTAAATGTTTTTGAGTTCTCTTTAAGATTGTCCCTTCATTTATCATTGTTTATTTTTATGGGTAGTTAATTCCCCAGAAAATTGTAAAATTGAAGAAACATAGATGGAAAATAATGATTAAAGATTTTTAAATAGTGTTACTACCTGATCTAGCAAAGGTGCCCATTTATGAGAGCCAGGCAGAGTATCAAGTATGACAGCTCTCCCAATCAGAATGTTGTAAAGCCATGTGACAAAAACATTGGCAGCATGACCTCCATGAACCAATGACAATGCTAGGAGCTCTCCTGCATAGCAAAATTTGTTGTTTGCCATTGCTATAAAATTGATGCCAGGAACTAGTCCTGGCAGCAAAGAATCTTCTTCGAATAAAAAGCCAAGCATCTGGCCAATTGTCTTTATAAAGTTGAAGAGAGAGATATATACTTTACCTAGTATCTGTTATGTAATTTGGAAATCATCGTGCCCAGCAAAATGAAAAGCAATTTTTCACCTATGCATGGTCACACTGGCGTTGGCTGTCCCATAAAAACATTCATGAAACAATTGAGCAAAGATGTTGGATTCCAACCTGAAGAACTGCCAAATGTGATAAATGCTAAACTGGACCCAAAAAAACTTCAAACATAGATCTAGTTGGAAAAAATTATTCAAATTTTTCCATAAAATTTTCAATTAACTCCAAATTTATACATTTTGCCCACATTAAACCTACACCTTGTAAATACCATCTAAAATATTTAGAGTAAATCAGGAGCAACTTCATGATAAAAACTTTCATATGAAGTATTATAAAAAACTTTGTGCATACCTGAAAAAAATTCTCTTAGTGGTCCACCGCAATCAACTAATGGTTCTCCGATAAAGCGAATTGTAAAGCTACCAGATAGATTAAACCCCTTGCGCTGTCTCACAGATATATAGTCTTGCCATGCACACATTCTTCGAATTGATACTCTGTTTGTTTTGTCTTTGTTAACGGCTGCTCCCAAGTCCATCAAAACATCCTTTATTAAAGAAACCTGATCAGCGCCTGTGCTTCAAAAATAAGAAACAGGCACGCTGAAATCAATTCAATGCAAATTAATAATGTAGGGTAGGTACATTAAAATAGATATGGTTGGATTCGAAAAAAATGCTGGGGCACATCCCTGCACATTTAAGGGTAAAGACACCTCTCAGGCAAAAAGCACAAATTACAATTTCTACCTTAACGGGAATGATGCTCATCATTACTAGAGTTGAGTCAACCAACTCAACACACCCCAGCTTAAATTAGTCATATCTGGTCACATCAAACTTGATCCGTTTCCCATTTCCGTATTAGAAATAAAGGGCTTATCCAGAACATATCGAAGGGATATGGGATAATTATATCAATTCTATATTTTCATGATGCCCTTACAGTTAAATGATTCATGTTTTAATGAAAAATCAAGAGCCATTGCTATATTACCTCACAGCTATCAACATCAGATAACAGCTCTTCGCAATTAGCCATGATTCTGAACTCTTCGGGTCTCTCTTTCACGCTTTCGATATCTTGTGATCTGTGCGTCAGACGAAGGTGTTCCTCAAATGAAGTTATCGGCTCCAGGCTCCCTGTTTTGCAGAACTACCCACCTGGTCAACTGATTAACTTGTTGAATTTTTCCCTTCCGGATTAATGCTATATTCTTGATTTCGAAAAATGCCCCCACCCAGTCACATGCATGCACTTTTTTAAGGAAATATAGCATTAAGAATGCAGCTTGCAACACTTTCGCATTTTCATGGTATTAAAACATTGGGAGACCTTAGAGGGGTTTGAATTCTAAGATACGAAGAACTCCCCTTGTTCCCATACCCGCTTTTTGCATAAGGACCTTTTTGAGGTTTGTACTATAAGACTGTTTGTACAAATAAATAACAGATAACAATAGATTATCCATCGTTTTTCCCAAAAAGACTCCAAAAGACTCTAAAAGTTAGAACATGAAGCAAGTTTATATGAATTTGTTCTAAAAATTAATATTAAAACATATCTCAGGACAAGGAACTGTATATTCTGGGAACTTTCAGCCCTCATTCTGTTGTAAAATTAAACTTAAGATTAATTAAAATTAAACAGAGGCATAACCACAGTAATATGACCATAATTGTTGTGTTTTAAACAGTTGGTGTAAATTAGCTTACAAGCTACGATACAAACCAAGTAAAATAAATTATGAAGAAAAGCATGTGCTTGGTTTGCCTCAGTGGTCCTAGTTTTGTGTTGCCTCGGGTCAGTGCAGCAGTCTCGCTTTCACTAATCGTTGTCTATCTGGTTTTTGAACCAATCTGGTTCATTCAATATATTTTGTTACTTTGATTTTATTCATTCATGTTTGTATTAACTTGTTGACGCTTTTGCTCGCTGTTATGCTCAACATGTTACCTTTTGATATTGGTATGATATAAATCTGGTCCGTCTAGCACATGTCAAAGGACGCTTCGGTAGTTAGTGTACCAATTAACACATTTTAATTATTATTCAAACATATTGTCATTTAGTATTCTCGTTACTTTTTTATTTGAGAAACTTTGAGAAGTTAGGTATTTATGTAATACGCGTGGTTCTTGTGAAAGGCCTCATAGTGTAACTTTCTGTGAGCTTTTACAGTATGTTTAGAAAGTATACTCTGCCAGGGGGGGGACTTGATCAAATTTTATAAGGGGCGTAAAACATACTTGACCTTAGACTTTTGGTTTCATCCCTTGTTGCCAAATGCTTCAAAAAGAAAACAGAATTACAATTTTGAATAGGTTTACTCAGTATTTTATTATTACATTAATTACATTTACTAGTGTTTTTCCGTGGATTGATGTAGTAAATTAATTTTCTTTTCTAACTTTTAATTAATTAATGTAGTTGTTGTGTTGTTTCGTATGTTTGATTTGTTAAGATTTCAAAGCAAAAAGCAATGAGTGGTTGCCTTTAGACTACATGTTTAAGTTCTGTTATTAATTTTGCTACTCATTGAACGCTTTCAGTTTATCACAATTTTTACTCATCAAAAGTAGATCACTCAATAATTTGAGCGCCAAAGCGATTCATTTCAAGAGCGATAAAGTACGACTCTCAGTATACGAAATTTTGAAAATTTTGTTAAGTAAGGGCTTCATGTGAACGATCATGTTTAAGGAGTCAAAATATGGACATTTTTAAGAATTGACCCAAAGTGAATTGTTGTGGGGATAATTTTTACGTAAGTTATTTTTACACACATCAATGAAACAGGACTCTGAATTTGGAAGTGGAAATTTTTTAGAAAAAGGTATATCTATTTTCTTAGAGGCAGTTTCTTATAAAAAAATGAGTGTATTCCATAAAGGGACAAAGAACAATTTCTTGAATTTTAGGAACAGCCTATAGAGTTTCTTAAATTGGTTAAATTGGATTGAGCAAAGTTTTTTGTATCAGTATATGTAAATGGCTTTTGTGAGTAAAAAAATGTCAAGAAATTTCGAGCCTGCTGGCTAGATTGATCAGTAAAGCATATTTTATTATTTTCCATGTGTGTGTGTGCCTGTGCAGCCAATAGTTTCGTGCAGTGAAATACACGGCCGCTGAGTGTTTGACAGGTGATTTGGGAAATTGTTTCCTTTTCCGTTCTTTATATGCAAGGTTTATTTATTCTACACAGTGCCAAGTGCAGCCCTAGGCTCCATCGCTGTTACTTTGAGAGATTATGGTAAACATCATGTCAATCAACAAGTTTGAGCACCTACGAATGTTAGTTAATTATATTTATGTTCGTGAAAGGTCTCTAGGCCAATATGCCCCAACCTAGTTTTCAAAAATAATGAGATACCATTTCATTTCATTTCATTTCATTTTATACTTAAACACCCTTTACAGGATCTAGTAGTATACATACAACTTTAGCATATCATGCAATATATGATTATAAGTAATTTGGTGATACTACATTAAACTATCACAAACTAGAGTTGTATAAATTGCAATATTGCATTGAAAAAATTAACAAGTCTATCTAAAACAAATACACTTATAATTGTTTCTTGATTCTACAGCAGCGTTATAAACAAATTTCGCTAATGATATCAATCGTCCTTTTCCTTTTAATATTTCATTATTCAATATATTATAGATCAAATTGATCTTCTCTCTGAGGATAATTTTAAAACTTTTAATAAATTACTTTATGCAACTGAATCTATTTTTCAACTTTTATATGTTGTATTTATTTGAATCGAGGGCACTTCGTTGTTCAGAAAGGCGTAGAGGATTTCTGTTCAAACTGCGGGATTTCCGTGAAAAGGATGGACGAGTTTCCCAAAGGCTGAAATTACCCTCGATTTCGATCATAACCCAGGGAGGGAAATTTCTTGACATATCTGGTTTCAAATTATTGTGTTAGTCATTTTTTGCCTTAAGCTAAATAACTTGACCAGGAACTTGACATAATGACTACTGACTGCACATTTTGTTGAATAAAGTGAGGAACTCTATCCTCTTTAGAGTTTAGCTACTTATAACAAAAACATGTGATTGGAACATTGATTACAATGTTTTACATTTATTTCTCAAAAATAAATCTCTGATATTCGTCTCGTTTTACTTTTTTCCCATCTTTCTCTAAGCATTCGTTTTGCTGTTTAACTATCTTTTCATTTTGATAAAATTCCATCAGTGCATATGAAAGCTTTGCATGCAGGCAGAACGCATCTTTTCCTATTTTTTGTGTTATTCAATGATTCTTGATAACTCGTCTTGAGTGAATAAGCCTGAAGACTGTTATCCAGGTCTTGATACAGGCATAATTTTGACTTGTGGGGTTTATCAGTTGAGTGAAACCTGTCCCCCACAACATATCTTCTGCTGTCCTTGGTTAATTGATGCTCATATGCTCCAACAGTGAATTGGCGAGGTAAAGCTTCCATACGCTCTCTTTGTTCAACAGGTACGATATCTGGAACATTCATACTCTAGCAAAAATGAAATTGGATCAGAAACAGCAGCAAAAGTTAGTGTACCAAGAAGTTAAAAACACCTCCCATAGTATATTGCCACGCATTGCCATAAATTTAATCATAACCCTTAGGATATATAAAAAAAAACCCAACCCTAAAGGAGTAAAGAGAGTGTGACTACTGCAGAAACAATTTAAATAATTTCTCTATAGAGGACGTATTTCTTGATGATATGCCCTCTTAATTCTATTGAAGGACAGCATCCATTAAAAAGTTGATGATGATGATGATGATGATGATGATGATGATGATGATGATGATGATGACGATGATCCTGATGATGATGATGCTGGTCATGAAGTATGTAATGAAACATAATTTGTGAAACTCACACTAGTTGGTGCCTTTTTTTCGTCAGGTATCTCGAAACATCCATCAAATTCTCCCCATAATTTTTCTGCCACTTCTGGAACCCTGTTGTTAAGGTTTCTGACCATTGTGCATGCAGTGTCACAAACAAATGTGATTGGCTGATATTTCAGTGATAAGTACAAATCCACTGGATCTCTCACTCATTCTGTTCGTATCATGAATTTTGAGGCTACAGTGGTCTAAAATAGAAAATAGGTATTATTTCTATGGCTCCTTTCCTATGGTACACATTCTTGACTTACTTTATCGTTTCGGTCCAAATCATGAGACAAACCATGAGACAATAATTCTTTTCCTAAATTGTTAGGAACCTGGGAGCTTAATTTCAAACTGAAATGATACACGTATTTTCTCATAAGAAACTTGTTAAAAGAAACCCAGACTCTCGAATGGCCAAAAATTTAAGCAACTCCTGTACTGGAAAATTTTTAGCCAAGAAACTTTTCACCTCAGTCTGCAAAATATTTCATTACATTTTCCTTGTTTCGTCTGCAAAAAAGTGTTTTGGTGACAAACGGATAAAATGGAAAGCCACAACAATTCAAATATGATCGGCAAATAAGTTTAAAACATCATTCAGATGAAATTATTATGTAATCAATATAGATATTGAAGAAACTCGTAAGAAACTTTCAGTACTCAAAATCTGAAAATTCTAAGAAACTCCCAGTACTGGTTTAGTTTCTTATAAAAAAAATACGTGTACAAAACTTTTAGAAACTTGATAGAACCCTCCAGAGTTACCAGGTGTATTGGTGAAACCATGACAAGCTGATTCGCTCACTAATATACTGGCGTAGAGCTCTTGAAGTTCATTTTTCAGCATGGACTAAAAAAATTAGAGTGCAATTCACTATTATATCAATATTGGGAGTTTCTGAAATTTCAAAACATATAGTATTCTCAGGTTGACTGAACATAAAATAGAAATTTTAAGAAAGGAAAGGACATAGGCAGTTTTAGAGGAAAGGGCGAACCATGAAAGGAGTGCCATCATTCTTTCTGAATAACAATGGGTAACAATATTGTGCAGTTCATAGTATGAATCCTGATTGCCCATCTTTTATGGTTATAAGGAGATTAGTTCACCAAACAAACTAGCAGAGGAATTACCTACATTGGATTTACCACTTGTGTTCCTTATTTTGCAATAAGTAGCGACAAGAATAAGATCTTGCCGCTCCATCATCTCGATGTCTGAGATGGTTGTTCTATTTTCTTTTATGTACTTGGCCATAAGCATTGCATCACCTGAAGAAACAAACTTTATTGAAATCAATTTTGCCAAAGGTTTTGTCCCTTTTGTACGAAACCAGACTTTTCCGCCAATCAAACTCATGGCTGTAACATTTGCAAACTTGAAAACTTTGAACAAAAAAAAACAACAAAGATGGTAAAAGAGAAAGGGATCTGAAAGATCCTGCAGAAACCTTAAAAGTAATAATGAACATGCCCTGTCTTTCTCCTTTTTTCTTTAAATAAACACTCTTTTTCACTCTCAGTGTTGATTTCAAATCTCCTCTGCATCGGAGGAATCACCAGAGGAATCACCATATCAATGCAAAACTTCAATTTTGATTTCGCGTAGTTTTCTTCCTCCCTCTAGATACTGCTTCTCCTCTGGTACAGATCTTGAATTTTTCGTATTAACCTTTACAAAATTATCAAATAGAAAGAGTGAACTCCCCAAGAATTAAACGTAATTTTAACAAGCAGGATCCACCCCCTGACTCTTGTAAGCAATTACTGACTGCAGACCTGAAAACCCTTACGAGGCTCTAAATCCAATGTTATATAAAAGCTTTAAGAATGAAACGGCAGCAAACGCATTTTTTTATAAGAAACAATTTGGACCTCTAACAGGGAGTCTTTCTCGGGACTTTTATTTTTGTTTCAATATTATTGATAGAATTGGAGATTCCTTCGGACCCATGACCACGTAGATCGGAAGCTGGGAATTTTTGTGGAGATTTTAGTTAAGAAATGATAAAGAAGAGTTAGATTGACCATATAGAAGAGTTTCTTGATTTTTAGAAAAAAACATACATAGTTTCTTAAAGTCTGTTTCGTTACCGACTGTAAGAAATTGTAGGTGCATGCTTCCTTCATGAATATCAAGAAGCTCTTCTATATGAAACTGTTTATGAATTCAGCAATCTTTAACTGATGTGGATTCTGTATAAGTTTCTATAAAAATGTTCCCAATACTATACTAAACGATAAAGATTCGATACTATACTAAATCTGGCCAGGATATGTCCACATTTCACTCTTGAGAACATGACACTAGGTACATGTTCCCGAAATTTTGATTCTTAATTCAAGAAGCTGGCAATAGACTTTTACTATACTGCTTCTGCTCAAAGCCAACTAATGTTTCAGAACAAAATTTTGTAATCCATATTTCAGATATAAATATGGTGTACTAAGCCAAAGTCAACTGTGATATTGTCTTATAAATTATGAATAGGACCTGACTCCACCCTATGAGCTTTATAAACTAGTATATCTATCAATATAGTCTTGACAATTATCAACCTTAAATTTAATGGAGTTCATGAATTATAAGGTATATGCATAATTAGAATCACATCATGGCTACGTATCAGCTGATTTCAAAGAGTGAACCCAACTTGGCATAGTTAATACTGTTTGAAATGCAATAGTTTATGACAAGCATCAAATTTACTATCATAATCGTGAAAGGTTTATATACGTGGATATACAATGGTTCATAGCTTATAACTGATGCAAATGCTTCAGTATAAGTAATGTAGGCATCCATGAAGACAGTTACAAAGTGAGTTCATTAAAGATAATGTAAGTGCAAACAAGTCTAATTTCATGAGACGGCATTTCATATTAGATCAATTCTATTACAATATCAAACATTAATAAATGAATTAGTTCATTTGCAAGATGCAATTTAATCTCAATGTTTACTATGAATAATGTTAATTGAGGTAGTAAGATTCAACTGACTAATCAGTAATTAGAAAGTCAGTAGTCAAGTTAGTGAATGTCAAGGTCGCAGTTAGTAAATTAGACCAAGTCTAGGTTGAAAATACAATGAAAGATTGATAATGCAAGTGTTTGAAATCAGGTATGTTTCAATAAGGATATTCAATTAAGTGAGTACATCTATAATGATCAAGTGAAAAAGTGACTAGGTCATACAATTATATCTTTTAAAAGTTACATGAATTATGTCATTTCAATAGGTTCTAATGTCAGTACATTCAAAGAGCAAAGGCATGGATCGTAGGTACCTATTCTAAATGACAAAGGGAGCAAAGTTGAGATGAGGCTTTATTCAAGATTGCAACTGCATGTACACTGTTATAGATGCAACAGTTTCTAGATGCAAAGAATTGATGATGCATGTACAGGCATGAAAGACTTTCCTTGTAAAGTGATTTGAAGAAAGAACTGGATTTGACAACATAGCTGAAACTGCATTAATGGATTTAAGATCTATGCAATCTTAACAATGATTGATTACAAAATGTATTAAGTCTTTTGTGCTGAAAAAGATTCATTACGTGGAAAAAGCATGTTTAGTGGCTAATCGGCTCAATTTTTGCAGAAGGATCGGGTCAAGAGAAAACGAAAGTATAACTTGAATGCTATCGCATATCAATCTGCATTATCATTCAGCAATGCATGAAAGATGAATGGTGAAATCATTGATTCATGGTTATGTTATTATCGCAATCCATAAGAGATCGATACAATGAGATGAAACCGAAATGCATGAAAGTATTTTGATTTGCAGTGAAATTAAGCTCAAATCATCAGAAACATCTTCCATTGAATGCATGATGATGCTTCACATCATTGAATACCCTTTTCACATGTATGTTAACCAGATCATGAGAACATAAGTTCACTGATCTTCATTCGTGAAGCAGCCACTGTAAATCGGTCCAACTTGGGGTGCATCAAGATGATCGCGAGTGAATTCCTCCACAGCACCGCTGATGAGACAGGTTGCTCGTTTTTTCTGACACTGTCTTTGGTAGCAATATCTTCTTGTTCTATCCCCACCTTCAACAATGAATTGCCTGGTGTCTCTACACGCATTTTTTTATAAGGAAGTGCTTTATAAGGAAGGAAGTACTCGGGTAGGCAAAAACTTAAGGAATTTCTAGTACTGCATCAGAGACTACGAAGGAATCTAACTTTTTCTTTAACTTAGCATTTCCATTAAAAAAGATGAAGTTTTGTATCAACAGAGCAAGCAATACTTATCGCCAATGCTTTTTAATTTGTATTTATTTCTACTCGTCTTCTAACACCTTTATGACCTGTATTTCCTTGATCTTTGGTTATTTTGAAGAATCACAAAGTAAAAAGTTAAGGAATTGTTAAGGAATATTGAGTACTCAAATTTGGCCATCAGTTTAAGGAATTTTCAGTACTGAGCCTGATCCGAACTTCCTTAAAAAAAATGCGTGCACAAACCGTCTTGTTCTTTAAAAAGAGTTTCTTAGTTTTCATCCGAGCCTCAGCAGTTCCTTAAAGTTCCTTAATTTTTGCTAATTTTCAGCCTCAAGTTCCTTATAAAGGTGTTCCTTATAAAAAACGTGTAGTTTGGTTCAGCCCTAAAGAGTTGCTTAACCGGGACTGAAAGTTTCTTGCGAGTTTCTTGAATATCTATATCAATGACATGATAATTTTATCTGAATGATGTTTTAAACTTATTTATCGATCGTATTTGAATAGTTGTGGCTTGGCTTTCCAATTTATCTGCTTGTTACAAAAATATAGTCTGCGTGCAGCCTCAAGCCCTTCTCTCTCGCTTAATCTATGGGAGAAGAGTTTGAGGGTGCATGCAGGCTACAAAAATACTTTTCCAGTACAGAAGTTGCTTGAATTTTTAGCCATTCGAGAGTCTGGGTTTCTTATAACGAGTTTATTATAAAAAAATACGTGTATTTTAGCCTCATTGTTGCTTATATTTTTTATAAGGAACACCTTTATAAGGAACTCAAGGCTGAAAATTCCCAGAAAATTAAGGTACTGCCAAGGGTCGGATGAAAAACTTAAAATAATTTTTTTCCAGAACAAGTCCCATCGTTCTTCCAAAAAAGACTCCATTTATATTTAAAGTTAGAAAATGAAACAAATTTATATGAATTTGCTGTAAAAATTAGTATTCAAATATATCTCACGAAAAGGTACAGCATAAGGAACTTCAGCCTCATTTTGTTGAAAAATTAAGGAACTCCAGCCTCAACTCAGAGTTAAGGTTCCTTATAAAAAAAAAATGTAAATATCTGCCAAATTCTGACAAAAAAAAGTAAGTCCTCATCCGGTCGTGACAAACATAAAAGGAGGCAAGCAAATTGGGGTTATTTAGACACAATTATTCAATGGCTCCTTTAAAGAGGCGAGGCACGAAACATCTGACAGTAAATTCAGATGCAAAAAATAAGTCAAGCCCCCCTGCCAAAATTATTTCAAGTACACTCCCTAGGTTTAATATTTATGTCATAGCTCATAAACCAACAGTAATATTTTAGTGAATGTTGTGAGTGGTACAAGGTTAGAGTAAAAACGCAACATGCTTGCCTATTTCGTTTTTCGCTTGCTTTTACATTCAGTCTGACTGACTTACTTTCATATTAAGCTGCTATCCTTAGAGTTTATGGAGAGACCAGGCTCAGCCTGTTTTTACTTTTTTCTTAACCCTATCTGTACTTGGGTATTTTGGAGCAACTTTATACTGGGGGGCGTTTTTCGGCCCCCCTAGTTATCTCATTAACTATGTATGATAGGATAACCAAACTTGGTACAAAGTATCTCCTGGAAATGGACATTCTAAATATAGCTTTGGAATTTAATTAGTCACGTGACATATCGCTAGGCAAGGCATTTTTGGGGATTTTTCATTGAAAAGTAGCTTTTCCCTAAAAAGAACTGTTTTTATTGAAAAATATTGTTCTAAAGCAGCCCAAAATGTTGAACATGATACGGGAATGATACGGGAACACAGGTATAGATAGCAGAAGATGTACCGGCACCTTCTATGCCAAAAGTGCGTAACGAAAAATTAGCCACAAATTGAGCATCTAGAGCAATGTAGCAGTAAGAGCTCAGTACGAGTCTTGAATATTGAAGAGCAAAGAAGGGAGAATGTCAAAGAGGTTGTAATTGCCAAGTTGAAAGAAGAAATAACTGGGGAGATTGAGTCTGCTGACATTCATATTGTGCATCACGTTGGCAAACAGTCTGAATCAAGAAAAAATCCTCGTCCGATTTCGATCAAGTTCATGTCTCATAAGAGCAAAGAGAGGGTAATGGAAAACAAGAAGAAAGCAAGGGATATTAAGATTTTTTAAGATCTTGAGAATGGGGTAGGAAGCCGTCTTTGTTTTTCAACATCAAAAAAGAGCTTTTGAAATTTAGAAATTATGGACAATAGATGGACGGATTAAATTTAAATTAATTAATGATTCTGGGGATATGAAATGAAATCAGCTAAGGATTATGATTTTTTCATTCGTAAATAGAAAGTTTGCCAAAATACTCTTTTCATCATACAAGATACCTTTGATGTCATCTTCATTCTTTGCTGAGTCTACTTCGTCTATCAGGTTATGAATTTGCTCTGTGGCAGCTGTCAATGGGATTTGGTGTTTGGAGAGATATGGCGCTGCTACATCTATGCCACCACCCAGTATTGTCTCAACCACACATAGAGCTAAAGTAGGCAAAGCGTCAATTTGGCCATTCTGCACAATGAGGTGAACAATCATCATTCCCATAAGACGAAATAAATGAATTTACTTGTATCTCTTATGGGAACTAGATTTAAAGAATCTCCTCCGAAGAAGCCCTGCACAGCCTCTTGGATTGCCAACAAAAAGATTTTGCTTCTCATTGCTCCACTGTCTATCCCTTCCTTGCCTTTAAATAGAATTTCAACAGTCCTTCTCAATCAAAGTGGCTCTTGCTTTTTTCTCTAATAGAAACGGAATGCACCTTGCCAGAGAGCATCCCTCTCCACAGCCATTTGTTCATAACCAGTGATCAAATTATCTGATACAAACTTTGTTAAAAATGAATTTAGAGTTATTGGTTGAATAGACTGTTTTGGAAAGAGGTGAACGCCTTTTTTGCATATCCTGTATCCACGTCATCAGGAACTATAGCAGGAATGTCAAGAACAGTATAAACAGCTTCTTCTAGTGATTCTGCATTCTTGATGCTCTAGATCATACCCAATGGGTGACAGTGGAACGAAAGTAAGAGGTACATTCTTGCCCCCTTGCTCAATACACAAAAACTCAAAGGCAGTGTTCTGTGTTTTGAGCTTTGGGTAGGCACTCTCTAATGTTTCCCTCACTTGTAGATGGTTTGCATCCTTTGAAGAGAATTTCATTCTCTTTTTACCAAGACCCGCGAGGTTCAGTTGCATAAGTTCAGAAAATGATGGAACTGTGGAATCCTCAGGGTTAGCCAGCAGGCAAAAATTTATTGTCCAATAATCTTTTATGAACGTAACTGGATAATTGGTTTTCTTTGCTTTCTTTGGGGGTCGCTGGTTTATTCTTCTCCCACCTGCTCCTAAGCTGGGAAAAGCATTTCAGAAAGAAAAGAAGAGAATTAAAAAGCTGTGTTTTACAGAAATTAACACCTGCTTTCAAAATAACAGAAATGTTAAATTTTTTAACTGAAATTGTTTTCAGTAATAAGTCTATGACGAAATTTTGACCACATATGTATAGAGGGAAATTTTGAGGGTATCATAACCTGGAAACCAAGAAAATTTGGTAGCGTCTCGAAAGCCTGACTATTTTTTTTGCAAAACCCAGAAACCAGCAGAAAGAAAGTCAAAAATCCAGGTAACTGCATTTTGTTACCAGAATTATAACTACCTAACCAGAATTATAACTACAGACTGGTTTCAACAACTGTTCATGATATCTACAAACTGCTATCATGTGTGAGTATGATGTTTAAAACCTGATAACCATTTATAACCATAACCACCTGATAACATTTTCACCAAAATTTACCTAAAACCCCAGCTTAAAAGATGCCAAAGCATGCTACCATCAAACATACTTAACCAAGAACCCGATCATTTTTTGGAAAAATCCAAAAACCTGGAGAACAAAAATGAAATCAAGCCCCCCACTGTATGTATTTTCAATGAATATTTTAACTTCAACTCTAGAATTTCCAAAAATTTCAAGATAATCAAAAAAAGGACATTTTTAATTAACTAAGCCTGGCCTTTGGGCCTATCCTTACCTGAAATCCTGCTGAGATGCTGCTGCTCTTGTTGTTACAGCTACCTGCACTCGTAATGGTTGTTATTCCACCTTCAATATTGTGTAACACATTTTGCAGAATTTCAGCCGGTCAAAGTCTCTCATCCTTCTCCGCCATTTGAATTTAAGTTACACGTGGACTTGATGTACAAGCAACAACAACACAAACCCATACAATTGGTCAGGTGAGATGATCAGGTGCTCAAAGGGTGATTAAATTGCGATTAGAAATCAATAATCAACTGACTATTCTGATGAACATGAAGCAGTGGATGACATGAAATGGGATTTGAGTCATTATGGTGGAGCTGTGAATAACATCGTGAAGATGGCCCTGATGTTTCCATGATGAATCGCATTATACGACATGATTCACATTGAACGACCTGATTTGACAACAGACTAACAACCCAATTCAAGTTTAACTACATGAAGTGAGTGATGTGACGTTGGTCTGCGATGGGACTCCATAATTTCGTCGTTCATTGTTTATCAAAACAAAACCAGCTGCTGCAGAATCTTCCTCATTTCCTAAAATGTCAGCATCCAAAAAGAGGTAAAGCACTCTAGATAATGTTATTGTAAAGAGTCCAAATTTGGCAAGTGAGAATAAAGTATGATCTGCTTCTGATGCAGATCCTGTGCCTTAAAGCATTGCACCTGTGAAAAATGAACCATGTTCATCCCGACAAGATCATGACTTACTGAACAAAATAGAAACAAACCAACCATTGAATTTTCAATAAGTATCTACCATCTACAATCTACCAGTACACATTGATAACAATGATCTTTGCTTATTCTATGACACAGATGGCAAATCTTCGGATGCCAGAAAGAATTAAAATCTTTGCAATGTTTGGAAGGTTTCAGCAGTCTCGGTCGAATAGCTTTTTCATGGCTTGTCTATTCTAAGGCTGTTGATGGTGCTTTTTATTTACACTGTGTCTTGTTCGGAGGAGAACACATACAATGCTTCCAGACTGAATTATCTGTTTAAGGCTCCTTTCAACGATTGGAAGACTGTCCTTAAGTGTTTAGAAGCCACTTGTCTGGATCCCCCATTCACTCAACTGCAGCAGTAAAAGCTACAGAATTCCACTTATGTATGGCAAACAAAGTCCATAGCATTGATGTCCAGATGAATAGCTCAGTTGCAAGGCAAATTGAAGAGAATCAGCAAAAGCTTCTTCCAATTGTTGAAATTGTAATGCTCTTTGGATGTCAGAAGGTTTCTTTGTAATGTCTCTGCCATTTTGAGTTGTTTTTATATAATGTGGTAATAAAAAGGCCTTTTCTGATCACTATAAGAATGCTGCAAAATCTGCCACATACATGTCCAAAACAACATGAAATGAGATATTGAATATATCTGAGTCTATGATCACTGAAAAGATTGTCTCTGAAATCAAAGAGGTCAGATTCTTCTGCATTCTTGCTGATGAAGCCACTGACATCAGCAACAAAGAGCAAATGGCAATAGTAATTTGATATGTTAATAAGAAACTTCTTTTAGAAGAAGCATTTCTTGGATTCATTCATTGCAATGAGGGTCTCGGAGGCATTCAGATCTCCATGAAGATTCTTGAAGCAATATCCGACTTTGTTCTGGATGCAACTTTCCTTCATGGACAGGGATATGATGGAGCCGGTAATATGGCCAGCAAATGTAGTGGAGCTGCAAAAAGGATACAAAGGCACAACACCAAAGCTGTTTATGTTCAGTGTAGGTCTCATGTTTTGAATTGTTCTGTTGCTTCAGTATGCCAGATTACTCTTGTGAGAAACATGATAAATCCGTCAGTGATTTTTTCAATAAACACCAAAAATGCTTTAGTCTTCTCGCATAAAGAATTAAGGGGAGCTACTTCTTCATGCCCGCTTCTTGTCAGTTCTAGGTATTGTATCAGTGAACGAGGAACGATTATGGAACACTGAATCAGTTAAAGATGCTTCTTATTGGCTCAACTGTATCGCCTCTTTTGAATTTATTACTGTCTTGTAACCCTCTCCCAATCAACAAAGCAGCTACAAGCACAAAGATACCTGCAAGACAATGCAATACATTGCAAAAAATTTGAATAATTTGTGTTACAATTATTTATGACATTTTTTGTTGTATCTGTAATATGGATACAAATAGGACATCATGTATCTATGATAATTGGTAGGCTTGTAAATAAACAGAAATTTTATCTTAAAAAAATATCATAGAAGAAAAACATGGCCGATACTTACTCATTTTCAGAATCATTTGCTCTTCTTCTGTACATCCTGCCATCACTATCAGAAATGGACGTTGTTGCATGCATGCAAAAGGTTACCCTTTCATACTCAATGCTTAACAGGTTTAGGTTGGAGATCAATGATCTTCACAATCAGTTCTACAGGAAAACTGTTAAAATGGCTGAGAAAGTTGACATTGTTCCCACAAAGCCAGGAACAGCTATTTTCAAAAGAACAAACATAACACTCTGTCTGATAAACCATGTCAATACTATTTTGGTGTTATCTCTGTACCATTCCTTGACCGTTTCATCACCCAAATTCAGCTTCGATTCTTCGATATCAACATGAAAGTCCTTGACATTTATTTTGGGTTTCCCAGTAATGTCATGTTTAATGATGAATGGGTTGAAAAGCTCTCCATGTTTTTGTCAACCTAGGAGGACGATGTCCCAGAGCCTCGCTACTTGCCAGTTGAGCTGAAAACGTGGCAAACTATTCGGAGATGTTCAATGACAGTTTCCTTTTCGTTGTCTGCTATTTTGCCTTATGTCATCAAACTTTCGCTTCCTAATTTTTTTTGCATTATCAATCACAGTTACCGTCCCAGTGACATAATGCTCATGCAAAATATCAATATCTGAGCTGTGCGGATTGAAAACGAGTCCGAGGAGCACAATGAGCCAGCAGAGACTTAATGGTTTAGCCCTCTTACATATTCATCGTGAAGTCAATCTCTCTGCATCTGATGTTATTGACAGATTTGCTATCCCGCGCCCTCAGAGAATTAGACTAATTGACATTTTGAACAAGCCACTGGATTGAGAGGAAGAAGATCAGTGATTTGTTTCTATGGATTTAGATTTTTGTCGAAGAAACTGAATTTCATGTTTTGAACTTGTAATTTCATGTGTTAAACTTGTAATGCAGTTCCATATTCCGTTTCCATATAATGTAGTTTTGGTGTTCAAACTCGATTACTTGATTAGTTTAAGATTTGTAGCTAGTTCACATATACAAAATAAGGTTGTGTCCAGGGTTTACAAAAATTTCAATTCTTTAAAGATGGTGGATGTCAGAACTGTGTGAATTATAAGAGCAAGTTATAAGTTGTCTTGAGTACTAATAATTATTGTTTCCTAATACTAATTATTGTTTTCTTGGGAGGAAAAAATGATAGCCTCGTCCCATTCTGTCTAATATTAGTGGAGAAGTTTTTCTAGAAGTAGAAGTCACTAATATTTTAAGAATAGATAGAAAGATATTAACGTGAACCGGGAAAACATTTGCTAAAACGTGCAGATTTGGGCCTCAATAATATTATTGGTTTAGTTTTTGTTTAAATTTGTTAACTTCCTTTCGCAAAACATTGGACTCTATCAAGAAACACTCGCATTTTTTTATAAGAACGTAGACTTGCGTTAGTTTAGATTCACTTTGTTATTCTTTGCTTGTTCTTTTGATTGTTTGAAAATGAAGTTCTTCGTTTAAAATTTTTATAATATATTTGTCAAGCAGAACCTTCAAAACTTGAGTTTGATGCTCTTATTTGATTCAAAAAATCACAGGGTCTGTGAGTTAAAGTGGTTATGATTCAAAAATTTTTTTCACTTATTTATTTCAAATCGAGTACGGTGATTTAAAAAATCTACATGAAATGTGGAAAAACGAACAGTTTCTTTATAATTCAAGCTTGAACATGGATTTTCTCACCGAAAAAGTGTTCACGAAGCCTGGGTGGAGTTTGAGTTTGTGAGGTAAAGTGTTTGTGTCAATGTGAGACTTTCGTGAAGAGGACTGCAGAAGTTAGAGTAGAAATCTAAAGTTCGAGATGTCTGAGAATGATTCTATGTACTCAAACAGGACAAGTTTTGACAAAAGTAAAGAGGAAGAGATTTTAGGTGATTTTGGAGGGCAATATATGCCTTATCAACCTGAACCAGTTGTGTCATCGGCTGATAACTCTGGTGAAGAGAATGGAGAAGGACAAGTTGATGGAATGGATGCTGATGACAATCCTGAAGATGAAGATGGACTTCGACCATCTGTCCTCGGAGATTGCTTTGATGGAAATATTCCTTTAGATGAGTGGAAGTAGATAAAATTATCTATTATTTTCACTTCTTGCAATTAATAAAATGCAATTAAGTATTAAATGCAAAACTTTGCTAAGTTAGTAGCGTTACTTAGGCCGTGTCATGCGCCTAATATAGTCTAACCATATCAGTCGGATATTAACAAGTTGGTGAGATGAATGTCTGTAATTTACGGTCGGTTGTATGAAGATTTATCCAGCCTTCTCTGTTTTTTGGTTATTGTTCGAATTATTTTCTTTAAAATTCAAGGTGTAATTAAGGCAGATGTAAGATATAGCATCTTATGAGTGCCCGGGAATGCAGATACTGTCATGAAGTAAACACGTTTTATGGTAGAGTGGAATTCGAAGGCCTCTCTGACCGAATTAGCTGCATTACTTACTTTCAGGGTAATCAGTACATGGTTTACAGGAAGGTCCTTTTGATTGCTGGTCAATTATTACGCCAAAGTGATGGCAGAATGTACAGAAGAAGAGCAAATCATTCTGAAAATGAGTAAGTATGGGTCATGGTTTTCTTCTATGATATTTTTTGAATTTTTATTTACAAGCCTACTAATTATCAAAGATACGTGATGTCCTATTTGCATCCATATTACTGATACAACAAAAATGTCATATATAATTGTAATGCAAATAATTCAAGATTTTTCTATGTAATTCATTGTCTTGCAGGTATCATCATGCCGTTGCTTATAGATGGCGGGTTAGATGCTTCTTCAGTTATCTTGGTTGGCATATCAGGAGACCACTACCAGCCTGCATCTATAACAAGATACCAAGTTTATAAAGAGATGCTAGCCGAGCTAACACTGGATACAGGGATGTAAAACAGTGAATTGCTTATGTAAGGAAATGTTATCTTTCAAATTTACTCTCGATGATATACCAACAAAGTGGCCAACACTTTGAGGACCTTTAGATACAAAGCCATTGTTTCAGTTCGAAATACTTTTTATTCTTCAATTTGCACAGGCTAGACAAAGACCTAGTTGTTATCATCATTTGCTTCTTCATACCCCCCAAAGTGTTGGCAACTTCAGACTGTCATTCAAGATACTTTGATAGGACATCTTTAAATTGCTGCATTGAAAGACCAAACAAAATGTCTCTTACATCTTCTACATATTCTGAAAAATATTGGGAGAAATACAGATTACCAGACAGGACTGAACATGTAGGCAAATACGATTCTAAAGTTTTAATAGGAAGTTTGATCTTATTGCAGTAAACTTGCTTTTGCGTATCACCTCCTCCCCATCTTGAATTTTGGAAAAAAAAACATTGATGTATTCCTTTCCAACTTTACTTTTTTTGTTGCTCTTCGAAGGTTTTCATTGAAATGTAATATTGCAAGAATGTGCCTAACAAAACATAAAAGAATTATTCATAACCTATTGTAACAACTTTTCTTGTTTGGTCTTTGTTCAGGAGTTTCTGTTGAAAGCAAAAATATTCTTCTCCATACTTACATAGTGTTGCAAGCCAAGGAAAGTGAATCATTTTGGGATGTCAGCGATTCAGTGTAGCATGATAACCTTCAAAGCAACTTGTTTGATCAATGATAGCTATGTTCTTAATGTCATTCAGCAATGAAGTATTCATCAGAATGCCTTGTACTTTGACATATGCAACAGTTGCTGCAAAGTCAAGAGAAGAGAATTAGGTGTGTATGATCATACCTATGCTCATGTATAGTAATTTGTGTGTATGTATTAACTGATTGCAGCTTACCATTTTTGACCCAGTGCAGATCTTTGTCCAGTGGTCTATGTGCACATTGGGAAAAAAGGTTGTCTGGTTGAGAATCATGCTTGTTTTGAATATGCCTCATTAATGATTTCCATTTCGCAAATATTATTGAGCCAAATCCTTCTTTTGTAGAGGTAGCACATCAGTATAAATGGTTACGTATTGATGCAATCCAGGGGCTTATAATTTCACAATTTTTCTCTTTTGCAGCCTTCAGCAATTTTTTGGTCAAGGTTCAAGCAATATGCCAGATATCGAAGTAATTATTATTATAAGCTATTGGAATGAAAATTCAATACTGCAATACATGTTGTCAAGAGAAAAAATGGCTACCTGTCAATCAAATATCTTATCTATAGCATTTGGATCTGTGTTGATTTCAATTCCATTTTGTAAAAAGGAGACTTTTCTAAATTTACAGCACAGTTGCTATCTTTCCAAAAAAAGAAGGAGGCATCTACCCCAAGCGCCACCAGTCCCTTCATCTATGGATTTGAAATTGTAACTTTTATTTGTTTTGTATTCCAGAATGGCCGCTTATTGTCATCACTGGATGGGACAAAGTCTATACAAGGATGAGTGCTGAAGCCAAGGCAGGGTTCTTAACTAGCTCCTCTAGCAAACCTAAGCAACTCGTCAAGGCCCAGTCCATTGGTCACTTGCACCATTTCGTGCATATTAAAGAACACAGCTGTAGACACTGTTTTAAAACATGCGATTATTGCTTCCATTTTCTGAAAAATTTGGCTCTACTAGGAAAAAACAGCTTCCACCGGGTCAGAGTGCTGTAGGAGGAAGGTTGTATCAGAAATTTTAAAATGCTGATTAATCCAAGTCTCTGGAGTCTTTTCCGAAAATTAGCAACACATTCATTTTCAGGAGGGTTATCTGTAAAGGCAGTACCCAAGAAAAACTTCGGGAGGATGCCATTCTGCAGCATTGACAATGCTAATATGAACCCAACCATTTCATAATTATCTGTAAGATACTCCCTCCATAACTTGTCAAAATATTTTGCCTTTATTTCTCCAACTGCCAAATCAAAAAACTCTTTCCTTGGACCTTCAAAATCTTGAGCATTCTCGCCAAAAAAAAGACACTTATAATGTCAATCATGGGTCAAGTTTCATTGCATTCAATTCATCAATAGCAGTTACAAGTACGTTGTGCCTGTCAATGAGAATGAACTTGGTTCTTCCCTCTAAAACTTCTCATTCATCTGTAGGATCCAATTTTCTCCCTGTGACAATATATTTCTAAGCAAAATCATTAAAGAATTTGCAATTTGAGATTTTGAGTATAACAGCACTGTCACGGAAGAAGCTCGCAAAAAGTATTTCAAGAAAACTACAAACATTTGCAACAAAAAAAAGCAGAAACCACTCCCTACAGAAAATATTTTGGCAACAAACAAAAGCTGAATTTATTTTTCAAAAACAGCTAAAGTTACTTCAACAAAAGAACAAGAAAGATTTATGGAAAGCGAAGAAACATCAGTACCAGCACACACAGAAAATGCTCTTACTGACATAAACACAAAATTGATTAGTGGAGTATCTAAAGTCACTATTTGGGGTCGATCATGCAAATTGTGATGCTAGCATGAAACTTGGTAGACATACCCAGTTTGATACGCTGATTATAATAAAGATCCGACCCCATCTCAAAAATGCCCCCTTGTGCTATTTTTAGAACAGGGTACCTCGATCCAGTCCCTTTTGGGTCTACTCGACATAACTATGTAGCTAATTGTGTTATAACCTTGAAAATAAGAAAGAATACATAATTTAAGGTACTAAAAACCAAAAAGATCAAACCCTGTGGAAATCTATCTCCCTTGTCTATTTTTAGAATTGGGGTACTTGCCCCCAGCCCCTTTTTGAATATTGATCATAACTATGCCTCTTATAAACATATCAGTTTGAAAATCACTTCATCTGCACAATTTCATACGCTGATTCCGATGGTGATAAGACCCAAATTTTCATATCTTTCAGATATATATGGGGTCAATGTTTATCAAAGACCCAAGATCTCCCAAGCTGTGAAGATTGGGGCTGGATAAGAAAAGATGGCAAAATCACCCCTAATTGGATAACACTACCGGAGGCTTCTAAGGCGTGTTATGAGCTGGTTGCAAAAGGCTTGCAGTGCAAGATGCAAGTGCCGGCAGTTTCAGCTTGAATGTACTGAGGTTTGCCAATGCAGCGGACAGTGCTACGATCAGTGAATTTAAAAACAGCTTGAATTGTCACTGGAGTGGCAAAATTAACCATAATTTCAATACTGGCAAATATTTCATAATTAACAATATCCTACTTAACTACCATTAAAAAACTAAAAATTAATAAAGTAGTTGTTTCCATTTCAGTGGCAATTTAACAATGCTCAACTTATGTACTAACTGTGTCATGCAAGTAGGTTTTAATTGTGGGCTATCAAGGAGCGTTTATGACAAAATCATTAAAGAGAAAGGCAAGTACCCCAGGTTCTAAAAATAGCACAAGGGGGCATGTTTAGATTTGGATCTTATCACCATCGGAATCAGCGTATGAAATTGTGCAGATGAAGTGATTTTCAAACTGATATGTTTATAAGAGGCGTAGTTATGATCAATATTCAAAAAGGGGCTGAGGGCAAGTACCCCAATTCTAAAAATAGACAAGGGAGATAGATTTCAACAGAGTTTGATTTTTATGGTCTCAAGTACCTTAAATTATGTATTCTTTCTAATTTTCAAGGTTATAACATAATTAGCTACATAGGTATGTCAAGTAGACCCAAAAGGGACTGGATCGAGGTACCCTGTTCTAAAAATAGCACAAGGGGCATTTTGAGATGGGGTCGGATCTTTATCATAATCAGCGTTTCAAACTGGGTATGTCTACCAAGTTTCATGCTAGTATCACGATTTGCATGATTGATGTCATAAGGGACCGCACTAGATGCGCTTAAAGAGGCTATTAAAATGCTAAAGGAAAAGAAAGAGCAAAAACGCTTTGAACAGCCTTTCCCTTTCCAAGATGATGCAACCAGTATTAACTGGAATGATTTGAAGAACATTGTAGATCTAACAACTGTTGTCCATGAAATATGATTTTATCCTGGGGATGTTGCAAACAACACACCTTCCGTTTTTAGATGTGAATTGTGCTTCAATCTTTTGGCTGACAGAATGAGGGGGATTTGCAAAACCGATGAAACTGGAAAGCTTGCTTTACGTGGCATTTGCCAATCCTCATGTTCCTTATCATTTGGGCTTCTTGTTTCATCACAAAAATCAGAAAGTCTTTTGAATGGTGGAAATCATATCACTTACAGTGGTAAAAATGCAGGCTTACATTTTCAAGAGGCAGGATGCGGCAGCAATGAAGAAAAGAGAAGCCCGGGGAGAAAAGGTGACTGAAAGCTTGATTTTTATTGCATTATCAATTATTAAATCAAAGACAGCAGGACAAAATTTTGAGCATGCACTCGCATGCCACACTGCCATTGGAAGTGATCTTTGTGATTTTTTCCACTCCAGGTCTCATTTTAATGAGATCCTGAAATGCATGAATGTATGGATTAACAATGAAATAGTCAAATATATCCAAAACCATTTCCTTCAACAGAATTTGCTCCCCATTTCTTTGTCAGTGCAGACAGAAGTACTCCAGCACGACTCTCAAATCATGCAATTATCATCTGTCCAATGATGGAAGGAGAAAGGGTTGCCTTCCCTGTTCTGTTGATTCGCCAGTTGTGTACAGTAGTGAAGACCAAGAAATCCAGAACAAGTTTCAGGTAGTTGTGGTGATGAACTTGCAGATCAGATCATTTGCACAAGTAATGATGCATAAAAAGATAGTGGAAACTTTGATCTTAAACCGTCATGGCAAGGTACATGCTGTGATAGGCAGTACCAGGCTCGAAATTTCCGGAATACGATCATCATTAGACTTAGAATCACAGTGGATTAAATACTCTTTGATGTCGTTTGGGATCCATCACACTGGCTTAATTTGGCAATTACCAACATTTGTGATGGAAGGTAATTCAAATATTTATCTCCAGAGAATTTTCAATAGAGACAAGAATATCCATACGATGTTTCAAAGAGAAAAGATGTTGGCTTGTGTAACAGAGCTTTCTAAATCTAAAGATCTAAAGCTTAAATTAACCAAAGGCAGCTGCAGAACACGCTTTTGGGCTTCCCAGTATGATGAGTTCCAGACGGTCATTCCATGCTATGCTCTCTTTGCCGAAGCTTTTCGGACATTTGGATATTCTTAAGTGAAGGAGTATGAGATTTTTGGAATTGACTTTGTGATTGACTCATGCACATTTGTTGATGTTATCAAAATATTTATCAAAGTTGATGATCAAAGTACAGTCTCTCAGTTGTGCTTGCTGGAAGATATGTATATGGATACTGAGAATTGTCTATCAACCTCAATCCTCTACTTTGTTGCCTGGTCATACCCCCTTACATGTGCCAAGTGGCTCCTTTCTATCAACAAAAGAGCAATTTGCACACCGGGAAATCCTTTCGAAACATGAGCACATCAGAATGGAAAATTAATAAAATGATGCAATTAAGATTATGTGCAAAAGAATAGTCCTTGATCCAGTTCAAAATTACACAAATAAATGATACGTCATAAAAAATGTCAAGGAAGAAAAAGACGATGAAGAAAATACCAAAGGTGAAACAGCTGATCTCAAGCAAGTTAGGTATCAAAGAAAATTTTAAGTACAAATGACTGCATGAAAATAGCTTGAAAATCGCTATTTGTAAGAAACTAAAGCTACATGCCACATAACAAAACATATACTACAAAATTCAGCAGAAAAGGCTCTTTTTAACAGTGCCAAAGACTTATTGGAACCGTTTTCCAGTCCGAAGGGCACCTAATTTTTGTAAACGCAACAATATTCTGTTTCTGACTGAACAAAATATTTCTGAGCCATTATACCTGATCTGTAATAACAGCTCTCAAGAACTTTAGCTAATTCAAAAAAATTGCAGTTAACTGTCATCAGGGACGTAGCCAGAGAGGGGCCTGACCTACAAGTATCAATTAAAGAAAATTATTTTTCATTTTGTTTGAGTAAGTTTTAAATTTGATGAAAAAAGATGCTGAGACCTAGAAATAAATGTTTTCCATTTTTTGTCATTGTTCCTCAACTATTTTACCATGTTAATGTCTCAACATGCCTTAAAAGAATATTTGTTTTGAAAGTATTTGCGTAACCGTCCTGGATAGAAATCGTTGACTAAGGCCCTGGTGGTCATAAGAATTCAAATCAAAGTAGAATGTTTTACTATTTGTAAGAATCGACAAATATGAGGTTACTTCCTCTGATAGTGCTGTTATATTACTTTTGGCTAAAAACTTCCAAATACTGGCACATTTCAGTCAAATGCTCCCTTTTACATGCAGAGAAGGCAGCTTCTTTCATAAAATGGTATTGAACAGCCATACCATTCCCCCCAAAGCTATTATAGCGAGTGATTTATCTTGAGGAAAAATTAATATGGAAGCAAACACCTTCTTGTGCTCCAGGAGATCGTAAAGATAAGTTGCAAGATTATCTGCATCAGAGACCCCAATGACTCCATGTGATATGGCTAATTGCATTTCATAATGACTTCTTCCACTGTGAGATTGACTTGCGGAACCCATCTACTTATAACGTTATAGAGCTGATTACAAGTTATCATTATATATTTCTATTCTTTGACCAGTTCGATGCTGTTTGGTCATTTAAAGCTTCTAGAAATGCTATTTACCCCGCAGCACAGCTGAACATGTGAGGCAGGAGATTATGGTGCAAGAATCGATAACTCTGCCAACACCAAGTATACCACATTGACTAAGATGATACGGCAGGACCATTTCAGTTATATATCCTAGGATTTTAAATTCTGGACGTGTTTCTTGGTATGCAAACAGTACATGTCTCTTTTTCTCGCTTTTGTGTCATCTGCATTCACAGGGGATCTTACTTCCAGATGGAAGACAAACATTTTCTGGGCAGAATTGGCATGTTGAAAGTTTGCCCTTTGTGTGACCACGTTTTTGCTGAAGACAAACTTTACAGTGTGGAGATTTTCTGCTTTCTTTCAAGCTGCAGGGTAAATTGTAGACACTTGCTTCTCCCTGTAAAAGGAGCAAAATGGGATAAATGGAATGGAATAATAATAAAGAACATCTAGTGAGTAGTTTTTTTACACTAAAATTTCAAATTATTTTATACGTAAGCATGGGACTAGGAAAAGGAAAAGAATGGGGAAACGTAAGAAAGTAACAAAAGGGACCCTTACTAACCAGGATGTGAAGACAATATGCACGGTGAACATTTTGCTAAAAGGGAAAGTTAAAACAGTGAAAATAATAAAAATCTGACCACCACAGGTTGACAAAGCTTCATTTCTGAAATTTTTAATGACATGTTGCTCATTTTGTTCATGTGTTCATGGAGTTTACAGCCTGGTCTATGCCGTCATTTATGTCATCACATTCTTTATCTTCTGTTTGAAACCCTTGCCATAGAAGATCGCATTCTGCACAGCCGTGCCTAATATATTTATCACATTGTCAATGTGCGTACTGCAGACTGGGCAAAAAGGAACTCCTTTCAGACATCGATGGTGAAACGAATGAACAACCATCAATTCTTTTCCATTTTCTTCCCTGTCTAAAAGTGAACACCCAGGCATATCACAGCAAAGTAATAAGTTTGTAGGATTTTGCAAACATTTCCAACGTTCTGCAGCAAGACATTTCATTTTTCAAAGACAATACATCAACACCAATTGGATTCTGAAGTGATTGCAATGACAACAGAGGTATGGCCTTGATGTCTGGAAATATCCTGCAAATGATGGTGCACATATTCAATGCTGATGAAAAAGAACCAGCACTTTTATCGGTTGGCCTTTTTTTTGTAGTGATAGTGGTATAGTCATCATGAGTTTTAGGTAGACCATACATCCGTGGACGCTGCGAACCTGTTGGTTGGATCCTATCGTAAATTTCTTGAGTCGATAGTTTTTCTTGACCAATTCAAGCAACCGTTTTTGAAGTTTCTGCTCTATTTTAGCCATTTTATTCTGCTGCTTGACGTTGCCTAATTTTTCAAATTTATTTTCATCAATGAGCACGTTGCCCATTTTCGAAATATAATCTTTTTGGTTCAAAATAACGACCCCAGATCCATTATCAGGTTTTGTGATAAGAATCTGTTTGTTGTTTCGAAGGGATTTGATCGCTTGAAAATGTTCCTGTGCATATAAAAATCTGTGAGGTCGATAGGTGTGCCACAGTAAGCTTGAGCAACATCGCTTAAACGGGCTTTTAGTGAGCTAAGCTCTTCTTCCGAATCTGGCTTTAGCCTGGTTAGTTGAGTGTGAAGAATTTCGAACTCAGCAAAAAGCTCCTCTCTGTTTATATTTTGAGGTGGAATACAAAATTCTAAACAGTGTCCTAATACAAATTCTTCAGCTTCAGAGAGAGAGTAATCCGAAAGATTTAAAATATGCTTTTTAGAGGAATTTGATAAAATACGGTCTATTCTCATTGAAAACGGTTAGCCTGAGGACGTCATTTCGGATTTTCACAAGAAGGCTCAAAATGGCTTCTTTAGCCTGGGTAACTTTTTGATACTAACACATGTTCCTTTTCTTATTAGAAAAGAATGCGACAATGCATAAAGAACAATACGATTCCTTTGACTTTTTACTTTGTTGCTAAGATAGCACATTGTTTCAGCTTTGATTCCAATTTTTTTGGCAGCTCATTGCAGGTCGTTACCGCTCATTTCAGATAGTTTCAGCTGGTTTCAGGTCGTTTTAGCTCGTTTTAACTTTTAAAAATTACGAATATTATTCAACTTAATTACAGCATTACAGCCAGGCTACGTGCTAAATGGTTCAAAGTACCAAAAGGTACTCATATAGTCAAGTATGATGTTCTATGGCTACAAAATGCAGAAATATCTGCTGGTTATGCTATTGAAACTGAAAATCGTTTTGAAGGACTACTGAATGCAACTACTGAAGAGACCACTCCTGATGAACTGTGGAAAGATATGAAAGAGGCTTGGCATGAAGCTGCATTGTTAAGAGTTTGTAAACAGAAGCGCAAGCACCAGCAGCCATGGATCAGCCAGGAGGTTGTTAATCTCTGTGTGAGAAAACGTGAAGCAAAAAAGCGGCATCATAGGGATCAATCCAAGAATCGCAATGCTGAGATTCAAGGGAAACTTCGTAGAGACAAAAACAAATGGCTAACTAATGAATGCGCAAAGATTGACGTGTTTGATAAAAACCGTAAGTCAAAAGATTTGTTTGCCAAAGTATCAAAGCTGAAAAACAGACCTTTCAAGTCTCATCAAACTACAATAAATGATGCAAATAGGATCACACTGACAGAACCAGCTGAAGTGTTGAACAGATGGAAAGAGTATGCTGAAAAACTTTTTGAGAGGCCTTCAGGGGAAGCACAAGTGACTGTTGAGTTACCAAGCAAGACGGAACAGAGATTGGATCCACCACTCTTGCATGAAGTTACCAGCGCCTTGAAGGATTTGAAGACAGGAAAGGCACCAGGATTAGATGGCATTCCAGCAGAATTGATTAAGCACAGTGGACTTTCAGCCAAACTTGCATTGCACCATCTTATCTGCAAAATATGGGAGTCAGGCAGTTGGCCAAATGACTGGTGTGAATCCGAGTTTGTAACTCTGCATAAAGCAAGATCGACAAAGGAGTGTTCAAACTACAGAACGATAGCCCTTATTAGTCATGCAAGCAAGGTCTTTCTTATCATCCTCCTGAGAAAATTTATTGGCAAAATCGAGGCTGAGTTACCAAATGAGCAAGCTGCCTATCGATGCAAGCGTGGCACAGCAGACATGTTATTGACCCTACAATTTCTTTTGGAGAAGGTGCACAGGCTACAAGACCAGCAAGCCTATGTGATTTTTATTGACTATACTAAGGCCTTTGACAATGTCAGTCATGTCCAGCTGTTTCAAATCATGAAGCAAATGGGATTTCATGACCATCTGATTGCACTGGTCCAAGGCATGTGCAAAGAGCAAAAGGCAGTTTTGTGGTTGAATGGAAGTAGGACAGAGCCTTTCATTGTGTCAAAAGGAGTTTTCGTCAAGGATGTATAGTGTCTCCTCCACTCTTTACACTTTACACAGAGCAGGTCATGCGGGAGGCTGACATCGCCAATCTAGGGGTTCGTGTTGGTGATAGTCGTATATTGAATCTTCGCTATGCTGATGACACAGCTCTGTTGGCAGAGAACCATCAGGATGCAACAGAAATTCTTCACCGGGTAAATGCAGCTGGAATACATTGCAAGATGAAACTTAATGCTCAAAAGACTAAAGTCATGACATGCCATCCAGTAGGAGCTATGGAAGTCATTGCAGTGAATGGAGCTGACATAGACCATGTCGACAAGTTTAAATACTTAGGATCGATCAAGAAAGGCAATGGTGACTGCTCAGAGGATATTCGTGTCAGGATAGGTCTAGCAAAGAAAAATGTGGTCAGTTAACACCTATTTGGAAAGATACAGGTATAAGAAATGTAGTGAAGATGAAGCTGGTGAGAGTGCTGTTGTGGACAGTGTTATCATATGGTGCTGAAGCTTGGACACTCGAGAAGGCAGATGAGAAGCCTATTGAGGCTGCTGAGATGTATTTTTACAGGAGAATGCTGAGAGTGAGCTGGACGGAGAGACGTAAAAATCAGAGCATCCTAGACACTTTAGTTGTGAAGCGGGAGCTGCTAGCTGTTGTCAAGAAGAGGAAGTTAACCTACTTTGGGCACATCTGTCGTCGTCCAGAGCAACAGCTGGCCTGGCAGGTGTTGTTCAACAATCCACAAGGTAGAGGGTGCAGAGGCTGCCCCTGAACTCAATATTTTGACAATATCAAAACATGGCTCGGTGACCATACTTTTGTTGAAGCAGCAGACAGTGCACAAGATCGAGTGAAGTGGAAAGAGAGAGTTAAAGAAGCAACTGGCGGCGGCAGCCTAGCATCTTCTTAGATGGGTGCCGTTCTTGATGATGATGATGATGATACAACTTAATAAGAACATGAGGTAAATAATTAAAAAATCGGTAACATTGAAGGTAAAACGGTAAAACAAATGGGAATAGGTTTAAACAACCCCCGAATACAAATCCTGAACCTCCAACATAGAATGCAATTTAAAAGAATTAAAAACAAGTTTAATGTTTTAAGTCTTTACACCATTTTTAGCCGAGTATTCAATTTTACATTGAGTTAAAACCGAAAACCTACCAATGTAAGGAAGTTTATAATAACAAAAACGGTTTGCTTCATTATCATTAGAACTATGGTTATCAACTAGGGGTGGGGATCTAACTTTCTTTGTTTAATTACAAATAACGTTGTTAATGAAATAGGTAGGGTAAAGGTTTTTATTTACAATTAAGGTTAGTTGTTTAATGTTGTTATATTATGAAAATGAAGTGAAACTAAAAAAAATAGTGAGTAAACCTGTGTAAGTTTTTCTACGGTAAAACTGAAGTTATTGTTGATTAATGAAGTTAAAGAAATTAAGGGCATCATCTTTGATTTGAAACAAACAGAAAGTATCATCAACATAGCAACAGTAACATAAAACTTCAGAAGCTCTAAATTGTTCTAACCAGAGTATTCGAAGAGATTAGCTAGCACAGGAGCAAGTGGGGATTCCATACTTACACCATCTATCTGGTGATAGTAAATGCTATTAAATAAAAAATTAGTTTTAGATGTAAATTAAAAAGCTTATGTTCAGGATTACCAGTTTTAATGTATTGTACCGCTAAGTCAATAGATTTGTTTAAAGGGATATTAGTTAAAAGACTTTTAACGTCAACGGGAACCATACATTTACCAGAAGTATTTAAGCTATTAAGTTCATTAACAAAAGAAAAAGTATCCTTAGCACAAAACTCGGCAAAAAAGGGTCTAACAGAGAACATAAATATTTAGCAAGATTTTAGTTGAAGGTGCCTATAGAAGAGACTATTGGACGAAAAGGAGGTGGCAAGTTGGGAGTGCAAGCCTTGTGCATTTTAAGAAGCCCATAAATCATAACAGGTTGAGAGCCCGATGAGTATATCTTATTATAATTATCAATATCAATAACCTTCTTATTCTTAAGGGATCTAAGAAAACGTTGTAGTCTAACCTATCTAGCGAAAGTTGGATCAGAATTATTATATACTTGTCTGTCCAATATAATAACGCTGTCACCTTTTCTGGCTTGAGCATTACAATATCTTCGTTTTTCTTCAGTTTCTTCAGGTTTTTCTTCTTTAAATTGTTCACTAATTTTTCTTTGAGTTTATTAATAGAATTCGATTTGCTGATGTCAGAAATGAATATATTATTTTAATCAGAGGTGTGGTTCAATAGTTATGATGCACATTGCGAATTTGTGGAAATTCACTGATTACATAATCTTTTGTGATTCACTACCTCACAGAACTGGGGATTGGGCAAAGGTGTGTTTGAGCTCATAGTAGAGACCCATAGTTAAATTCATAAGTTTGCATTAGTAAACACTACAGACACTTCAGTGAAACAAACTTGAAAATGCCTTTTGATGTGTTTTGCCGACTTGTGGAATACTCCTGACAAAGAAAAGTGTATTATCCTTTACAAGATTCTTTTCAATGATGATCGTCGAGATGCAAAGAGAAGAAGAGAGAAATGGGTAGATTTTAAAAATTCAAAGCAAGCAGACAGGCAGACAAGTGGGAACTAAATAAAAACACAACTGTTTGCTCTGTACATTTTCCTCACGATAGTTTCATCCATAAAATCATGATGCCAGGATCAACTCCAAGACTGATTGTTGATGATATTGGTGTAGTTCCTTACCCTAGGATACTGGAGTAAAAAAAAATGAGGGCGAGATGTCCACTCGATCAAAAATAGAGGTAAGGGGGCCTAAGTTGCTCACGTGGGAATTTCATCTTTCTACGAATCTCAGTTCAATTAAAAGTATCTTGATAAAAGTTTATGATTCATTGTTTTACTTAGTCAGATTCTATTATTGTTCAAGTTCTGCCAATTCTGCAAAACTGAGAATCCCAGTATTGAAGCAAGAAAATGTGGAACAATGCTTTCAGTGAAAAGTTTCTGTATAAACCAAAAGAATATAGTTGGAAGATTCAACTTTTAAAGACAGGAACAAAAATACCAGCAGGCAACTTTCTTCTTAGTATGTCTACCTTTTTGGCTGGAGGATCAATATCAAAAGTTATCCAGATTTTCAACAACATGAACCTTTGTTCAATAACTCTGTCTACATTTTTCAAACATCAAGGGGTGATTTTTTTCTTCCTCAACCATTTATTTTGTATCATACTTCTGATTTTGTCTTTTCTTGTTTAATGCATTAACAATACGAATGCGTTTAAATTACAATTGGTATGCATTTGCTTTTTAGACTAAACTTTTCTGATCAATTTATATTCACTGGCGAAATTGTCAGCGTTGTTTAATAGAAAACCTGAAGCATGGTGATAAAGAAACCATTCTTGCTGGCAATGCACAACATGATAGCATGGGGCATAATCTGATTCATCCGTCGTCCATTTCAATCTTGTACAGGTAAGTTTCAAGTTCCATAAATCACATTTTTAGATGCAGATACATCAGGTTCTTTTGTAATTTGGAATTACCAATCACTGAACAATTCTTTGCATGTTTGATCTTGTAGAAAAATCAAGCTGGTAGTAGCCGTGCTATGGAGTTGTATGCATACAGAAAAGGTTTCAAATTTCTAATAAATAATGGTATATCACTATCTATGGCAAGTGCAAGTCACCAAAATCAGATAAACCTAGTTTTTCTGAGAAAAAACCCGGTTTATCTGTTAGAGAAACTAGGTTTTTCTGATAAACTCAGTTTTTCAGATAGACTAGGTTTATCAGATAAACTTGGTTTTTCAGAAAAACTGTGTTTATCCAAAAAACTAGGTTTATGAGGAAAACCAGGTTTTTCTGATTAACTAGGTTGTTCAGAGAAACCAGGTTTTTCAGAAAAACCTGGTTTTTTCTGATAAACCTAGTTGTTCTGAATAATGGAGCACTTCAGACAAGCTTATCTGATTTAAATGCCCTAGCGAAAAACAAATGTCGATGCCGACAATGCCTGACAATTTAAAAAAAGTTATTTTCGTAAAATTGAATGTTATATGACGAGATTGCCAAGTATTTCATATTAAAGATTTATTTGCTTAGTTAATACATTGTTTTTCACACAACAAAATGCTACTTTGTTTCCCTGAAAGAGATCTCAATATTCGTCACAAAACAAAACAAATTTCTTTCCGCAATTCTTAAACTCTAAAAATCTGTCACTGTGCCCTGACAGACATCAGAATTTTGTTTGTCAGTGTAGTCACGTTTTTTATTTTATATCAATATTTTGAGATAACAATTTTTTTGCCATGAACAATTTTGCAGCCTCAAATGTTGGGGATAATACTGATTTTCAAACTCTGCTATCTGATGCAATTTCAAACATGGAAACTATTAGACATTAACGATGCACACATGAAAATGGTGCCAGAAGAAAGAAAGGCTCATGTTGACCACAAGCAAAAGTCATCAAACTAAAACTATACCCTTTTCCAGAAGCATCAACTCTTCCCAATTTTGGAATAACCATGCGTTGGCTAGTACAACAACACATTGATCAAGGTTTTTGTAAGTATAAGGAGCATTTTTAGCAGAATCTTTTGATAAGAAACCCAGACCCTCGAAGTCAAGTGGCCAAAAATTAAAAAAAAACATTCAAAACATCAAATATATCAGAAGTATAGATATTTAAGAAACTCTGAAATCTAAATTACGTGTATGAATAGAAAAATTCCATTTTCTGCTACACAATGTAGCTTCCATTCCAGGAGTAAAATTAACTTTGTCTGGATGTACAACAAAAGAAAATGGACAAATTTGAGTTACAAAATACTGCATGTTTCATTGATGTCATTGATTAATTAAGACACGTTGTTTGGAAGTTGAAAGAAAAAATTGTATCTTTCAAAGCATTGCAGGTGATACGAAACACCAATAAATCCAGGGGGTAACTTGCATGGGTCAAGAAGTATGGGAAATAAATTGTGGGGTATCAGTCCTCAAACGAATATCAGTCCTTATGGAACAAAATACCTCTGTCGACATTTCTTTGGGGTAAAAATGAAAGCAATAGAAAATCGCTAGTATAGGTCTTCTGCCTTGGAAAATATGTCTTGTTCCAATATAACACATTATTCTTTATTCATTGTTCATGGCTGATTCCTTATTGACACTTCACTGAATTGCCTATATCATTAATTTTAGGATTCCCACATCAGTGTTTCAATGCCCAAGCAAACCAATCAAAAGCAATGAGCATTTCAATCCACATAAGTGCAGACTAAGTAACAGAAACAGCATATGACATGTTCCTTCAGCTTTGTCGACGGCATTTTCACTAGTACAAAATGGAAAAGAGATAGACTTTGCAGATAGCAGAAAGGAGAGATGCAAGAAGTTTATGGGAGTTACACTTCCAGGGAGTATTCATTGTGCAACAGTCTTTCGATGCCGGAGATACTGTTCTTCAATTGGTCAACAAGTCACCAGAACACAACTCTGTCCTTGACAGCCAAGATGATTTCAACCCAGATTTTCTGGAACATTCATTGCACAATATCCCACTCAATGCAACAGCAGATTCATTAACATCAGCAACAGCAGCAACCACATCAGCCATAGTTCCATTAAATACATTAGATGTACAAGAATCCACGTCAAGACTGCTTGCAACCACATCAGCATCATTAACATTAGCTGAATCTACATCATTATCACTGCAATTCGCACATTCAAATCTCACTGTAACCACTGTAACCCACAACCACCATGTCCAATTTCCAACACAAATGGTTGAGCTGACAATCATAAGCAGCAACAAAACGATGAAATATCATTTTACAAATGACTGCAAGCCAAGTGATATATACACCACAGTTGCACCTCAAGAAAGCCTTGGGAATGACTTCCTTTTGATCGACACTGGAAATAGGGATTAGTAATAGTAATTGTATGCTAAAGCAATGGGGTATAAGATCTGGCAGAATTTTTCTCCTTGAGGAAGATGTCAACAAATATCTAGGAGGAACAAATGTTACCGACAATGCAGAAACAACTGATGATGATCCTAACATAACTATTCGCACTGGTATTAATGAGCAGGAGCTACACATTAGAAGAATCCAGCTGTACACCTCATTAAGCGGTACACAGAATTGTTGAGAAGAGTTGTTAAGAAGACAGGTTGATGACGGTTGATGCTCAAAACGTAATTCTGGACAAAGATCTTAATGCAGCTGGGAGAATCTTGCTCCATGGATATATATTATGTGGTTATCTACCATACTACATGAATGCTTGTGTTCTTTCTGGCTGCTTACTGGTGCTGAGCTCTCTGACAAGTTTGTATTGGAAGAATCCTGCCGAAGCCTTGATGATGGTGACAGAAATGCAGTAAATTCTCCACTACAAATGGAAGTTCTGACCGACAATTCACAGGTACACCTGGCTGGTTTACTTTGCCAAAATGACATGGGGATTGTCCCATCAAGGGAGAACCTTGAGTCCACAAGTTGCTGAACCCAGTGCCCAAGATTCATTTAAGATTGTTACTGAGGATTGCAATAAGATTGTTTTAGAATGTGTAAGTCATGCAAATTGTTAAGAAAAATTGGAAAGGTTAGAAGAAATGGTTGAAACACTTTTAGAATAGAGAGAGGTATGTCAAGAGAGCAAGTCATAAAAGCTGTTTTCATTTTGTTAATAATGATGAAAAGGCACAATTTTTCACTGGCTTAACATCTTTAGCTTGTTTTTCTGCTCCTCTTCCTGTCTTATCTATTGTATTCACTGTTTAAAATGCAACATCCTCTACATTGGTGAAACATCCCGCCAGCTTAACAACCGCTTTGGTGAACATCTCCGAAATATATATATAACATATATAACAATATATATCTTCAACGGAATCACCAAGACAATGCTGACATCAACATCTTCAAACACTTTAACTCCTTAAACCATTCCATCAATCACATGAAAGTTCAAGCCCTTACCCATTCACCATCAGATTCTCGAGAAAGGAAAACCTTAGAGAAGAAAATTATTTTTAAATTGGGAACACTCACTCCTTGGGGACTTAATAAACAGTTTTCGTTTTTGTAGATCCACACATTAATAATACTTCTGCTTAATTTGTTTTTTCTTTGTTTTTTCCTGTACATCTTTATTTTGCCTCGTTTTCATTTTTCAAACTACTTATATTTGTATTTTAAAATTAATATTAAACCATCACTTGATAAAGGATTATGCCCGAAACGTCATTAAAATTTGTCTTTTTTCTTAGTACTGAACCCTCTAAATAAAATTTTGTTCTATGTAAGTTATTCGATAGTACCTCACGCTATATTTCAGTTTATTGTATTACGTACTACACTTGGTACCTGCATGTTCCTGTTTGTTCTGTCTGATGCCTTTGCTCAAAATTTTGGTTAAAGATTTACGCCATAAGTTATCTTCGTTTTTATCTACATACCCAATTGAAATTTCGAACATAGCCTTTAATCTCCGAGTTATTACTTTTCAAAACCCGATTTGCTAGCCACGTACATTTTCTTGGTAAATGTCAACGAAATAAAGTCATCCCTGGTGGTTTTCAACTGAAATTTCATTCCGACATTACTAAACACAAAACAAGTGGAACAAGCCAGAAACAAGCGGAACAAGTGAGGAACAGGCCAGTAACAAGCGGAACAAGCAAGGAACAGGCCAGTAACAAGCGGAACAAGCAAGGAACATGCCAGTAACAAGCGGAACAAGCAAGGAACAGGTCAGTAACAAGCGGAACAAGCCAGTGACACATTGAACAAAGCATAGAATTAGCGTGGGTATATGGCTGTACTGGCTGAACCCCATGGGATGACAGTAACATTGCCACAACAATAAGACGAAGGAGAAAAGGGCTGTCCATCCAAACTGAAAATTCAAAATATGTGTCGAATTCTTCAGATGTCAAAATGGGCGATCTGATTGGTCAAGCATCTGTATCGAACCAATCAGACTTGGGGATTTTTAGCCATGTGACTGCCTAGTGCCTCGCAGGGAGCCATCAAACTCGAATGGTGGATTGTCACACACGTGCACTGTGGCAAAAGTGGCAAACTCTGGTCAAAGATGGATTGAGTTGTCAAAAGCGTAAGAGAAAAGGTAAGGAAAAACTTTCAGCAAATATGCATTTTTTCTGTGAATTAGACGTAGCTCCGTTTGCTTGTATGAACGGATTTTTGGCAGACAGGCGAGCAATGGGCCTAAATGGAAAGGAACACACATGACATGGCACAGTGTGCAAAGTCTGATTGCACTCGATAAGGTGATATAAAGTTAATAAGTTGATTCTTATCAGAACTGCCCAAAATATCATGCGGGCAGCGGTTTTATCATTTAATGGGCCTGAATCTTGCAAGCAAATGGCCTATGTATCCTTGCAAAACTTCTATCCTTGATGTTTATTGTTTTGGCGGCCTAGGTGCCTAGTCCTCGAAACGTTAAGTGCTGTTAAATGTTTCAGCTGCATTTATTGGCAATTTTATGGTTTACAGTATAATTCTACAATGCTTTGGCGGTTTTACAGGTTTTGTACCCCTATGGCCCCACCATAATCTCTACACAATTTGCTTTTTAGCTGTCAGCTCCACCATACGGACCCCTGTCTAAATACATGCAGGATGTGTTCCTGAATGTGAACATCTTAATGACAGTTACATTTTCAACAAATGCGAACACATGGGCATTGTGCAAGATTCTGCTCAGAAATGGATGGTACCTGTCCCTCCACTGATAGTATATAGTTTCGATGTACCATGATACAAAGAAACAAGCAATTTTGCTGGTTTGGAAGACTGCCCTAACACCGTAGCAAATGTTTTCTTGGACTATGTGAATGTGAGTGATATGAATTGCCCATTACTCAATGTAAGAACTCACTGTAACAAACAAATGATTTCAGTAAGCACTGAAAGTTTCCTAAAATTATCAAATCTTAGCCTGCCTGGGGTATTTCTTGTCCAAAATTTAAAGAACTGCCAGTTGAAAGCTGGACATGGCCAAGAAATTTATCATATGGCTCACTCAGCGAAATGAAATCAATGAAGGTAATCTTCTGTATCAAACTGCATCAAACTGTTCAATTTCAATTAAAATAAAACAAAGACATTATGGAAAATTTCTAACATGATTCTAATAGGCTAAAGTGACAATTTCTCAACAAAATATGAGAAATTGTTCACTAATGCACTAATGCAGAGTATTTCTATTTACTCATACTTTCAGTTTACACAAAAGAAAGTCTACATGCAGGCTAATCAAATCTGTGCCCTTAAAAAAAATTTGACGTTTTGAGTGGGGGTGAGGGAATAAAGGTTAAAGTCTTGATTGTTTCCTTTTGCATGATGAAATGTCACATAAGAAATTGACCAGAAGTGATAGAATGATGAACTTGGTTTTACAAAACAGCCATAATTTATATTGATAGTGTTAGTAAAGTGTACTGTAGGTAAGGGAGTGTTGATTATTAGCCAAAAAGCTGTGATATGTGTCTTGAGAACTAATTGTTGATGGCCTGTAAGAAGTTAGTAGCAAACTTGAAGCATACCACATTTCTCTAACATTTGCAAATTTGACCCCATGGTTTGATTCATACAAAAAATTGTTATTTTTTAGAGTGATGATGATCATGATGTCTTACAGCACATATCAGATGATGACCATCACAATGGTGACACCCACCAAGAGGATGAAGACAAGCAACAAGAGTCGATTCATAAACAACTGGAAATTAACGAAGCAGAAGTTATTTTGCAAGTTACTTTGACAAGCCAAATGAGTTTGAATTGAAGGAAAATCCCAATGCTATAAGGACAGATTTTGTTTGGGAATGGGGCCTTTGCACATAAAGGTTGCCCAAAGCGATTTTATCATTTAATCATGGAAGGTGGCACAATATAAACTTGTACTAGTGCTAAATGTGACAATAGAACCTTTGTTGTAAATGAAAGACAAGGTGCCAGGTATGTTAGATGCTCTGTTCCTGCCAATGAAGTCTTTATGCAGACAAGAACATATAGAAGTCACAAGTTGAATCCTGACTTTGTTCAAATGTTTGCTACTGTCAGAAGAGCTGATCAAGATGATCCATGGCCATATTATATAATGTCGTATCGTTGGAGCAAGGATAAGGGGGTATCTGAGAACTTTATAATGGGACGTCATGGAAATGCTGCAAAACCCCATTCAGCTGCATATTCATGGCAAGATCCAAATCTCAAGAAAAAAGTTGAAACAAAACTCAGTGATGGTTTGAGCTGCAGCAAAGTTTACAGGGAGATGATTGAGGAAGCCAAGGTATCTATTTGTTTTCATCCAAATATTATATCGGAAAGGTACATGATAGACTATGTCCATTTGTTAGTTTAAAGTTCACGTAAAGTGAACAAACTTTCTATGAAATGACACTTTAGTATTTTTGTTGACAGGTTGCAAATTGTTGGTCACCAATTGTTGGTCACAGGAAAAGTTGCAAATTGTTGGTCACCAACAGAAAAGTCACAATTGTTTCCAATCAACATTGCAATTTGGGGATGGGGCGTAAAAAACCTTATTATTTTGTCGATGGCTCAGCAATTTTATAGCTGATTGTAATCAAGAATTCATATCACAATGCAAAAATTCTTGAGAATTCTTGTCATATTAATCCGTGGAACATTTAATATCTGTTGGATACAATACTTTCATTTTACTTATCAGGAACCTAAAGAAGAGCCTCCAAACCCAAAGTTTGTGTATAATGTGAAAGCAGCCTTAAATTGTTCAACAACAGCTGGACGACCCTGTGCTGGGAATGGGCTACCAGAATGTGAGGCTTTTGTGCAGCAGATGAGAGAAGGCAGCTGTCCAGTGAAGAATTTAATTGTACAGCCTGATCATTATATTTCATTCAATTCAACTTCGCAGATGCAGAAAGATTTGCTTCGATTCTGTGTGCATGGAAACAGCACATTCCTTGTTGATACAACATTTGAGCTATGCAATGGGCTTTGGCTGACAGATAGTGCTTTTTCAAATGAATCTCTTATCAATGATAAAGGAGAGCATCCTTACTTCCCAGGCCCATACATGTGGCATTTCAAAAAAGATAGGGAGGTGTAAAGGTGAGTCTGGTCATGTAGCTTTCTAATTAGCTTAAAGCTTTGCTAAGATATTTAAGGGTTTGTGCAAGGTTTAAAGCTGGCTTTGCAGAGCTAAAAAATACAGAAATATCCCATTCATATGTTTTGCACATGCGTTGTGAAGAATGGCTAGCCAAGGAAGCAAAACTGTATCTGAATGTTATCTGTGTTATATTTATAAAGAAGTCTATTTGATTTGATTTGATTTGATTACCTTTGCATATCCCTTTAGCATCTTGGTTTTAAATGGTCAAAGATACTCATAAATACCTTCATGGTCCCAATGAATATACAGTGTGTACCCCAAACACAAAATTGGAAAAGCTGTTTTGATTTGATTTATTGAGAAATGTTTAAAGTTTGACTGTTGTTTCTTCAATAGTTGTGGAAGTCCTGCATGTTTGAAGCCCCTCCCCTAAACTAAAGGCCCACCAAACCCTCCCTTCCAATGGGTATTATGTAAGTGTCATTTTGATGAGCCATTACTGGAAAACACTTCATTATAATTTAATCTAGTTAGGACATTGAAGAATATTGATATTGTAGGATACTGTGGGAATGTAACCATCCTTTTAAAACAATATCCAACTTTTTTCAGGCGCTTTGCACTTGAAACTGTGTTTATGGAGCCTGACACAATCAACATGAGGAAAGTTGGTCATGATTTAGTTGAACTGTTCATATCTTTGATAGCGTTAATATTTGTAACATGTCATTGAAGTTATAACTGGCTAAAAGACTTTCATATGATGACATACATTCATCAAATTTTATCCATGCAATAGAGTTTAACAACATGTTCTGAAAGTTAATATCGTAATTTGCAAACTTATTGCTAGAACTAATGATCATTTGCAAGTAATATCTTTAATGCAAGATTACTGCATCAGCTATGAATGACTATCATTGAAGCTCCATGTCCTTAATGATTAGATGATCTCAATCTTGAGATTCAATTATATCATCTACTTTAATCGCATTGGTGTTTCGGTATTTAATAGTGTTATCTATGATACATTTGGCATAGACCAGAATGGCATATCTTGTCACAGTCAACTTGACAAGTTTCACGAGACCAATTACAGTTCAGACATTCAGTTTAATCCTTAGACTTGTATTCCTTGTATTCAAAGTATTCTTTTTCTGTTGTAGCCATTCGATCTTCGACTTTGCAAACATATGGAGACAGCATCTTCGCAGATGCTGACAGAATTTTGCTGAAGAATTATGTGAAGATTTTGCAAATCTTTACTCAGGTAATGCTACAGTGCTTCTTAAATGCTGCAATTTAATGATGATAACTTCTTCTCCTGAGGTTAGCAAATTGGATATGATGTGAATAAAAAGAATCTTAAGTTTTTATATATAAAAGGCAAAAATTTATGAGAACATGGCTAGGGGAAAAAAGGACATAAATCTTAATGACAAAGCTGACACTGAAAAAGATTTAAATGTGGATTTCTGGTTTAACTTTATGCAATAAATTTTATCGTTAACCCATGAAAATTTGCACACGGTAACAATTGTCAATTGTATAATGCAGACTGTATGATGCTTTCATGATTTCATTCTAATATCTCATTTCTGTTGAAATGACCTTCAAGATAAAAATCTACCCGGATGAATAATACAATTCTGGCGAACTCATTTGGCAAAAATTAAACCATTGACTTATGTGACCATTAATCAAATTATTTTATTACTGCTAGGTTGCCTCATTATTCAGAAATAAATTAACGTTAGCTTTTGTTACCATTTTTACTTGATAAATTGCATACAATGCATCTGAACTTTAAAAAGAATATTTGTGAATGTTTTTGAGATTCTGAAAATCCTGTAATAATGTGATGCACTATTAACATTAAACGTAGGAACTCTTTATTTACAGGGAATTTCGAATGAATCTTATAACAATATTTGATAGACTTCACGTGCGAAAACATTTTGATTATAAAATTTCATAAAATTTGAATCATATCACAGAACATTGACTTCCTGGATTTAAAGCTTTTTCTGTGGCAATTTCAATTTGAATTTTTACCGTTGTTTGAATGATTTATGGGTAATAAGCCTCATTAGGTTTTTAATCATTTTACTTTGGGATCTTGAAATTTGAGCTAATTTTCCATATGCCACAAGCAACCGTCGATTTTTATACAATTTCTTTGTTTACTATTCTTTACGTTTGTTTGGCCCTGACAACCTTTTGTAAGAAACTCAGTCTGAAACTTTAGGTTGCAACTGATCTCAAAGTTAAGAAAGTACCTACCAGCCTTGGACATTAGTTTCTTATTTGAAAAAATGAGTGTATGCAATTTCATGGGCTACTTACGTTTGTATACTTTTAGTTCAAGTTATCCATTTTACTGGGCTTTTTACAGAAATTTTAGTGCTCTACATACCTCATCTCATCTTACGTCAATGTTAAGTTGTTTTTGTTTCTTCAAACCTTGCATCTTGCTATGAACGATGATATGTTAGAAATAGATGTTGTATTCACCCGAGAGTGGGGGCAGCGGGCAATTTGCCCCAGGACCACTGGGTCTAAGGGGCCTCATAATTGAAGATTTTTTATATTTTGACTGCAGGAAATGCTCTGAAATGCATTTTAAGCTAATCTAAAGGGCGTGTTGGAAGAATTTTCTGCTCTCTTCGCTCGCAAGAGGCCTCAAATCACAGTTTTGCTCCTGGGCCTCCGAAAGCTCTCGGCGGCCCTGGTATTCACCGATGTCAGTCGATTAGGAGAATGACCGACCGGCATATGTCTTCGCCAAAGTGCAGATACCTTTTCCATATTCTGCTGTGGGTGTTAAGACGCCACAGCTGTGCTATGTTGCAGCCCCTTTGTTCTTTTGTGGAGGAAAACATTATTTACTACTACGAAGGAGCTGTTTTAAGTTCAATTTGTTTCGGCTGGAAGGTATGAATTTTCCTCCGCAAAAACATTATTTGTGAAACGTAACTAGGGTGTCTAACTACCAATGGTTTTATTTAATGCAATCGGATGAATCAATTGAATGTTATATGACGAGATTGCCAAGTATTTCATATTAAAGATTTATTTGCTTAGTTAATACATTGTTTTTCACACAACAAAATGCTACTTTGTTTCCCTGAAAGAGATCTCAATATTCGTCACAAAACAAAACAAATTTCTTTCCGCAATTCTTAAACTCTAAAAATCTGTCACTGTGCCCTGACAGACATCAGAATTTTGTTTGTCAGTGTAGTCACGTTTTTTATTTTATATCAATATTTTGAGATAACAATTTTTTTGCCATGAACAATTCTGCAGCCTCAAATGTTGGGGATAATACTGATTTTCAAACTCTGCTATCTGATGCAATTTCAAACATGGAAACTATTAGACATTAACGATGCACACATGAAAATGGTGCCAGAAGAAAGAAAGGCTCATGTTGACCACAAGCAAAAGTCATCAAACTAAAACTATACCCTTTTCCAGAAGCATCAACTCTTCCCAATTTTGGAATAACCATGCGTTGGCTAGTACAACAACACATTGATCAAGGTTTTGTAAGTATAAGGAGCATTTTAGCAGAATCTTTTGATAAGAAACCCAGACCCTCGAAGTCAAGTGGCCAAAATTAAAAAAACATTCAAAACATCAAATATATCAGAAGTATAGATATTTAAGAAACTCTGAAATCTAAATTACGTGTATGAATAGAAAAATTCCATTTTCTGCTACACAATGTAGCTTCCATTCCAGGAGTAAAATTAACTTTGTCTGGATGTACAACAAAAGAAAATGGACAAATTTGAGTTACAAAATACTGCATGTTTCATTGATGTCATTGATTAATTAAGACACGTTGTTTGGAAGTTGAAAGAAAAAATTGTATCTTTCAAAGCATTGCAGGTGATACGAAACACCAATAAATCCAGGGGGTAACTTGCATGGGTCAAGAAGTATGGGAAATAAATTGTGGGGTATCAGTCCTCAAACGAATATCAGTCCTTATGGAACAAAATACCTCTGTCGACATTTCTTTGGGGTAAAAATGAAAGCAATAGAAAATCGCTAGTATAGGTCTTCTGCCTTGGAAAATATGTCTTGTTCCAATATAACACATTATTCTTTATTCATTGTTCATGGCTGATTCCTTATTGACACTTCACTGAATTGCCTATATCATTAATTTTAGGATTCCCACATCAGTGTTTCAATGCCCAAGCAAACCAATCAAAAGCAATGAGCATTTCAATCCACATAAGTGCAGACTAAGTAACAGAAACAGCATATGACATGTTCCCTCAGCTTTGTCGACGGCATTTTCACTAGTACAAAATGGAAAAGAGATAGACTTTGCAGATAGCAGAAAGGAGAGATGCAAGAAGTTTATGGGAGTTACACTTCCAGGGAGTATTCATTGTGCAACAGTCTTTCGATGCCGGAGATACTGTTCTTCAATTGGTCAACAAGTCACCAGAACACAACTCTGTCCTTGACAGCCAAGATGATTTCAACCCAGATTTTCTGGAACATTCATTGCACAATATCCCACTCAATGCAACAGCAGATTCATTAACATCAGCAACAGCAGCAACCACATCAGCCATAGTTCCATTAAATACATTAGATGTACAAGAATCCACGTCAAGACTGCTTGCAACCACATCAGCATCATTAACATTAGCTGAATCTACATCATTATCACTGCAATTCGCACATTCAAATCTCACTGTAACCACTGTAACCCACAACCACCATGTCCAATTTCCAACACAAATGGTTGAGCTGACAATCATAAGCAGCAACAAAACGATGAAATATCATTTCACAAATGACTGCAAGCCAAGTGATATATACACCACAGTTGCACCTCAAGAAAGCCTTGGGAATGACTTCCTTTTGATCGACACTGGAAATAGGGATTAGTAATAGTAATTGTATGCTAAAGCAATGGGGTATAAGATCTGGCAGAATTTTTCTCCTTGAGGAAGATGTCAACAAATATCTAGGAGGAACAAATGTTACCGACAATGCAGAAACAACTGATGATGATTCAACATAACTATTCGCACTGGTATTAATGAGCAGGAGCTACACATTAGAAGAATCCAGCTGTACACCTCATTAAGCGGTACACAGAATTGTTGAGAAGAGTTGTTAAGAAGACAGGTTGATGACGGTTGATGCTCAAAACGTAATTCTGGACAAAGATCTTAATGCAGCTGGGAGAATCTTGCTCCATGGATATATATTATGTGGTTATCTACCATACTACATGAATGCTTGTGTTCTTTCTGGCTGCTTACTGGTGCTGAGCTCTCTGACAAGTTTGTATTGGAAGAATCCTGCCGAAGCCTTGATGATGGTGACAGAAATGCAGTAAATTCTCCACTACAAATGGAAGTTCTGACCGACAATTCACAGGTACACCTGGCTGGTTTACTTTGCCAAAATGACATGGGGATTGTCCCATCAAGGGAGAACCTTGAGTCCACAAGTTGCTGAACCCAGTGCCCAAGATTCATTTAAGATTGTTACTGAGGATTGCAATAAGATTGTTTTAGAATGTGTAAGTCATGCAAATTGTTAAGAAAAATTGGAAAGGTTAGAAGAAATGGTTGAAACACTTTTAGAATAGAGAGAGGTATGTCAAGAGAGCAAGTCATAAAAGCTGTTTTCATTTTGTTAATAATGATGAAAAGGCACAATTTTTCACTGGCTTAACATCTTTAGCTTGTTTTTCTGCTCCTCTTCCTGTCTTATCTATTGTATTCACTGTTTAAAATGCAACATCCTCTACATTGGTGAAACATCCCGCCAGCTTAACAACCGCTTTGGTGAACATCTCCGAAATATATATATAACATATATAACAATATATATCTTCAACGGAATCACCAAGACAATGCTGACATCAACATCTTCAAACACTTTAACTCCTTAAACCATTCCATCAATCACATGAAAGTTCAAGCCCTTACCCATTCACCATCAGATTCTCGAGAAAGGAAAACCTTAGAGAAGAAAATTATTTTTAAATTGGGAACACTCACTCCTTGGGGACTTAATAAACAGTTTTCGTTTTTGTAGATCCACACATTAATAATACTTCTGCTTAATTTGTTTTTTCTTTGTTTTTTCCTGTACATCTTTATTTTGCCTCGTTTTCATTTTTCAAACTACTTATATTTGTATTTTAAAATTAATATTAAACCATCACTTGATAAAGGATTATGCCCGAAACGTCATTAAAATTTGTCTTTTTTCTTAGTACTGAACCCTCTAAATAAAATTTTGTTCTATGTAAGTTATTCGATAGTACCTCACGCTATATTTCAGTTTATTGTATTACGTACTACACTTGGTACCTGCATGTTCCTGTTTGTTCTGTCTGATGCCTTTGCTCAAAATTTTGGTTAAAGATTTACGCCATAAGTTATCTTCGTTTTTATCTACATACCCAATTGAAATTTCGAACATAGCCTTTAATCTCGGAGTTATTACTTTTTCAAAAACCCGATTTGCTAGCCACGTACATTTTCTTGGTAAATGTCAACGAAATAAAGTCATCCTGGTGGTTTTCAACTGAAATTTCATTCCGACATTACTAAACACAAAACAAGTGGAACAAGCCAGAAACAAGCGGAACAAGTGAGGAACAGGCCAGTAACAAGCGGAACAAGCAAGGAACAGGCCAGTAACAAGCGGAACAAGCAAGGAACATGCCAGTAACAAGCGGAACAAGCAAGGAACAGGTCAGTAACAAGCGGAACAAGCCAGTGACACATTGAACAAAGCATAGAATTAGCGTGGGTATATGGCTGTACTGGCTGAACCCCATGGGATGACAGTAACATTGCCACAACAATAAGACGAAGGAGAAAAGGGCTGTCCATCCAAACTGAAAATTCAAAATATGTGTCGAATTCTTCAGATGTCAAAATGGGCGATCTGATTGGTCAAGCATCTGTATCGAACCAATCAGACTTGGGGATTTTTAGCCATGTGACTGCCTAGTGCCTCGCAGGGAGCCATCAAACTCGAATGGTGGATTGTCACACACATGCACTGTGGCAAAAGTGGCAAACTCTGGTCAAAGATGGATCGAGTTGTCAAAAGCGTAAGAGAAAAGGTAAGGAAAAACTTTCAGCAAATATGCATTTTTTCTGTGAATTAGACGTAGCTCCGTTTGCTTGTATGAACGGATTTTTGGCAGACAGGCGAGCAATGGGCCTAAATGGAAAGGAACACACATGACATGGCACAGTGTGCAAAGTCTGATTGCACTCGATAAGGTGATATAAAGTTAATAAGTTGATTCTTATCAGAACTGCCCAAAAATATCATGCGGGCAGCGGTTTTATCATTTAATGGGCCTGAATCTTGCAAGCAAATGGCCTATGTATCCTTGCAAAACTTCTATCCTTGATGTTTATTGTTTTGGCCGGCCTAGGTGCCTAGTCCTCGAAACGTTAAGTGCTGTTAAATGTTTCAGCTGCATTTATTGGCAATTTTATGGTTTACAGTATAATTCTACAATGTTTTGGCGGTTTTACAGGTTTTTGTACCCCCTATGGCCCCCACCATAATCTCTACACAATTTGCTTTTTAGCTGTCAGCTCCACCATACGGACCCCTGTCTAAATACATGCAGGATGTGTTCCTGAATGTGAACATCTTAATGACAGTTACATTTTCAACAAATGCGAACACATGGGCATTGTGCAAGATTCTGCTCAGAAATGGATGGTACCTGTCCCTCCACTGATAGTATATAGTTTCGATGTACCATGATACAAAGAAACAAGCAATTTTGCTGGTTTGGAAGACTGCCCTAACACCGTAGCAAATGTTTTCTTGGACTATGTGAATGTGAGTGATATGAATTGCCCATTACTCAATGTAAGAACTCACTGTAACAAACAAATGATTTCAGTAAGCACTGAAAGTTTCCTAAAATTATCAAATCTTAGCCTGCCTGGGGTATTTCTTGTCCAAAATTTAAAGAACTGCCAGTTGAAAGCTGGACATGGCCAAGAAATTTATCATATGGCTCACTCAGCGAAATGAAATCAATGAAGGTAATCTTCTGTATCAAACTGCATCAAACTGTTCAATTTCAATTAAAAATAAAACAAAGACATTATGGAAAATTTCTAACATGATTCTAATAGGCTAAAGTGACAATTTCTCAACAAAATATGAGAAATTGTTCACTAATGCACTAATGCAGAGTATTTCTATTTACTCATACTTTCAGTTTACACAAAAGAAAGTCTACATGCAGGCTAATCAAATCTGTGCCCTTAAAAAAAATTTGACGTTTTGAGTGGGGGTGAGGGAATAAAGGTTAAAGTCTTGATTGTTTCCTTTTGCATGATGAAATTTCACATAAGAAATTGACCAGAAGTGATAGAATGATGAACTTGGTTTTACAAAACAGCCATAATTTATATTGATAGTGTTAGTAAAGTGTACTGTAGGTAAGGGAGTGTTGATTATTAGCCAAAAAGCTGTGATATGTGTCTTGAGAACTAATTGTTGATGGCCTGTAAGAAGTTAGTAGCAAACTTGAAGCATACCACATTTCTCTAACATTTGCAAATTTGACCCCATGGTTTGATTCATACAAAAAATTGTTATTTTTTAGAGTGATGATGATCATGATGTCTTACAGCACATATCAGATGATGACCATCACAATGGTGACACCCACCAAGAGGATGAAGACAAGCAACAAGAGTCGATTCATAAACAACTGGAAATTAACGAAGCAGAAGTTATTTTGCAAGTTACTTTGACAAGCCAAATGAGTTTGAATTGAAGGAAAATCCCAATGCTATAAGGACAGATTTTGTTTGGGAATGGGGCCTTTGCACATAAAGGTTGCCCAAAGCGATTTTATCATTTAATCATGGAAGGTGGCACAATATAAACTTGTACTAGTGCTAAATGTGACAATAGAACCTTTGTTGTAAATGAAAGACAAGGTGCCAGGTATGTTAGATGCTCTGTTCCTGCCAATGAAGTCTTTATGCAGACAAGAACATATAGAAGTCACAAGTTGAATCCTGACTTTGTTCAAATGTTTGCTACTGTCAGAAGAGCTGATCAAGATGATCCATGGCCATATTATATAATGTCGTATCGTTGGAGCAAGGATAAGGGGGTATCTGAGAACTTTATAATGGGACGTCATGGAAATGCTGCAAAACCCCATTCAGCTGCATATTCATGGCAAGATCCAAATCTCAAGAAAAAAGTTGAAACAAAACTCAGTGATGGTTTGAGCTGCAGCAAAGTTTACAGGAGATGATTGAGGAAGCCAAGGTATCTATTTGTTTTCATCCAAATATTATATCGGAAAGGTACATGATAGACTATGTCCATTTGTTAGTTTAAAGTTCACGTAAAGTGAACAAACTTTCTATGAAATGACACTTTAGTATTTTTGTTGACAGGTTGCAAATTGTTGGTCACCAATTGTTGGTCACAGGAAAAGTTGCAAATTGTTGGTCACCAACAGAAAAGTCACAATTGTTTCCAATCAACATTGCAATTTGTGGATGGGGCGTAAAAAACCTTATTATTTTGTCGATGGCTCAGCAATTTTATAGCTGATTGTAATCAAGAATTCATATCACAATGCAAAAAATTCTTGAGAATTCTTGTCATATTAATCCGTGGAACATTTAATATCTGTTGGATACAATACTTTCATTTTACTTATCAGGAACCTAAAGAAGAGCCTCCAAACCCAAAGTTTGTGTATAATGTGAAAGCAGCCTTAAATTGTTCAACAACAGCTGGACGACCCTGTGCTGGGAATGGGCTACCAGAATGTGAGGCTTTTGTGCAGCAGATGAGAGAAGGCAGCTGTCCAGTGAAGAATTTAATTGTACAGCCTGATCATTATATTTCATTCAATTCAACTTCGCAGATGCAGAAAGATTTGCTTCGATTCTGTGTGCATGGAAACAGCACATTCCTTGTTGATACAACATTTGAGCTATGCAATGGGCTTTGGCTGACAGATAGTGCTTTTCAAATGAATCTCTTATCAATGATAAAGGAGAGCATCCTTACTTCCCAGGCCCATACATGTGGCATTTCAAAAAAGATAGGGAGGTGTAAAGGTGAGTCTGGTCATGTAGCTTTCTAATTAGCTTAAAGCTTTGCTAAGATATTTAAGGGTTTGTGCAAGGTTTAAAGCTGGCTTTGCAGAGCTAAAAAATACAGAAATATCCCATTCATATGTTTTGCACATGCGTTGTGAAGAATGGCTAGCCAAGGAAGCAAAACTGTATCTGAATGTTATCTGTGTTATATTTATAAAGAAGTCTATTTGATTTGATTTGATTTGATTACCTTTGCATATCCCTTTAGCATCTTGGTTTTAAATGGTCAAAGATACTCATAAATACCTTCATGGTCCCAATGAATATACAGTGTGTACCCCAAACACAAAATTGGAAAAGCTGTTTTGATTTGATTTATTGAGAAATGTTTAAAGTTTGACTGTTGTTTCTTCAATAGTTGTGGAAGTCCTGCATGTTTGAAGCCCCTCCCCTAAACTAAAGGCCCACCAAACCCTCCCTTCCAATGGGTATTATGTAAGTGTCATTTTGATGAGCCATTACTGGAAAACACTTCATTATAATTTAATCTAGTTAGGACATTGAAGAATATTGATATTGTAGGATACTGTGGGAATGTAACCATCCTTTTAAAACAATATCCAACTTTTTTCAGGCGCTTTGCACTTGAAACTGTGTTTATGGAGCCTGACACAATCAACATGAGGAAAGTTGGTCATGATTTAGATTCTGCTGTCAGTTCTGGACTCGCAGACATTTTTCAGAATGCGAAGAGGCTGTTTTATACCCAACATCTACAGAAGGCTGATGAAAGAAAATTGAAGGTGCTAGGTGCAAATCAGTCAAGCATCAAGGCAATCATGGCTGATATCTATGGAGCACGGTCTGGCCCAGTAGTGCAACTTGGTCTTGCTTATTCTGAGGATGCATTTGATTTTGATGCCAAATTGACTAGCTTGGAGTTGGTATGGGACACTATCATCCCAGGATTTCATTCATGGTTTGTGAACCAGGGAGCTGAAAAATTCAAGTCAAATCTGGTCCTTAGTGCAAGGAGAGCATTAAATATCACTGGTAGATTCTACACAAATGGCCTAAAGAGTGCACATCATCTGCAAAAGAAATTCACCCAGGAGGAGAAAAGCCCCAAAGATGTTACAGAGGTCAACATTGTGTTACGGCAGTGGTGTGATGAGTTTTACAATGAGGCTGTGCGGGCAATTCGAGGTTTGGGGAAATATCAATTATCACCTGGCTATGATGAGTTTTTCATGGAGCAGAGCAAATGGAGTGCATGGAGCCCAATACGACGTCAGCAGCATGTTGACATGTTACTTAATTTCAAGCCAACCCAGAGTCAGCTCTTTGAAAAGCCTGCTGCAGCTTGTCTGAAGAAGGCCCCAAGATCAAAGAGAAGATCAGAAAAAGGTGAGCCAGAGCTGTTTGTTGATTGTGTCACAGCAGCTGAGGAATTTCGTCAGGTTACCCCAATTAAAGTGAGGAAAGTTCAACCCAGCAAGTTCCAACCTACCAAAGAAGCGCAATGGGCAGTTCAACCAAAAGTGTCATCGGCAACACCAGTAAATGGATACAACCCCCTCAATCCAGACCGCTCTATCAAGAAGGGCATTCTATTTGGTGCATCGTCATGACAGGAAAAATGCCCCACTTTCAGTGAAGCGTTGCCATAGCTGTAAAAGGTTGTTTTCTGATCTAGATTGGGTTCTTGTCAAGGCAGAGCGAAACCGGGAGTACACAAACAAGCAAGGCAAGCAAGTTGAATATCAGGGAAATGTCTACATGCACTATCTCCGTGATTGCCTCGCTGAATTTCAGCAGAATTTCCAGTTTTCCATGATCACCGTTCTGAGGTCAACATTAAACTTACTCCCAAGAGGATCAGCAAAGAAATTTGCTGACCAAGGCTGTAAGTTGGAATAGGGTTACATTTGGACAAGTAGCGTTGAAGGATGTTTTTTTTGTACACTAGTCTTTTTTGTAGTTTTTTGTAAATTGTAGGCATCCTGCCAAACAAGCAACACTGAAAACAAGCTGAGAAAGTGATCTGCTAAGGCTGGCTAGACACTTTTCATCATTTATTCAGCAACAAAAAACGAATGGGAAGTGTCTAGCCGGTCAACCATTTGTTTTAAGTTTCACTTCTGTATGTCACATAGTGTATACTTTGCGTAGACAGCATTCACAACAAAGTTTTCAAAGCTTGAGTTTTGATAGTAATATAATTAGTTACGTTACCCAAGGACAAGGGTTTAAAGACATGTTTACAATTAAGAGCTTCTTACTACTTCTCCGAAATTAGTGTTCCATAAAATGCTGGCCATCTTAGTATTGATTGGTTGTATTTAAGAAACGCTTACACTCATTTTTTATAAGAAACAGTGAGCTCAATCTTTCGAAGCTTCAGAAACTGCCCTACATGAATAAAACCCTAACAGACTTTTGCAATTTGCACTAAAGATTGTATTGGCATTGTAAAGTAATAACGACTGCTGAGATATTGTTTCAAGTGCAAAATATGCTTTTACTTGTTTTGAGATCTTACCTAGTAGTTAGAAAACCATTTAGAAATATAAAACTCATTTACAACAGGATTGAGACAATTAGACAGACTACATTCTTTGTTGTTACTCAAAGTTTCATGCAACATAGCAAGCACCAGACAACTGAAAATCTTTACGCATTTATACATTACATATCGTCACGACATAATCATTTTACTATTCTTTACGTTTGTTTGGCCCTGACAACCTTTTGTAAGAAACTCAGTCTGAAACTTTAGGTTGCAACTGATCTCAAAGTTAAGAAAGTACCTACCAGCCTTGGACATTAGTTTCTTATTTGAAAAATGAGTGTATGCAATTTCATGGGTTACTTACGTTTGTATACTTTTAGTTCAAGTTATCCATTTTACTGGGCTTTTTACAGAAATTTTAGTGCTCTACATACCTCATCTCATCTTACGTCAATGTTAAGTTGTTTTTGTTTCTTCAAACCTTGCATCTTGCTATGAACGATGATATGTTAGAAATAGATGTTGTATTCACCCGAGAGTGGGGGCAGCGGGCAATTTGCCCCAGGACCACTGGGTCTAAGGGGCCTCATAATTGAAGATTTTTTATATTTTGACTGCAGGAAATGCTCTGAAATGCATTTTAAGCTAATCTAAAGGGCGTGTTGGAAGAATTTTCTGCTCTCTTCGCTCGCAAGAGGCCTCAAATCACAGTTTTGCTCCTGGGCCTCCGAAAGCTCTCGGCGGCCCTGGTATTCACCGATGTCAGTCGATTAGGAGAATGACCGACCGGCATATGTCTTCGCCAAAGTGCAGATACCTTTTCCATATTCTGCTGTGGGTGTTAAGACGCCACAGCTGTGCTATGTTGCAGCCCCTTTGTTCTTTTGTGGAGGAAAACATTATTTACTACTACGAAGGAGCTGTTTTAAGTTCAATTTGTTTCGGCTGGAAGGTATGAATTTTCCTCCGCAAAAACATTATTTGTGAAACGTAACTAGGGTGTCTAACTACCAATGGTTTTATTTAATGCAATCGGATGAATCATTTTCGTCCCGTAACCTCGTAATGAATTCTAAGGCAATACAGCAAAAAGATTTGAAAACACAGAACCGTGATTTGAATCGAGGGGCATTTCATTCACTGGAAAAGTGTACGAGATTTTTAAAGAAGAAAAAGATTTTTGATTGAGTTTGCTTGAAAGCAAAAAGATTAGGAGTGAAATCCACCTTGAAATCAACAAGGATGTCAACAGAGGCCCCACCTGGGATGTGCCGGCCGCGGTACAAGGTATACTTTTTCTGATTTTGATTTCCATCGTTTCATTTTGATGCCTTCCTATGAGTCAGTCAAGCGTGGTTCAATACAGAAGCTTGACCAATCAGCTTACTTGCTCAACGTTGTTTTGAAGATTCTATCCCTACACATATCTTTTTTATAGCAAACTGCACATAAGAAACTCAACTCTCAGAATGCCAAAAAATTAAGAAATTCCAGTACTGGGAAAATATAACTTAAGAAACTATTTACTTTTAACAAAGGAAATCCTTGACATATTCTAATTTATCTCACTTGTTTCCTGTGTCATATTACCCGGAATGTACTTTAATGAAGTGTAAACATCGGAAAGTTTTCAAATAGTACTGGTTTCAGAAGTTCACAGGGGCGCAGTTAGTGAACATTAAGATTGTTATGGAACCTTTAAGAAACTCGTAAGAAACTCCGCTTAATCAAAATCTGATAATTTAAGAAACTTTCAGTACTGGCCCAGATTCCTTTTTTCTTGTAAAAAAATACGTGGAAGTCAAAAATAAAGCCAGATGAAAGGGGCCTAAGTTCCTAAATTCCTGTTCAGCTTCGGCAAAAAACGTGTTTCAAATTTTCAGTTGGGATGGACAGCCCTTTTCTCCTTCGTCTTATTTTTGCGGCATTGTTACTGTCATTCTGTGGGGTTCAGCCAGTACAGCCATATACCCACGCTAATTCTATCTTTGTTCAATGTGACACTGGCTTGTTCCGCTTGTTGCTGACCTGTTCCTTGCTTGTTCCGCTTGTTACTGGCCTGTTCCTTGCTTGTTCCGCTTGTTACTGGCCTGTTCCTTGCTTGTTCGGCCTGTTACTGGCCTGTTCCCCTCGTTCCGTGTTTTAGTTACGTCGAATTTCATTCTGAATTCAAATCTTGCGCCATAGACAGACACTTACGTCAATGCTCTTGTAATCTTATGCAATCGTCTATTACCTGTTTTCAACGATCCCTTAATGATTGTTCATCTAAATTACCAACTATTGTTCAATGTCTCAGATTTCTTTGCACCAACTATGATCATTTCATCAATATTTGTCGTAAAATTCATGAACTGAATGAGAAACTATTCAATTCTTTAATATCAACCAAAGAATCCAAATTTGATAAACTCTGTACAAGACCTATAGGCAATCCTACCCAACCTGCTGAAAATACCAATATTGTTTGCACCATTCCTGAAGATCTTTCTCTAGACGCTGATGAAATCTCTGTTTTAAATAAAGCCCCAAAAAATATTCCACTAAAAAAAAAGATTGATGAATTTCAAACCATGCACGACACTGAAAATTTTTTTCACAAACTTCGTCTAAAAGCCCATTTCCATAATTCTAATTCTGAAGACAGTAATAAAGTTACTCCACTGCCTTCCAATTCTCCAACAGCTTATTTAAATGAAAATCTATTCCCAAACAATAAGCCCAAATGGACACCTCCTTCTGGCACTCTCAACTCCCTTGATCTGTATATCAACAAATGCCGCAACAAAATCTGAAGAATCAACTTCAATCAGTACATCAATCGCCCAAACCTTACATGCAATGAATTCAAAGCCCTTGAACGTTTGAAAAATTGCACCAACATCGTCATCAAGCCTGCAGACATAGGTATTTGTGTTGTGGTTTGGAGCAGAGAGCTGTATGACAAAGAAGGCCTCTCACAACTCGAATCCAACACCGATCTCTACTGTCGCTCTGCCTGCAATCCTACAAACAAATTCAACAAAACAATCATCACTACAATCCAAGTCGAAATAGATAACAACAACCTTCCCGTCAATGCTACAAAGCTGTAATCTTGACACCCCTGTACTCCCATTTTTTACATGTTGCCAAAGATACCCAAACCCAACAACCCTGGTCGCCCTATCGTTTCCGCCGTCTCCTGCTCTTCGTCTCAAATCGCCATATTCCTTGATGCCATTCTCAGGCCTATCGTAAAAACTTTGCCCACCTATGTTAAAGACACATCCGAAGACCTACACATATTCAACAACTTCAACTTCAAAAGCTCCGAAAGATAACTCTTCACAATGGACGTCAAATAACTCTACAATGTCATTCCAAATGCTGATGGTCTCATCGCACTCAAATACTTTCTGGATCTCCGACCATCACAAGACCCCCCAACATCTACCCTTCTTCCCCTTGCTGAACTGGTTCTCACTACTAATGGCTTCCTCTTCAAATCACAATATTTTGTTCAAGTTGGAGGTGTTGCTATGGGTTGTAAACTCGGTCCTAGCTATCTCCAGAAATGCACAAATTTTTCCTCAATTCTGGTTATCCTGTAAATAATGCCCTCACCAAAGTTTTTGATATTTCATGCCACGACGCTCTGTACCAACAACGCAACAATCAAAGCACTAATTCGCTGTTTAAAATGCAACATCCTCTACATCGGTGAAACATCCCGCCAGCTTAGCAACCGCTTTGGTGAACATCTCCGAAACGTCAGAAACAACATATATCTTCAACAGAATCACCAAGACGAAGCCGACATCAACATCTCCAAATGCTTTAACTCCTTAAACCATTCCATCAATCACATGAAGGTTTGGTAATAGGTTTTGAGGTGGATTTATGCTAAGCCAGAAAATGTCCCAATCTGCAGTGGGCAAGTTTTCCCTCCAGGGCTTTATCATGTTGAGGTAGGCTTCAAGGAATGAGGCTGGACAAAGTTCCTTATTTTGAGGGAATGCTTGAAAGGCGATTGGTGGGTTTACGATCCCTTGTTTTGAATGCTTTACATTGCCTAATTGGTAGATTTCATACAAATTGCTGATTTTGCAAGTTTTTGAGATCTGTAGAGCGTGAAGCTCCGATCCCCTGCTTGCAGTAATGAGGCCCATAAGTGTTTTAGCCTTTTCGGACAACTTCATTGGCTTTAGCAAGTTATTTTCGACTAAATGGGTTTTAATGTAATCCAAAACCTGGGATTTTTTGTGGATGTTCTCCCACTTTGATGCCTTGTGGCTTGATGGCTTGATGGCTTGTGCATTGCTGATACACTTAGGGTACAAAAGTATTGCAACGCTTGACCTAAAATGGCGGCCAACATCAGCCGTAGGCCCAACAACACAAAATTTACATAACAAAGCCATGACGGCTCGGGGGCTTCGCCCAACTTGATTTAAGCGGGAAAATGTTCACGATTTCATTGACTTTCATTTAGAATAAAAGTTAAACGATTTATTTGTTGCTGCTTGTGGAAAATAATAAAAAACTTTGAAGCAGTGCCTTCCAGATTTTGAGCGAAATATTTCAAGAGTTGTCTTGATAAAAAGCAATAAACATAACTACTTTTTTGACCGTTGACTGAAAGTTTTTTCGTTTTTCAAAGCAAAACAGCTGAAAATTTTGTTCCACGTTAAAATTTTTACTGAGAAAAGTAGTTTTCACAAAGAAAAAAAGAGGTTATTTGGGGGACAACAATTTCAGGTTAGTGACTTTTGTTTAGGCCCAAAAAGGGTACTTTTTGTAAATTTGCAAATTCTTCTCTATAAACCCAAGAATTTGCTTCAAAATAAATTTTCAATATTTTAGGATAACCACAGTTTTGAAATATGTGAATGAAATTGTCCATTAGAATTTCTGAAGACTCCTTCAAGTGCACAATTTATTTTCGCATCAAAACAACAACTTCAAAAGTTACTCACCTAAAATCTTTATCAATATTTCAACCCCCAAAATCTTCTCTAACTATACACTTCGAGCGAAAATTTAAATGGTAATTACAAGTTTGAACTATTTTGTCTCGAAAAACCACGAAACTTTGTAGCAAAAGTCTAGATAAGTGGTTCATACATCGCTGTTTTTCAAGACAACCCTTGAAATATTTTCCAGAAAATTTGGAAGACAATGCTTCAAGGTTTTTGACTATTTTTCATTGCAAATGCGAAATAAATCGTTTAACTTTTATTCTAACTGAAAGTCAATGAAATTGTGAACATTTTCCCGCCTAAATCAAGTTGGCCGAAGCCCCTGAGCCATCATGGCTTTGTTATGTAAATTTTGTGTTGTTGGGCCTATGGGTAATGTTGGCCGCCATTTTAGGTCAAGCGTTGCAATACTTTTGTACCCTAAGTGTATTCCATTATTGTTGTTAATAGTTCGGAAGATCTTTGATTGAAGTTTCCACTAGCTGGAATCCCAAGTGTTCCGAAACTCATAGTCTGCCTCCTTGTTCAGATTTGTTTGGATGTACTCTACTGTAAGGGTGATCCCTTTTGACAGTAAGTATTGCCCGACCCTCTTTGCTATTTCTATGAGTGCTGGGTTTCTTTTCCCCCGCATTTTCATTATATAAGAAAGGGAAGTCCACTCTGAGGTGTATGGATTTCACGTTCTCCACCCTGGTGAATTTTTTTACGGCCAGTTCAGCTGCTATCATTTCTACCTCATTGATGTAATGTTTCTTTTGCTCTATGGGCCCCCTGTAGAGATCCCTTGGCAATGAGGACCCCAGCCCCTCTGAGCACCCCCTGCCGCATCTGAAGTGATGATCAAGGTCAAGTTTACCTTTGTCTTGTAAGAATTTGAACCCAGGTTTTCGGTCAGAAAGATTTGAAGATAGCTGACCTTTAATGGGGCTGGCATGAAAGCTTGGGCTGTGGACATAAGTTTCCCTGAAAATTTGTTAGCTTATCTCAGTGATATGTCAGGATTTTCCAGAGTTTCCTTACACAGTTGTAAGATTGATTGCGTTTTCCTCTCTGGTACTGCAAATGTCATTTCCTTGGAGTATATTTTTACTCCCAGGAATTCTATTGTCGAGGAGGGTGTTAGAACTGACCAGTGTTAGGAGTTTACATTTTGGATTTCTCATATGGAGTGACTGCGTTAAGTGGTTTTAGGTTTACATTGGGCCTGTATTGGCCTTTTTCCCTTTTCTTCCGTACAAAGATGGCTCTTATGATTTGCCTGATCTTGTTGCTTGCTGGGCAAATGACACCCATGGCCAGCATGTTTTGCACCTCTTTTGAGACTATTTGAGCCTGATTTTCGTTCATGCTCAGTTAATTTGGCTCTGATGTTTGACCCGGATATTTTAAGAGAGAGATTTTGTATCCCTTTATCCATTCCAAGATAACTTGATCTGTTGTTATCTTTTCCCATTGGGGTAGGAAGTGTCTTAGTCTCCCTCCCATCGGGCATCTTGCCTGTGTCGGTGTTATCAACCCTGGTATAAATGGGTGAGCATTCATGGCATATTTGGTGCAAAGTAATGCTGGATATGAGTGCACTGCTCATGTTTGATTGACTTTCGGGTTTCTTACCTGTTGAGCCTCTGTAGAAAGATGTGGCTTTACCTTGCTCCACCGGACGACTGTAGTATTTCCTTCCAGTGGAGCCTTCTCAAAATTGTCTTTGAGTCCCAGTCACCAGAAATCTTAGTGATTTTGCCTTCGCTTTGTGTTAGACCTTCTCAGAAAATTCTCAACCTTCAGAGACACCAGAGAGGGAAAACAAACGGTTTCCAGCCTCGATTACTGAAGAAAAATGTCAAAATTCACCTGAAGAGCACTCAGGTGGAGAGTATGAGTCTTCTCAGCAAGACGAAGTCGAGGAATACATGGATTCAAACAGATATGCACCTAGCCACAGTGGTAGGCCTGTTGCACACAAATCGTGTGACAATGAGCAAAAGATAGAGAAGGCTAATATGCCTCATGAAAAAGGAAGGCTAAAAGGCCTCCTGCTATCATCATATCAGGTACTAAAGTCATCAAAGTGAAGGGAATATGAAGAATTTGAAGAAGAAGCAGCCTTCATTCCAAAAAGGTTTATTTTGTAAATTATATTGTTGAGCCAGTTACTGTCATGGACAAAAAGAGTTTAATACAGGGAAAATGCAATATAATTATCAAATAATTTTCAAAACCATTGTAGAGTATACATATGGTTGACTTACAAATAAAATCTTAGATGTAACAATTTTTTTCTCTAGTCTACTCTGAAGTAATGGATGAGATAAACGGCAAACCAGGTAATAAATTTCCCTAAATTATTTTGATTTTCCCTGCTTACTTTGTTGAATAAATATCTTTAATCATTTTGAAAAACATAACTTTTTTTGTAGTATCTATAGAGTTATTTGACTCAGACCCAGATGACCAAGACATTGATGAAGGTACATAAAGAGTCAAAAAGCTACTGATATTAATAACAAGATCTGTTTCTGCTTAAGGTTTTAGCATGTTTTCAGTCATTTAATATAAGATCTGCTTCTGCTTAAGCTCTTTGCATAAATTCATTTGATATAAGCATTTTGTTCATTTTTTTCTTATACAGGCAGCAATGTACAGCCAATGAAAAAAGTAAAGCAGAAATGTGAACATTTTTGTCTATTATTTTCAAGAATTTCATTTGCTTTATTTAATTTTATTTTTTTGTCGGCAGAAAGAAAATTGGGAGGTGGTTTTATGAAGAAAAAAAGCAAGTTGTAGACCCCATGACATGTTCCCATGAAATTGTGGCTATATAAAATCCTATCTTGGCGATGACTGGGAGCAATTTCCTCCCTTGGCTATAAGATTCCTAATTTTTTTTAAAATCTTTCATCAATAGCCATATCATCCTTTCTTTGTAGATCAAGACTCAGTTGATGGGGAAGTGGATAATGGTAGATAAACTAGCAAAAAGTTACTTTATATTATTTTCTCAATATAGGATCTTGGGCTGCTTAAATTTTTTCGTCATTTATTTTTCAAATATAAGCATGAAATTCTTTTTTTTCTGACACAGACAGCATTAAACAGTCAAGAAATGTGAAGGTATATCTCTATATATTTGAAAAATTCTATTTTTTTTCCTGTTGGATATTATGATATAACCTCATAACATCATATTTTCAAGGGGCTAGTGCAAGCTTATTTAAAAGCAGAATAGATATATTTTTAAATGATTTGCTTACATTTAAGAAAAATGCTGAATCCTAGGCCCTTTTATTGCCACTGATTCACTTTTTGCAATCAAAGAAAGATTGTAACATACAGCCATATTATAATACCTCTTTGTGAGGGCTTCCAAGCGGAAAATAATTGCTCAAGTACGGTTTTAATGAAGATGAAGCTAAAAGCCGGTTGTTTCTACCGCTAATTTTTGCCTTTTTAACAAAAGAAACCTTGCACAGCAAAACCCATCGTCCATAAATTTTAGGGCACATGACCCTAAATCACAATTGTCCCTATTTTAACACTAAATTGTCCCTTATTTGTCCCTATATTTTGTGGATAAATTATTTTATTAATGCTTTAGTGTCAAATCTATATCTCATCCCTAAATTGTCCCTAAATCCAAATTACTCTTGCCCCTACATTGTCCCTAAATTATCACGAATTTTTCTGACCCTAAAGTTATTTTACTATCTCTTTTGGAAATTTGTCCCTAATTTGTCCCTAATATTTGAATTTCGTATAATTCAATTGATAAAAGGGCGCAAAATTAAATCTTCAAACCGTCAACATCTGAGTAAATAATTTGGGAAGGCAGAAGAACAGAGATGCAGCTGGCTCTATTTGTGAAGAGAAATGAGAAAGGTCCTTTGGTGAACAACGTTCTGTTAAAATTCCGTCACAAAAACCGGTAAGTAACATTTTCATACTATTCCTAAAAAACTTCATGTTAGAATTCCCGGCCTTCGATGCAGGCAATTTGATATTTTATTTTGAAATCTTAATGTCGAACTTGGTTAACTTGATTTTCAGTTTTGAACTTTATCATCTTCAAAGCAAATAACAACATCTTTACTTTTGCTTGCATCTGGAGGATATCTAAAATCGTTTATATCTAACTAAGGAGAAGTCATTACAGAAAGCATTCCAGAGTTGAAGGGAATTAAATAAAATATGAGAGTTCTTGGTACCCCTTTCATAAGAATTACCAAAAGCAGAGCATTTTCCCGATTTAAATAAATACTTCTTAAATGAATGCTTCAGAAACGTAGAAGGCATAACGTGAACTACAGTATCAAAGTTTATTATTTTACGTCTTTTTTTAGATTCACTTGATTTGTAAATGGAGGGCCATCAACTGAACGAAGAGAAGAAATTATCGTCATTTTCGACAGGACACACCTATTGCGATGTTGGATGCTGTATTTGGAAAGGATGAAGAGAGAAAAGGCTGCTGGTGGTTGATCAAAATCTGTGCAGAGAAAAGACAGTTAAACAGTATCAAATTTACTCTGTTGACACTACAGGATTTTTGATGATTTTTAAAGATTGATGAATTTTTAAAGTTATTTTAGAGTCAACCGAAGTAATAGTTTTGATGTAATTGAGACTTAGAATTTTTTAGCTAAATTCAGCAGGACAGTGTTATTGTTCACGTATAAAAGTACTATCATTGTGAAGTTATTATGAATTACAACTGGTACATAAATGGTAATAATTACTCAAAATCTCTTGTGACATTTCTTGAACAATAGGCAACATACAATGGCCCTAAATTCAGGGATAGTTTAGGGACAATTTAGGGACAATCAGGATTTCAATACAGTAGAAAAGTAACCTTCGAATTTAGGGACGAATTATGGTCGTTTCATGGACAATTTATGGACAATTTAGGGTCAAATTATGGTCAAAATCGTGGCCTCAGTTTAGGGATAAAAAGTTCGATTGTCCATAAATTTTCGGGTTAAATAGTTTTACAGTGTGGGGTATTGCCGAAATGATAGACTTTTTGTGGATGGTTTCAAAGCGTAAATCAGTTGTTAAGGGTCTAATTTAGGTCTCTAATGCAGCTATATTCCCGCCATTTCTACTGCCAATTCAAAGCATAAATTGTTTGTAAAAGTACAGCTCTAATCAATATCTGTGATGAAGCTCAATACATGCCATTTTTTGCTAATAATTACCTTTTAAACCAAGAAAAGCTTGTTTTATAGGCGAAATGAAAGGCCTATTTGGTACGCTTTCATAACGTAAATTGGTTTAAAAAGTACGCCTCTAATTTAAGGTCTTTAAGCAACTGATAACCCACCATTTCTGTGCCCTATAATTGAATTTTTCAACTAAGAATGGCTTGCTGAATAAGCCACCCGATAGTCCGATTTGCAACGGTTTCGAAGGTAAATCGGTTGTTTAAGTAAGGGTCTAATTTAAGGTCTTTGAGCATCTGAAAGCCCACCATTTCTATGGCCTAAAATTGCATTTTTTTAAACTAAGAATATCTTGCTGAATTAGCCAACGTTAGTCCTATTTGCGTCTGTTTCAAAGGCAAATCGGTTGTTAAAGTACGGCTCTAATTTAAGGTCTTTAAGCAGCTGAAATCCCACCATTTTTATGGCCTAAAACTGCATTTTTTTTAACCAAGAACAGAGTGTCGAATAAGCCAAACGATAGTCCTATTTGCAACGGTTTCAAAAGTAAATTGGCTGTTAAAGTACGGCTCTAATTTAAGGTCTTTAAGCAGCTAAATACACAGTATTCCTCTTGGAAATGATTGCCTTTTTAAACAAGAAAATTTTGTTGTATATGCGGAATCATAGAGAAATTTTTGTTTCATGCTTAAATTGGTTTCAAATGTACGGCTCCAATTGAGGTCTCTAATGCAGCCATTTTTATCCAAGGAAAACCTGTTGCAAGGTAAAATGATAGACCTATTTTGAATGGTTTCCAGCGTAAATTGGTTGTAGAAGTACGGCTCTAATTAATTTCTGTAAGGCATCTGAATACATGCCGTTTTTACTAACAGTTATTTCATTGTTGAACAAAGAAAATCTTCTGGTGTTGCAAAATAATAGAATAGTTTTGATCGTATGCTAACATTAGTCCATTTATCGAAGTATCTTATGCAGCTATATACTAGCGGTTTTTATGACAAATAATGTAGCTTTTAAACTGCAGGATGCTTTTTTCTGTAGGCGAAATTTCAGCCGTTTTTTAGCAATTGCAGCTTTAATCATGGATTGTAATGAAGCTATGTACAAGCAAAAATTTGTTGCCGAGAATAGCGTTTTCTATCTATGTTATGCCCTCTTTCAGCTTATATAGTTTATTAGTGAATATCTGATTATGCCTACTTTTTGTCAGTGGTTTTGAACAAATATGTTTGAGCTGATCGCTTTTATCAACTTTACTTAGGCATTGGGAGTATATCAAAAGTCGAAAGACAAACTGCATGTCCCATAAAGTCATGTTGAGCCATTCGTCTCAACCTGCCCCGGCACATGTGGCTTGTACATATATGGAGTGATCAACATGCTAAGTTCGTCAAAGCTCAATGTGGATTACGGAAGGTGTATGCTACATGCGTTACCAGAAAAGAAAGCAGCAAGAAAAATTATCATTGCCCAAAAGCTTGCCCAGTTGACGGATGCAAGGCAGTTGTGGTTAACCTCCCTAGACACTTGAGAGGCTTCCACAAGATGAATTCAGATGACGAACAGTTTCACGTTCTCAACTCTAGAGCTGTGAGAATGGACTTCTCAAAGCCAAAAAAAGTTCCCGAAACACAAAATCCCTTGAAGAAGACATCGTTAACATTAATGTTAACAAATAAAGAACTCATAGAGTCGGACCCTGACGACTCATCTTTCATGCTTAGTTCATCTTCAAGTTCCATGTTATCAGGGTCTGATGTGTCAGCGGAAGATATGTCAGAGGAAGATGAAGGAACAGTGAAGATTCACTCGTTGCCTCCAAGGAAAAATTTTGAGAATTTGGCTATTGACAGGCGTGTTGATGCACATGGTGAAAGCGATGAAGAGGAAATTTTAACAACAGAAGAGAGCTTTTCAGAGGAAGAGGTTGAGGAATTATCAGAATTAGGCTCTAGATCTCAAGAAAAGACGGCAAAAGATGTTTTAAGGTCATTCTATCATTATTTGGTATCTGCCGATTCAGCAAACAAAGATCCAAATCAGCTTCCCAGTGTCAAGACAGAGTGATGAAGATGTTAGAAGTTGTCAACGACTCTTATAACATTCAAAGTTTGATGGACAAAAAGGCTATGAGCGATGTTTTCCTGAAACAATATTGCTGCCAAAAGAAGCTCCATCCAAAAACTATACAAGCTTATTTACAAAGCTTGTATCATTTCTGCTCATATGTCATTACGGAGAACTTATCATCCTTTGACTGCAGTCAAGTCTTTAGCTTCCAACAGAGGTTGAAAACCTGGAAATCGTCCTTCACAAAGGAAGTAAAAATAAAGGATATGGCGAAAATGGAACAAGAGCGAAGAAACAAAATAACACCTGCTGACATAGTGAAATTTGAACAGTCAAGCATTGTAAAAGAAACAGTGAAGTTTCTTGGTTTGTTGGCTGCCAACAAGGATGTTGAGATAACACAGTTCCGTTTCTCAAGCATTCGAGACCTCATTATAACAAAGGTTTTCATAGACAATGGCCACAGAGCTGGCGTTCTTGCTAATATGACACTAGAAGAGTACAATAACGGTGAATATAGGGATACTAATTATGTCTTCTCGGTTTTTAAACATAAAGAGGCACAGGCAGGTCCTATATCTGTGAACCTTTCTGCAAAACTTTATGGATGGCTTAAAATGTATGTTGAGCATGTACTTCCTGTTGTTGTAGGATCAGCATGTCCTATGGTCTTTGTCTCATGGAATGGAAAGCCATTCCGAAATTCTGGTGGCATCAGCAATGAATCAAATGCCTTATGGAAGAAGGCCCAAGGCAGGAATGAAGGGGAGATCTGGTGCAAACAAATTTCGAAAAGCTGCAGTGTCTGCCGTGAGGAATTCCAAAGCCGACTCTGATAAGATTCATAAAAATCTTGCTAACCTGATGGGGCATAAAAAGTCAACGGCAGACCGTTATTATTATATGGAAGAGAAGATGGGGTCATCAGATCGACCAGCAAAAGAGTATCATTAGTAATGCGAACAATTGTTCCAGCTGAGGCTCGAGTTTCAACTGCTGCTGAGGAAAACGAAACATCTGAAAATAAAGCAGCTGCGAAATTAGCCCAAGGAAAAGGAAAGGTTTCACAGAGGAATCCTTAGCTATAGAAAATAGCTTTAAAGATGCAATATCATCAGGCAAAATAACCATAGCAATGGTGAGAAAAGCCATACTAGAAATGCCTCAATTGAAGAATTTCCAACCAAGAAAGGTATACGATAAGTTGTGGCAGCTTTTTACCAAAAAAAATGAAAAAGGAGCTGAAAAGGCTATTTTACCAAATGAATGCGAGACCCTTGAAATTCGTGTTAATCGACTGCTGGGTAAAGAGTCATCTGAAACAGCTGCCACCGAAGTAACAAGTCAGAATGATGATGAAAAAAGTGATGCTGATTTCCGACCAAGCATCAGTTCTGCTAAGGTGAAAGATTTATTTGGCCCAGTGGAGCTTCAGCTATTAAAAGAAGGCTTTAGCAGAGTAATTGCAAAGCGCAGTGTGAAAGATGAGTACATTGACAACGCTATCAAAAACAGTCATGCTGCAGCAAAGCTTTCCAAAATGATGCAGAGGGATACAATAAAAAACAGAATCAAATATGAAATAAGAAAGCTACGTGCAAAAAAATGATCCTTCCTCAACAGCCAAAACTCGCCTTTCAGTTTTAAACTTTTTTGCCTTCTTGTTTACCATTACGACTAAGGTTAAGGATTTTTGTTAGGTCTTTTTGTTCCTGTTTGTTTCATTTTACATTACTCACTTGCGCCCCATTTTTATGGTTATCTTATTATTTTTCATTAAATTGTGATTTTGTCCTGAATTAAATGTCTTATATCTGCATTTTTCTGAAGCAATGATAACACAGCAAAAGTTTTCTTGTTTTGTAGTATTTTTAAAGCTTAATTGGAACAGGCACTTGATGAACCAATAGTTGCAAAATGGGCTTTGTTCTTAACTTAGACTAAAAATGCAAAGCTAAGATAATTAGTGCCTTACCTTACCTTCGCGGCCTAGTAAACTTGTACATCTTCGGAATCGTTAGCATTCTAGCCGTCCTTAGTGCGATATCTTACCTTTGCGGTCTAGTAAACCTGTTTATCTTCGCAATCGTTAGCATTCTAGCCGTCCTTAGTGCCATATCTTACCTTTGCGGCCTAGTAAGCCTGAATATCTTCGCAATCGTTCGATCCTAGCCGTCCTTAGCGCCTTACCTTACCTTTGCGGAACAAGAAACCTGTATATCTTTGCAATCGTTAGCATCCTAGTAGTCCTTAGCGCCTTACCTTAACTTTGCGGCCTAGTAAACCTGTAAATCTTCGCAATAGTTAGCATTCTAGCCGTCCTTAGTGTGATATCTTACCTTTGCGGCCTAGTAAACCTGTATATATTCGCAATCGTTTGCATTCTAGGCGTCCTTAGTGCGATATCTTGCCTCTGCGGCCTAGTAAACCTGTAAATCTTCGCAATCGTTAGCATTCTAGCCGTCCTTAGTGCCATATCTTACCTTTGCAGCCTATTAAACCTGTATATCTTCACAATCGTCAGCATCCTAGCCTTCCTTAGAGCCTTATCTTACCTTTGCAGCCTAGTAAACTTGTACATCTTCGCAATCGTTAGCATTCTAGCCGTCCTTAGTGCCACATCTTACCTTTGCGGCCTAGTAAACCTGTTTATCTTCGCAATCGTTAGCATTCTAGCCGTCCTTAGTGCCATATCTTACCTTTGCGGCCTAGTAAACCTGTATATCTTCGCAATCGTTAGCATCCTAGCAGTCCTTAGCGCCTTACCTTACCTTTGCGGAATAAGAAACCTGTATATATTTGCAATTGTTAGCATCCTAGTAGTCCTTAGCGCCTTATCTTAACTTTGCGGCCTAGTAAACCTGTAAATCTTCGCAATCGTTAGCATTCTAGCGGTCCTTAGTGTGATATCTTACCTTTGCGGCCTAGTAAACCTGTATATATTCGCAATCGTTTGCATTCTAGGCGTCCTTAGTGCGATATCTTACCTCTGCGGCATAGTAAACCTGTATATCTTACCAATCGTTAGCATCCTAGCCGTCCTTAGTGCCTTACCTTACCTTTGCAGCCTAGTAAACCTGAATATCTTCCCCATCATTAGCATTCTAGCCGTCCTTAGGGCCTTACATTACCTTTGCGGCCTAGTAAACCTGTATATCTTTGCAATCGTTTGCATTCTAGCCGTCCTTAGTGCGATATCTTAACTTTGCGGCCTAGTAAACCTGTATATCTTTGAAATCGTTAGCATCCTAGCCGTCCTTAGAGCGTTATCTTACCTTTGGGCCTAGTAAACCTGTATGTCTTAGCAATCGTTAGCATTCTAACCGTCCTTTGTGCCTTACCTCACCTTTGCAGCCTAGTAAATCTGTATATCTTCTGAATCGTTAGCATTCTAGCCGTCTTTAGTGCCATATCTTACCTTTGCGGCCTTGAAAACCTGTATATCTTAGCAATCGTTAGCATTCTAGCCGTCCTTAGTGCCACATCTTACCTTTGCTGCCTTGTAAAGCTGTATATATTCGCAATCATTAGCATTCTAGCCGTTCCTAGTGCGATATCTTACCTTTGCGGCATAGTAAACCTGTATATCTTACCACTCGTTAGCATTCTAGCCGTCCTTAGGGCCTTACCTTACCTTTGCGGCCTCGTAAACCTGTATATCTTAGCAATCGTTAGCATTCTAACCGTCATTTGTGCCTTACCTCACCTTTGCAGCCTAGTAAATTTGTATATTTTCTGAATCGTTAGCATCTTAGTCGTCCTTAGTGCCTTACCTTACCTTAACGGCCTAGAAAACCTGTATATCTTCGCAATCGATAACATCCTAGCCTTCATTAGTGCCTTATCTTACCTTTGCGGCCTAGTAAACCTGTATATCTTAGCAATCGTTAGCATTCTAGCCGTCCTTTGTGCCTTACCTCACCTTTGCAGCCTAGTAAATCTGTATATTTTCTGAATCGTTAGCATCTTTGCCGTCCTTAGTGCCTTACCTTACCTTAACGGCCTAGAAAACCTGTATATCTTCGCAATCGATAAAATCCTAGCCTTCATTAGTGCCTTATCTTACCTTTGCGGCCTAGTAAACCTGTATATCTTAGCAATCGTGAGCATTCTAGCCGTCCTTAGTGTGATATCTTACCTTTGCTGCCTAGTAAACCTGTATATATTCGCAATCATTAGCATTCTAGCCGTTCCTAGTGCGATATCTTACCTTTGCGGCATAGTAAACCTGTATATCTTACCAATCGTTAGCATTCTAGCCGTCCTTAGGGCCTTACCTTACCTTTGCGGCCTAGTAAACCTGTATATCTTAGCAATCGTTAGCATTCTAACCGTCCTTTGTGCCTTACCTCACCTTTGCAGCCTAGTAAATCTGTATATTTTCTGAGTCGTTAGCATCTTAGCCGTCCTTAGTGCCTTACCTTACCTTAACGGCCTAGAAAACCTGTATATCTTCGCAATCGATAACATCCTAGCCTTCATTAGTGCCTTATCTTACCTTTGCGGCCTAGTAAACCTGTATATCTTAGCAATCGTTAGCATTCTAGCCGTCCTTTGTGCCTTACCTCACCTTTGCAGCCTAGTAAATCTGTATATTTTCTGAATCGTTAGCATCTTAGCCGTCCTTAGTGCCTTACCTTACCTTAACGGCCTAGAAAACCTGTATATCTTCGCAATCGATAACATCCTAGCCTTCATTAGTGCCTTATCTTACCTTTGCGGCCTAGTAAACCTGTATATCTTAGCAATCGTTAGCATTCTAGCCGTCCTTTGTGCCTTACCTCACCTTTGCACCTTTGCAGCCTAGTAAATCTGTATATTTTCTGAATCGTTAGCACCTTAGCCGTCCTTAGTGCCTTACCTTACCTTAACGGCCTAGAAAACCTGTATATCTTCGCAATCGATAACATCCTAGCCTTCATTAGTGCCTTATCTTACCTTTGCGGCCTAGTAAACCTGTATATCTTTGCAATCGCTAGCATTCTAGCCGTCCTTAGTGCCATACCTTACCTTTGCGGCCTAGTAAACATTTCATTTTCATTTTAGATTTCATTTTAGATTCTTTTAACAGGGTAAAGTATACAGTTAAAATACTGGTTTCCAAACTGCCCTGTGACAAAACAATAAATTAAAAATGTCTAATCTTAAAGATTTACAAGCAAAAAAATTAATAAAGCTCTAAATAAAAGTATATAAATAAGGAGTTGTTACTTGCTGGCTTTATATGCAGCTTTGAATCGACTTAATGTTGGCGCTTTCTTGACTTCAGCGCTAAGATTGTTCCATACTCTGGCTCCTTTATAACAAAAGCAACGTTGACCAGTTGAAGTTTTTAAGAGGGGAAGCTTGAGGTCTGTATTAGTGTTACGAAGCTCTCTGACGCTATTATCTGACAATCGTTCGAACAGAGTTGTAAGGTAACTGGGCGCTTCCTTATTAAACCTGTATATCTTAGCAATCGTTAGCATTCTAGCCGTCCTTTGTGCCTTACCTCACCTTTGCAGACTAGTAAACTTGTATATCTTCGCAATCGTTAGCATTCTAGCCGTCCTTAGTGCCTTACCTAACCTTTGCGGCCTAAAAAACCTGTATATCTTCGCAATCGTTTCCATTCTAGCCGTCCTTAGTGCGATATCTTACCTTTGCGGCCAAGTAAACCTGTATCTCTTTGCAATCGTTAGCATCCTAGCCGTCCTTAAAGCGATATCTTACCTTTGCGTCCTAGTAAACCTGTATATCTTAGCAATCGTTAGCATTCTAGCCGTCCTTTGGGCCTTTCCTCACCTTTGCAGCCTAGTATATCTGTATATCTTCGGAATCGTTAGCATTCTAGCCGTCCTTAGTGCCATATTTTACCTTTGCGGCCTACTAAACCTGAATATCTTAGCAATCGTTAGCATTCTAGCCGTCCTTTGTGCCTTACCTCACCTTTGCAACCTAGTAATTCTGTATATCTTCGCAATCGTTAGCATCCTAGCCGTCCTTAGTGCAAATTCTTACCTTGACGGTCTATTAAAGCTGTATACCTAAGCAATTGTTAGCATCTTAGCCGTCCTTAGTGCGATATCTTACCTTTGCGGCCTATTAAACCTATGTATATCTTCGCAATCGTTAGCACCCTAGCCGTCCTTAGCTGCCTTTTCTTACCTTTGCGGCCTAATAAACCAGTATATCTTCGCACTCGTTAGCATTCTAGCCTTCCTTAGTGCCATATCTTACCTTTGCGGCCTAGAAAACCTGTATATCTTAGCAATCGTTAGCATCCTAGCCGTCCAAAGTGCCTTACCTTACCTTTGCGGTCTAGTAAACCTGTATATCTTCAAAATCGTTAGCATCCTAGCCTTCATTAGTGCCTTATCTTACCTCTGCGGCCTAGTAAACATGTATATCTTCACAATCGTTAGCATCCTAGCCGTCCTTAGTGCCTTGCCTTACCTTTGCGGTCTAGTAAACCTGTATATCTTCAAAATCGTTAGCATCCTAGCCTTCATTAGTGCCTTATTTTACCTTTGCCGCCTACTAAACATGTATATCTTCGCAATCGTTAGCATTCTAGCCGTCCTTAGCGGCCTTATCTTACCTTTGCGGCCTAATAAGCCTGTATATCTTGGCAATCGTTATCATCCTAGCCTTCATTAGTGCATTACCTTACCATTGCGGGCTAGTTAACCTGTATATCTTCGCAGTCGTTAACATCCTAGCCTTCATTAGTGCCTTATCTTACCTTGACGGCCTAGTGAACCTGTATATCTTTGCAATCGTTAGCAGCCTAGCCGTCCTTAGTGCCTTACCTTAACTTTGTGGCCTAGTAAACCTGTATATCTTCGCAATTGTTAGCATCCTAGCCTTCATTAGTGCATTACCTTACCTTTGCGGCCTAGTAAACCTGTATATCTTCGCAATCGTTAACATCCTAGCCTTCATTAGTGCCTTATCTTACCTTTGCGGCCTAGTAAACCTGTATATCTTCGCAATCGTTAGCATCCTAGCCGTCCTTAGTGCCATATTTTACCTTTGCGGCCTACTAAACCTGAATATCTTAGCAATCGTTAGCATTCTAGCCGTCCTTTGTGCCTTACCTCACCTTTGCAACCTAGTAATTCTGTATATCTTCGCAATCGTTAGCATCCTAGCCGTCCTTAGTGCAAATTCTTACCTTGACGGTCTATTAAAGCTGTATACCTAAGCAATTGTTAGCATCTTAGCCGTCCTTAGTGCGATATCTTACCTTTGCGGCCTATTAAACCTATGTATATCTTCGCAATCGTTAGCACCCTAGCCGTCCTTAGCTGCCTTTTCTTACCTTTGCGGCCTAATAAACCAGTATATCTTCGCACTCGTTAGCATTCTAGCCTTCCTTAGTGCCATATCTTACCTTTGCGGCCTAGAAAACCTGTATATCTTAGCAATCGTTAGCATCCTAGCCGTCCAAAGTGCCTTACCTTACCTTTGCGGTCTAGTAAACCTGTATATCTTCAAAATCGTTAGCATCCTAGCCTTCATTAGTGCCTTATCTTACCTCTGCGGCCTAGTAAACATGTATATCTTCACAATCGTTAGCATCCTAGCCGTCCTTAGTGCCTTGCCTTACCTTTGCGGTCTAGTAAACCTGTATATCTTCAAAATCGTTAGCATCCTAGCCTTCATTAGTGCCTTATTTTACCTTTGCCGCCTACTAAACATGTATATCTTCGCAATCGTTAGCATTCTAGCCGTCCTTAGCGGCCTTATCTTACCTTTGCGGCCTAATAAGCCTGTATATCTTGGCAATCGTTATCATCCTAGCCTTCATTAGTGCATTACCTTACCATTGCGGGCTAGTTAACCTGTATATCTTCGCAGTCGTTAACATCCTAGCCTTCATTAGTGCCTTATCTTACCTTGACGGCCTAGTGAACCTGTATATCTTTGCAATCGTTAGCAGCCTAGCCGTCCTTAGTGCCTTACCTTAACTTTGTGGCCTAGTAAACCTGTATATCTTCGCAATTGTTAGCATCCTAGCCTTCATTAGTGCATTACCTTACCTTTGCGGCCTAGTAAACCTGTATATCTTCGCAATCGTTAACATCCTAGCCTTCATTAGTGCCTTATCTTACCTTTGCGGCCTAGTAAACCTGTATATCTTCGCAATCGTTAGCATCCTAGCCGTCCTTAGTGCCAATTCTTACCTTGACGGCCTATTAAAGCTGTATACCTAAGCAATTGTTAGCATCCTAGCCGTCCTTAGTGCGATATCTTACCTTTGCGGCCTATTAAACCTATGTATATCTTCGCAATTGTTAGCATCCTAGCCGTCCTTAGAGCCATATCTTACCTTGGCAGCCTAGTAAATCTGTATATCTTCGAAATCGTTAACATCCTAGCCTTCATTAGTGCTTTATCTTACCTTTGCGGCCTCATGAACATGTATATCTTTGCAATCCTTAGCGTCCTAGCCGTCCTTAGTGCCTTACCTTACCTTTGCGGCCTAGTAAACCTGTATATCTTCGCAATCGTTAGCATCCTAGCCTTCATTAGTGCATTACCTTACCTTTGCGGCCTAGTAAACCTGTATATCTTCGCAATCGTTAACATCCTAGCCTTCATTAGTGCCTTATCTTACCTTTGCGGCCTAGTAAACCTGTATATCTTCGCAATCGTTAGCATCCTAGCCGTCCTTAGTGCCTTATTTGTTGGGGAGACGTGATCATTGCTCTTTTGTTTTAAACAAAAGAAAAAATGGTTTGTCTTCAACGAATAAACGTTGAGGGGCTAACTGTCCTTGCGCACTGAGACATGCTTTTCCGCTGACCACTTGCCTTCCCGCTGAAAATTTACCGTTGTGTTCAGTGTTGTCTGCAGTTCGTCTGATGTCATTGCAGGATGCAGGGGATGTATATAATACAACCTGTAGACGTAGCAATTCTGGAGTTATTTTGTACCTTGTCTTTTGGACAGAGAATAGGAAGTTACTGTTGAGAAAGAGAAATAGTACGCAAGAGGAATCATAGGCCATAGCAGTTTTGCAACACTAAAAAAGGAATTTATGCTTATGGCCTACGCTTGTCTGTGTAGATCTATAGACCGTCTGTCCTAGTAGTCTACAGTAGTGGTTCAGTTCCTTATTACCTAGAAGGAAGATGAGGGGTGATAGCCATAATGTTTAGAATTTTATAAACACGATGCTCATTTTTACCTTAAAAAAACTTATTAATGTAAAAAAAACTTTAAATCTTTTACTTGTCAAGAACAACAATAGAAAACTTAGTAGTCTAGAACTACAACTATAACCTACAGTTGAATGAAGGTGGATGAAGGTCAATCCAGGCAAACCAACTAAACTGTTGATGCATTCTTCAGTATAATACCTCTAGGTCTAGATTATATGGTGTGGGGTAGACTTCTGATGAAAAAGAACACCCCAAATTTAGAAAAGTGCAATAGTTTGTTGTTGACATCTGAATTGAACAGAGTATTGCAAATTTCATCCAGGGAAGAGGATGATTTGAATTAGATTTTATAAAGAGTTTCTAGCCCAAAAGCAAGCCATACCTAAATGAACTCCTTGTTTTATACTGCTGAGTGTAAACAGTTTTGCTTATAGCCAGCCAAACCAACATACAAAGAATTGCAATTACCTGTTTTAGTCTTTGAGTTACACAAACCTTCAAAATGGTGATAACCAGTGGAAACATTTTTGGCATACTAGCTTCAAGGTATGCCCGAAAATGTTTATGCTGGTTATTGCAATTACCTGTTTCCTGATTTCAGAGTTGGTGCTGAAATCTCTTGTTTTTTTACCTTTTTCTGACTGTTTCAATGTTTGGCATTGCATTGCATAAGACAAAGGCTTGTGGATTGCATGAGCAATAACAATGTTGCAGAAAGTTTTATCAAATGAGATTTCTTTCAGTTTTTCTGTGTTATACTTATCTAAATGGGTCAGGTTTGGTATTCTCTTACTGGAAAAACAGAAAGATATTAAACATGTAGAGCAATTTGGGCTAATCAAATGTAGGGAGTGAAAACATTGCAGAGTTTAACATCCAACAAGCACTGGACTGAATTTGATACACTGCTGCATCCTTTTACAGTTTAAAAAGTCTGTATGCATTGAGTACATGTTTTTTTATACAAAAGTGGTTTATAAGAAAGTACTGCTCAACATCTTAAAAGTTTAAGAAAGTTCAACACTGGATTCTTGAAACTTTAGAAAGTTCTGTTTCATACTTTCACTCCTGATGTTCTGTGTGTTGTTTTCGCTCTTCTGTTCAGTCGCTCATCTTGCTATTAAACGAGTCTAATGATTATTTTCTTTGAAAACGTGGTATTTGTGCAATGTATACAGTGTCTTAAACTGTGCATTCTTAGAAATACTGCATTCCAAAATTTTTGCTAAGAAAGTCACAAGAAAGTTTTGGTACTGAAAACATGAAATATCAAAGAAAGTTTCAATACTGGTCTAAGATATCTAAGATAGTTTCAATACTGGCCCAAAAACAACCTTTCTTATAAAAAAAAAACGCGTATTGGGCTTTCAACACTAAGAAAGTACTGAATTTTCAGAATTTGTTCTGTTCGTGTAATCATATCAGCTGAAATCAAATCAGATGTTTCTATTAAATTTCCTGGTTTTGTGACAGTAGTTTTGTTAATTGATGAATGTGATTTAAATCTAATTTCAATTTCATTAATCATGAAATTATTACACTTACACAGGAGAATTCACAAAAAAGTGTAATAATAGCTATGAATTTAAATCAGTCACAAACATATTTTCCTTCTTTTCTTTTAGTTCAAGCCTTCTTGCTTCCTCCCACTGGTCCTCTCTCTTTCTTGCGAGAGCCAGAAGGCAGAGGGTCTCAAAAATGATTTCATTCAAGTTCTTCTCAATGTTCATGTTCTCATATCAAAGATATTAAAGAAAAGGTTATTATACCATTATACCAAGCAGGAAACTAAACTGAATCTGAATAATTAGTAATCGCTTTGTTTCCATTGCCATCTCCTATCTTCCTGGATCAATCTATCTCCGTGATCTCAGCTTTCCTGTCTGCTGTGCCACCGCCATTGCTCAAATTTTGTCATGTTCACCGAAAGAACGCACCTTGGAGAAAATTCACTAGTGCGCATGACTTTTGGCCCCACGGCCGAGAAATTCGTCGTTTCCCGAAGACTTACCTCCTCTCATCTCCCCAACAATTATCTTACCTTTGCGGCCTAGAAAACCTGTATATCTTAGCAATCGTTAGCATCCTAGCCGTCCTTAGTGCCTTAGCTTACCTTTGCGGCCTAGTAAACCTGTATATCTTCGGAATCGTTAGCATCCTAGCCGTCCTTAGTGCTAATTCTTTCCTTGACGGCCTATTAAAGCTGTATACCTAAGCAATTGTTAGCATCCTAGCCGTCCTTTGTGCGATATCTTACCTTTGCGGCCTATTAAACCTAAGTATATCTTCGCAATCGTTAGCATCCTAGCCTTCATAAGTGCATTACCTTACCTTTGCGGCCTAGTAAACCTGTATATCTTCGCAATCGTAAGCATCCTAGCCGCCCTTAGTGCCAATTCTTACCTTGACGGCCTATTAAAGCTGTATACCTAAGCAATTGTTAGCATCCTAGCCGTCTTTAGTGCCTTAGTTTACCTTTGCGGCCTAGTAAACCTGTATATCTTCGGAATCGTTAGCATCCTAGCCGTCCTTAGTGCCAATTCTTTCCTTGACGGCCTATTAAAGCTATATACCTAAGCAATTATTAGCATCTTAGCCGTCTTTAGTGCGATATCTTACCTTTGCGGCCTATTTAACCTATGTATATCTTTGCAATCGTTACCAACCTAGCCGTCCTTAGCTGCCTTATCTTACCTTGGCGGCATAGTAAAGCTGTATACCTAAGCAATTGTTAGCATCGTGACCGTCCTTAGATCCATATCTTACATTTCCAGCCTACTAAACCTTTATATCTTTGCAATCGTTAGTTTCCTAGCCGTCCTAAGGCGATATCTTACCTTTGCGGTGTATTAAACCTATGTATATCTTCGCAATCGTTAGCATTCTAGCCGTCTTTAGTGCCATATCTTACCTTTGCGGCCTTGAAAACCTGTATATCTTAGCAATCGTTAGCATTCTAGCCGTCCTTAGTGCCACATATTACCTTTGCGGCCTAGTAAACCTGTTTATCTTCGCAATCGTTAGCATTCTAGCCGTCCTTAGTGCCATATCTTACCTTTGCGGCCTAGTAAACCTGTATATCTTCGCAATCGTTAGCATCCAAGCCGTCCTTAGCGCCTTACCTTAACTTTGTGGCCTAGTAAACCTGTATATATTCGCAATCATTAGCATTCTAGCAGTTCCTAGTGCGATATCTTACCTTTGCGGCATAGTTAACCTGTATATCTTACCAATCGTTAGCATTCTAGCCTTCCTTAGGGCCTTACCTTACCTTTGCGGCCTAGTAAACCTGTATATCTTAGCAATCGTTAGCATTCTAACCGTCCTTTGTGCCTTACCTCACCTTTGCAGCCTAGTAAATCTGTATATTTTCTGAATCGTTAGCATCTTAGCCGTCCTTAGTGCCTTACCTTACCTTAACGGCCTAGAAAACCTGTATATCTTCGCAATCAATAACATCCTAGCCTTCATTAGTGCCTTATCTTACCTTTGCGGCCTTGTAAACCTGTATATCTTAGCAATCGTTAGCATTCTAGCCGTCCTTTGTGCCTTACCTCACCTTTGCAGCCTAGTAAATCTGTGTATTTTCTGAATCGTTAGCATCTTAGCCGTCCTTAGTGCGATATCTTACCTTTGCGGCCTATTAAACCTATGTATATCTTCGCAATCGCTAGCACCCTAGCCGTCCTTAGCTGCCTTTTCTTACCTTTGCGGCCTAATAAACCTGTATATCTTCGCACTCGTTAGCATTCTAGCCTTCCTTAGTGCCATATCTTACCTTTGCGGCCTAGAAAACCTGTATATCTTAGCAATCGTTAGCATCCTAGCCGTCCAAAGTGCCTTACCTTACCTTTGCGGTCTAGTAAACCTGTATATCTTCAAAATCGTTAGCATCCTAGCCTTCATTAGTGCCTTATCTTACCTCTGCGGCCTAGTAAACATGTATATCTTCACAATCGTTAGCATCCTAGCCGTCCTTAGTGCCTTACCTTACCTTTGCGGTCGAGTAAACCTGTATATCTTCAAAATCGTTAGCATCCTAGCCTTCATTAGTGCCTTATTTTACCTTAGCCGCCTACTAAACATGTATATCTTCGCAATCGTTAGCATTCTAGCCGTCCTTAGCGGCCTTATCTTACCTTTGCGGCCTAATAATCCTGTATATCTTCGCAATCGTTATCATCCTAGCCTTCATTAGTGCATTACCTTACCATTGCGGGTTAGTTAACCTGTATATCTTCGCAGTCGTTAACATCCTAGCCTTCATTAGTGCCTTATCTTACCTTGACGGCCTAGTGAACCTGTATATCTTTGCAACCGTTAGCAGCCTAGCCGTCCTTAGTGCCTTACCTTACCTTTGTGGCCTAGTAAACTTGTATATCTTCGCAATCGTAAGCATCCTAGCCGCCCTTAGTGCCAATTCTTACCTTGACGGCCTATTAGAGCTGTATACCTAAGCAATTGTTAGCATCCTAGCCGTCTTTAGTGCGATATCTTACCTTTGCGGCCTATTAAACCTATGTATATCTTTGCAATCGTTAGCAACCTAGCCGTCCTTAGCTGCCTTATCTTACCTTGGCGGCATAGTAAAGCTGTATAACTACGCAATTGTTAGCATCGTAACCGTCCTTAGAGCCATATCTTACATTTCCAGCCTACTAAACCTTAATATCTTTGCAATCGTTAGTATCCTAGCCGTCCTAAGGCGATATCTTACCTTTGCGGCCTATTAAACCTATGTATATCTTCGCAATCGTTAGCATTCTAGCCGTCCTTAGTGTGATGTTTTACCTTTCCAGCCTACTAAAGCTTTATATCTTTGCAATCGTTAGTATCCTAGCCGTCCTAAGGCGATATCTTACCTTTGCGGCCTAGTAAACCTGCATATCTTAGCAATCGTTAGCATCCTAGCCGTCCTTGTGCGATATCTTACCTTGGCGGCCTAGTAAACCTGTATATCTTCGCAATCGTTAGCATTCTAGCCGTCCTTAGTGCGAGGTCTTACCTTTCCGAACTAGTAAACCTGTATATCTTTGCAATCGTTAGCATTCTAACCGTAATTAGCGCCATATCTCCCCTTGGCGGTCTAGTAAACCTTTTTATCTTAGCAATCGTTAGCATTTTAGCCGTCCTTTGTGCCTTGCCTTACCTTTGCGGCCTAGTAAACCTGTGTATCTTAGCAATCGTTAGCATCCTAGCCGTCCTTAGTGCCATATCTTACCTTTGCTGCCTAATAACCTTGTATATCTTCGCAATCGTTAGCACGCTAGCCGCCCTCAGTGCCATATCTTACATTGGCGGCCTAGTAAACCTGTATGTCTTCGCAATCGCTAGCATTCTAGCGGTCCTTAGTGTGATATCTTACCTTTGCGGCCTAGTAAACCTGTATATATTCGCAATCGTTTGCATTCTAGGTGTCCTTAGTGCGATATCTTACCTCTGCGGCATAGTTAGCCTGTATATCTTACCAATCGTTGGCATCCTAGCCGTCCTTAGTGCCTTACCTTACCTTTGCAGCCTAGTAAATCTGAATATCTTCACAATCATTAGCATTCTAGCCGTCCTTAGGGCCTTACCTAACCTTGGCGGCCTAGTAAACCTGTATATCTTTGCAATCGTTTGCATTCTAGCCGTCCTTAGTGCGATATCTTACCTTTGCGGCCTAGTAAACCTGTATATCTTTGAAATCATTAGCATCCTAGCCGTCCTTAGAGCGTTATCTTACCTTTGCGCCTAGTAAACCTGTATGTCTTAGCAATCGTTAGCATTCTAACCGTCCTTTGTGCCTTACCTCACCTTTGCAGCCTAGTAAATCTGTATATCTTCTGAATCGTTAGCATTCTAGCCGTCCTTAGTGCCATATCTTACCTTTGCGGCCTAGTAAACCTGTATATCTTAGGAATTGTTAGCATCCTAGCCGTCCTTAGTGCCAATTCTTACTTTGACGGCCTATTAAAGCTGTATACCTAAGCAATTGTTAGCATCCTAGCCGTCCTTAGTGCCTTATCTTACCTTTGCGGCCTAGTAAACCTGTATATCTTCGCAATCGTAAGCATCCTAGCCGCCCTTAGTGCCAATTCTTACCTTGACGGCCTATTAAAGCTGTATACCTAAGCAATTGTTAGCATCCTAGCCGTCTTTAGTGCGATATCTTACCTTTGTGGCCTAGTAAACCTGTATATCTTCGCAATCGTTAGCATCCAACCCGTCCTTAGCGCCTTACCTTACCTTTGCGGAATAAAAAACCTGTATATCTTTGCAATTGTTAGCATCCTAGTAGTCCTTAGCGCCTTACCTTAACTTTGTGGCCTAGTAAACCTGTAAATCTTCGCAATCGTTAGCATTCTAGCCGTCCTTAGTGTGATATCTTACCTTTGCTGCCTAGTAAACCTGTATATATTCGCAATCATTAGCATTCTAGCCGTTCCTAGTGCGATATCTTACCTTTGCGGCATAGTAAACCTGTATATCTTACCAATCGTTAGCATTCTCGCCGTCCTTAGGGCCTTGCCTTGCCTTTGCGGCCTAGTAAACCTGTATATCTTACCAATCGTTAGCATTCTCGCCGTCCTTAGGGCCTTACCTCACCTTTTCAGCCTAGTAAATCTGTATATTTTCTGAATCGTTAGCATCTTAGCCGTCCTTAGTGCCTTACCTTACCTTAACGGCCTAGAAAACCTGTATATCTTCGCAATCGATAACATCCTAGCCTTCATTAGTGCCTTATCTTACCTTTGCGGCCTAGTAAACCTGTATATCTTAGCAATCGTTAGCATTCTAGCCGTCCTTTGTGCCTTACCTCACCTTTGCAGCCTAGTAAATCTGTATATTTTCTGAATCGTTAGCATCTTAGCCGTCCTTAGTGCCTTACCTTACCTTAACGGCCTAGAAAACCTGTATATCTTCGCAATCGATAACATCCTAGCCTTCATTAGTGCCTTATCTTACCTTTGCGGCCTAGTAAACCTGTATATCTTTGCAATCGTTAGTATCCTAGCCGTCCTAAGGCGATATCTTACCTTTGCGGCCTAGTAAACCTGCATATCTTAGCAATCGTTAGCATCCTAGCCGTCCTTGTGCGATATCTTACCTTGGCGGCCTAGTAAACCTGTATATCTTCGCAATCGTTAGCATTCTAGCCGTCCTTAGTGCGAGGTATTACCTTTCCGAACTAGTAAACCTGTATATCTTTGCAATCGTTAGCATTCTAACCGTAATTAGCGCCATATCTCCCCTTGGCGGTCTAGTAAACCTTTTTATCTTAGCAATCGTTAGCATTTTAGCCGTCCTTTGTGCCTTGCCTTACCTTTGCGGCCTAGTAAACCTGTGTATCTTAGCAATCGTTACAATCCTAGCCGAAACCTGTTGACACAAACAGAAAATTTCAAGATTTTTGGAGAAAAAGCCGTTCACTTTCCTTTCAATGTCGCTTTTCTAGCATTACACCCCCCTTCCCCCCAAATTCAATGTTGGGAATTGATAACTATGACTCCTGGCACTTTACAAACTGTACCAACATTTGATTGGGGGAGAGGGGGAGCTGGGACTGTCAGTCGTTCGTTGGCATTCCAATTTTTTGTAACATGTGTCAAGAGTTTCGGCGAGGATTGTCTTTGATTGCAAAAAAAGTATTATGTGAAATTTGATGTGAAAATAATCTACAAGTAGTGGAGGTCTAAAATTTTTTGCTTTTTCGATTCATGGAATATATGAGGGTATTTAAACGTGATGCAATGTTTGTTTTAAGTCCTTTATTACGTCAGTTAATAACTACGTAAAGCAGATGGAGTTTTGCATATTTTGGGGATACGGTCTTTGCATTCAAGTTTAAACAATATCTTCTCTTTCAAAAGTATGAAAATGATAATTAAAGGCAACGGTGAACGTCTTAAGTATTAAATTGTAAATCTAAAAACAACAACAGAACAAGATAAAATATGTATATGAAATGAAAATGCTCAACGCATTTCTGAAACGAAACTACTAGGTAACTTCTTATGACGGGTCACACGGGTCACACCACGGGTCACACCACGGGTCACACCAAAGAAACATCATTTTCTATAGGAATTATACAGAGAAATCACGGGTCACACGGGTAACGATCAATTTATAAAATAATATAGAGTATATTTTAAATAAAAGGGTGTTACCCGTGTGACCCGTTGAAAGTGTTAAGAATCTCTATAGGAAAATGATGTCACGAAGTGTGACCTGTGGTGTGACCTGTAGTGTTACCTGTGTGACCCGTGAGTGTAAATCAAAATGAAAATCACAATACATGATCAGAATCACTCAATGTCTCATGCAAGCATGGCCTACGAGATTGAGAAATATTGTTTAGCAAAATTCCAAAGAGAAACGAGTGTGTGTGTGTGTGTGGAATTGAAAGCTTTATATATTCAATCGAAAACTGTGTTTCTTAATCGTTTTGGATGTGATTTCCGTTAAAAAGCAGGTTGTGATGTCTGTTTTGCAGTAGCTGTTTCACAACGAATAGCCTTCAAAGAATTGTGTCGCAGCTATATGCAGAAAGACAACATGCTAATTCATCTCTTACTGTGACACTGTGTAATGTCTTGCATTTTCCTTCGCTCAGTAACGCGCTGCAATGACTACAGTGATGAGCTGGCTACCTACTCGTGCTGAAAATATACAACACGATTCTTTAAGTGGTTCTACTTTTGAAATTGCAAAGATATAGTTATTATTTACTATGTTCAAGACCATCATCAATGCGGGACATTTTGCTTCTGGGCCACTCTTAAAAGTAATTATGACGTGGAATTGTAAAAACTGTCAGAGTTATAAAAAAACTAGTCATATTTTTGAAATCAGAGCTATCAAATTACCCAATTCAAGTCAACATTAACTCATTTCTAGCAACTTTAGAAAACAAACCTTTGATTGCAAAAAAAGTATTATGTGAAATTTGATGTGAAAATAATCTACAAGTAGTGGAGGTCTAAAATTTTTTGCTTTTTCGATTCATGGAATATATGAGGGTATTTAAACGTGATGCAATGTTTGTTTTAAGTCCTTTATTACGTCAGTTAATAACTACGTAAAGCAGATGGAGTTTTGCATATTTTGGGGATACGGTCTTTGCATTCAAGTTTAAACAATATCTTCTCTTTCAAAAAGTATGAAAATGATAATTAAAGGCAACGGTGAACGTCTTAAGTATTAAATTGTAAATCTAAAAACAACAACAGAACAAGATAAAATATGTATATGAAATGAAAATGCTCAACGCATTTCTGAAACGAAACTACTACAATCCTAGCCGAAACCTGTTGACACAAACAGAAAATTTCAAGATTTTTGGAGAAAAAGCCGTTCACTTTCCTTTCAATGTCGCTTTTCTAGCATTACACCCCCCTTCCCCCCAAATTCAATGTTGGGAATTGATAACTATGACTCCTGGCACTTTACAAACTGTACCAACATTTGATTGGGGGGGAGGGGGAGCTGGGACTGTCAGTCGTTCGTTGGCATTCCAATTTTTTGTAACATGTGTCAAGAGTTTCGGCGAGGATTGTCTTTGATTGCAAAAAAAGTATTATGTGAAATTTGATGTGAAAATAATCTACAAGTAGTGGAGGTCTAAAATTTTTTGCTTTTTCGATTCATGGAATATATGAGGGTATTTAAACGTGATGCAATGTTTGTTTTAAGTCCTTTATTACGTCAGTTAATAACTACGTAAAGCAGATGGAGTTTTGCATATTTTGGGGATACGGTCTTTGCATTCAAGTTTAAACAATATCTTCTCTTTCAAAAGTATGAAAATGATAATTAAAGGCAACGGTGAACGTCTTAAGTATTAAATTGTAAATCTAAAACAACAACAGAACAAGATAAAATATGTATATGAAATGAAAATGCTCAACGCATTTCTGAAACGAAACTACTAGGTAAATTCTTATGACGGGTCACAGGTCACACCACAGGTCACACCACGGGTCACACCAAAGAAACATCATTTTCTATAGGAATTATACAGAGAAATCACGGGTCACACGGGTAACGATCAATTTATAAAATAATATAGAGTATATTTTAAATAAAAGGTGTTACCCGTGTGACCCGTTGAAAGTGTTAAGAATCTCTATAGGAAAATGATGTCACGAAGTGTGACCCGTGGTGTGACCCGTAGTGTTACCCGTGTGACCCGTGAGTGTAAATCAAAATGAAAATCACAATACATGATCAGAATCACTCAATGTCTCATGCAAGCATGGCCTACGAGATTGAGAAATATTGTTTAGCAAAATTCCAAAGAGAAACGAGTGTGTGTGTGGTGTGGAATTGAAAGCTTTATATATTCAATCGAAAACTGTGTTTCTTAATCGTTTTTGGATGTGATTTCCGTTAAAAAAGCAGGTTGTGATGTCTGTTTTTGCAGTAGCTGTTTCACAACGAATAGCCTTCAAAGAATTGTGTCGCAGCTATATGCAGAAAGACAACATGCTAATTCATCTCTTACTGTGACACTGTGTAATGTCTTGCATTTTCCTTCGCTCAGTAACGCGCTGCAATGACTACAGTGATGAGCTGGCTACCTACTCGTGCTGAAAATATACAACACGATTCTTTAAGTGGTTCTACTTTTGAAATTGCAAAGATATAGTTATTATTTACTATGTTCAAGACCATCATCAATGCGGGACATTTTGCTTCTGGGCCACTCTTAAAAGTAATTATGACGTGGAATTGTAAAAACTGTCAGAGTTATAAAAAAACTAGTCATATTTTTGAAATCAGAGCTATCAAATTACCCAATTCAAGTCAACATTAACTCATTTCTAGCAACTTTAGAAAACAAACAACTCAGACAATCCTAGCCGAAACCTGTTGACACAAACAGAAAATTTCAAGATTTTTGGAGAAAAAGCCGTTCACTTTCCTTTCAATGTCGCTTTTCTAGCATTACACCCCCCTTCCCCCCAAATTCAATGTTGGGAATTGATAACTATGACTCCTGGCACTTTACAAACTGTACCAACATTTGATTGGGGGAGGGGAGCTGGACTGTCAGTCGTTCGTTGGCATTCCAATTTTTGTAACATGTGTCAAGAGTTTCGGCGAGGATTGTCTTTGATTGCAAAAAAAGTATTATGTGAAATTTGATGTGAAAATAATCTACAAGTAGTGGAGGTCTAAAATTTTTTGCTTTTTCGATTTATGGAATATATGAGGGTATTTAAACGTGATGCAATGTTTGTTTTAAGTCCTTTATTACGTCAGTTAATAACTACGTAAAGCAGATGGAGTTTTGCATATTTTGGGGATACGGTCTTTGCATTCAAGTTTAAACAATATCTTCTCTTTCAAAAAGTATGAAAATGATAATTAAAGGCAACGGTGAACGTCTTAAGTATTAAATTGTAAATCTAAAAACAACAACAGAACAAGATAAAATATGTATATGAAATGAAAATGCTCAACGCATTTCTGAAACGAAACTACTAGGTAACTTCTTATGACGGGTCACACGGGTCACACCACGGGTCACACCACGGGTCACACCAAAGAAACATCATTTTCTATAGGAATTATACAGAGAAATCACGGGTCACACGGGTAACGATCAATTTATAAAATAATATAGAGTATATTTTAAATAAAAGGGTGTTACCCGTGTGACCCGTTGAAAGTGTTAAGAATCTCTATAGGAAAATGATGTCACGAAGTGTGACCCGTGGTGTGACCCGTAGTGTTACCCGTGTGACCCGTGAGTGTAAATCAAAATGAAAATCACAATACATGATCAGAATCACTCAATGTCTCATGCAAGCATGGCCTACGAGATTGAGAAATATTGTTTAGCAAAATTCCAAAGAGAAACGAGTGTGTGTGTGTGTGTGGAATTGAAAGCTTTATATATTCAATCGAAAACTGTGTTTCTTAATCGTTTTGGATGTGATTTCCGTTAAAAAGCAGGTTGTGATGTCTGTTTTGCAGTAGCTGTTTCACAACGAATAGCCTTCAAAGAATTGTGTCGCAGCTATATGCAGAAAGACAACATGCTAATTCATCTCTTACTGTGACACTGTGTAATGTCTTGCATTTTCCTTCGCTCAGTAACGCGCTGCAATGACTACAGTGATGAGCTGGCTACCTACTCGTGCTGAAAATATACAACACGATTCTTTAAGTGGTTCTACTTTTGAAATTGCAAAGATATAGTTATTATTTACTATGTTCAAGACCATCATCAATGCGGGACATTTTGCTTCTGGGCCACTCTTAAAAGTAATTATGACGTGGAATTGTAAAAAACTGTCAGAGTTATAAAAAAACTAGTCATATTTTTGAAATCAGAGCTATCAAATTACCCAATTCAAGTCAACATTAACTCATTTCTAGCAACTTTAGAAAACAAACAACTCAGACAATCCTAGCCGAAACCTGTTGACACAAACAGAAAATTTCAAGATTTTTGGAGAAAAAGCCGTTCACTTTCCTTTCAATGTCGCTTTTCTAGCATTACACCCCCCTTCCCCCCAAATTCAATGTTGGGAATTGATAACTATGACTCCTGGCACTTTACAAACTGTACCAACATTTGATTGGGGGGGAGGGGGAGCTGGGACTGTCAGTCGTTCGTTGGCATTCCAATTTTTTGTAACATGTGTCAAGAGTTTCGGCGAGGATTGTCTTTGATTGCAAAAAAAGTATTATGTGAAATTTGATGTGAAAATAATCTACAAGTAGTGGAGGTCTAAAATTTTTTTGCTTTTTCGATTCATGGAATATATGAGGGTATTTAAACGTGATGCAATGTTTGTTTTAAGTCCTTTATTACGTCAGTTAATAACTACGTAAAGCAGATGGAGTTTTGCATATTTTGGGGATACGGTCTTTGCATTCAAGTTTAAACAATATCTTCTCTTTCAAAAAGTATGAAAATGATAATTAAAGGCAACGGTGAACGTCTTAAGTATTAAATTGTAAATCTAAAAACAACAACAGAACAAGATAAAATATGTATATGAAATGAAAATGCTCAACGCATTTCTGAAACGAAACTACTAGGTAAATTCTTATGACGGGTCACACAGGTCACACACAGGTCACACCACGGGTCACACCAAAGAAACATCATTTTCTATAGGAATTATACAGAGAATCACGGGTCACACGGGTAACGATCAATTTATAAAATAATATAGAGTATATTTTAAATAAAAGGGTGTTACCCGTGTGACCCGTTGAAAGTGTTAAGAATCTCTATAGGAAAATGATGTCACGAAGTGTGACCCGTGGTGTGACCCGTAGTGTTACCCGTGTGACCCGTGAGTGTAAATCAAAATGAAAATCACAATACATGATCAGAATCACTCAATGTCTCATGCAAGCATGGCCTACGAGATTGAGAAATATTGTTTAGCAAAATTCCAAAGAGAAACGAGTGTGTGTGTGTGGTGTGGAATTGAAAGCTTTATATATTCAATCGAAAACTGTGTTTCTTAATCGTTTTTGGATGTGATTTCCGTTAAAAAAGCAGGTTGTGATGTCTGTTTTTGCAGTAGCTGTTTCACAACGAATAGCCTTCAAAGAATTGTGTCGCAGCTATATGCAGAAAGACAACATGCTAATTCATCTCTTACTGTGACACTGTGTAATGTCTTGCATTTTCCTTCGCTCAGTAACGCGCTGCAATGACTACAGTGATGAGCTGGCTACCTACTCGTGCTGAAAATATACAACACGATTCTTTAAGTGGTTCTACTTTTGAAATTGCAAAGATATAGTTATTATTTACTATGTTCAAGACCATCATCAATGCGGGACATTTTGCTTCTGGGCCACTCTTAAAAGTAATTATGACGTGGAATTGTAAAAACTGTCAGAGTTATAAAAAAACTAGTCATATTTTTGAAATCAGAGCTATCAAATTACCCAATTCAAGTCAACATTAACTCATTTCTAGCAACTTTAGAAAACAAACAACTCAGACAATCCTAGCCGAAACCTGTTGACACAAACAGAAAATTTCAAGATTTTTGGAGAAAAAGCCGTTCACTTTCCTTTCAATGTCGCTTTTCTAGCATTACACCCCCCTTCCCCCCAAATTCAATGTTGGGAATTGATAACTATGACTCCTGGCACTTTACAAACTGTACCAACATTTGATTGGGGGGGAGGGGGAGCTGGGACTGTCAGTCGTTCGTTGGCATTCCAATTTTTTGTAACATGTGTCAAGAGTTTCGGCGAGGATTGTAGCATCCTAGCCGTCCTTAGTGCCATATCTTACCTTGGCTGCCTAATAACCTTGTATATCTTCGCAATCGTTAGCACGCTAGCCGTCCTCAGTGCCATATCTTACATTGGCGGCCTAGTAAACCTGTATGTCTTCGCAATCGCTAGCATTCTAGCGGTCCTTAGTGTGATATCTTACCTTTGCGGCCTAGTAAACCTGTATATATTCGCAATCGTTTGCATTCTAGGTGTCCTTAGTGCGATATCTTACCTCTGCGGCATAGTTAGCCTGTATATCTTACCAATCGTTAGCATCCTAGCCGTCCTTAGTGCCTTACCTTACCTTTGCAGCCTAGTAAATCTGAATATCTTCACAATCATTAGCATTCTAGCCGTCCTTAGGGCCTTACCTAACCTTGGCGGCCTAGTAAACCTGTATATCTTTGCAATCGTTTGCATTCTAGCCGTCCTTAGTGCGATATCTTACCTTTGCGGCCTAGTAAACCTGTATATCTTTGAAATCATTAGCATCCTAGCCGTCCTTAGAGCGTTATCTTACCTTTGCGCCTAGTAAACCTGTATGTCTTAGCAATCGTTAGCATTCTAACCGTCCTTTGTGCCTTACCTCACCTTTGCAGCCTAGTAAATCTGTATATCTTCTGAATCGTTAGCATTCTAGCCGTCCTTAGTGCCATATCTTACCTTTGCGGCCTAGTAAACCTGTATATCTTAGGAATTGTTAGCATCCTAGCCGTCCTTAGTGCCAATTCTTACCTTGACGGCCTATTAAAGCTGTATACCTAAGCAATTGTTAGCATCCTAGCCGTCCTTAGTGCCTTATCTTACCTTTGCGGCCTAGTAAACCTGTATATCTTCGCAATCGTAAGCATCCTAGCCGCCCTTAGTGCCAATTCTTACCTTGACGGCCTATTAAAGCTGTATACCTAAGCAATTGTTAGCATCCTAGCCGTCTTTAGTGCGATATCTTACCTTTGTGGCCTAGTAAACCTGTATATCTTCGCAATCGTTAGCATCCAAGCCGTCCTTAGCGCCTTACCTTACCTTTGCGGAATAAAAAACCTGTATATCTTTGCAATTGTTAGCATCCTAGTAGTCCTTAGCGCCTTACCTTAACTTTGTGGCCTAGTAAACCTGTAAATCTTCGCAATCGTTAGCATTCTAGCCGTCCTTAGTGTGATATCTTACCTTTGCTGCCTAGTAAACCTGTATATATTCGCAATCATTAGCATTCTAGCCGTTCCTAGTGCGATATCTTACCTTTGCGGCATAGTAAACCTGTATATCTTACCAATCGTTAGCATTCTCGCCGTCCTTAGGGCCTTGCCTTGCCTTTGCGGCCTAGTAAACCTGTATATCTTACCAATCGTTAGCATTCTCGCCGTCCTTAGGGCCTTACCTCACCTTTGCAGCCTAGTAAATCTGTATATTTTCTGAATCGTTAGCATCTTAGCCGTCCTTAGTGCCTTACCTTACCTTAACGGCCTAGAAAACCTGTATATCTTCGCAATCGATAACATCCTAGCCTTCATTAGTGCCTTATCTTACCTTTGCGGCCTAGTAAACCTGTATATCTTAGCAATCGTTAGCATTCTAGCCGTCCTTTGTGCCTTACCTCACCTTTGCAGCCTAGTAAATCTGTATATTTTCTGAATCGTTAGCATCTTAGCCGTCCTTAGTGCCTTACCTTACCTTAACGGCCTAGAAAACCTGTATATCTTCGCAATCGATAACATCCTAGCCTTCATTAGTGCCTTATCTTACCTTTACGGCCTAGTAAACCTGTATATCTTACCAATCGTTAGCATTCTCGCCGTCCTTAGGGCCTTACCTCACCTTTGCAGCCTAGTAAATCTGTATATTTTCTGAATCGTTAGCATCTTAGCCGTCCTTAGTGCCTTACCTTACCTTAACGGCCTAGAAAACCTGTATATCTTCGCAATCGATAACATCCTAGCCTTCATTAGTGCCTTATCTTACCTTTGCGGCCTAGTAAACCTGTATATCTTAGCAATCGTTAGCATTCTAGCCGTCCTTTGGGCCTTTCCTCACCTTTGCAGCCTAGTATATCTGTATATCTTCGGAATCGTTAGCATCCTAGCCGTCCAAAGTGCCTTACCTTACCTTTGCGGTCTAGTAAACCTGTATATCTTCAAAATCGTTAGCATCCTAGCCTTCATTAGTGCCTTATCTTACCTCTGCGGCCTAGTAAACATGTATATCTTCGCAATCGCTAGCATTCTAGCCGTCCTTAGTGCCATATCTTACCTTTGCGGAATAAAAAACCTGTATATCTTTGCAATTGTTAGCATCCTAGTAGTCCTTAGCGCCTTACCTTAACTTTGTGGCCTAGTAAACCTGTAAATCTTCGCTATCGTTAGCATTCTAGCCGTCCTTAGTGTGATATCTTACCTTTGCTGCCTAGTAAACCTGTATATATTTGCAATCATTAGCATTCTAGCCGTTCCTAGTGCGATATCTTACCTTTGCGGCATAGTCAACCTGTATATCTTACCAATCGTTAGCATTCTCGCCGTCCTTAGGGCCTTACCTTACCTTTGCGGCCTAGTAAACCTGTATATCTTAGCAATCGTTAGCATTCTAACCGTCCTTTGTGCCTTACCTCACCTTTGCAGCCTAGTAAATCTGTATATTTTCTGAATCGTTAGCATCTTAGCCGTCCTTAGTGCCTTACCTTACCTTAACGGCCTAGAAAACCTGTATATCTTCGCAATCGATAACATCCTAGCCTTCATTAGTGCCTTATCTTACCTTTGCGGCCTAGTAAACCTGTATATCTTAGCAATCGTTAGCATTCTAGCCGTCCTTTGTGCCTTACCTCACCTTTGCAGCCTAGTAAATCTGTATATTTTCTGAATCGTTAGCATCTTAGCCGTTTTTAGTGCCTTACCTTACCTTAACGGCCTAGAAAACCTGTATATCTTCGCAGTCGATAACATCCTAGCCTTCATTAGTGCCTTATCTTACCTTTGCGGCCTAGTAAACCTGTATATCTTTGCAATCGCTAGCATTCTAGCCGTCCTTAGTGCCATACCTTACCTTTGCGGCCTAGAAAACATTTCATTTTCATTTTAGATTTCATTTTAGATACTTGTAACAGGGTAAAGTATACTGTTAAAATACTGGTTTCCAAACTGCCCTGTGACAAAACAATAAATTAAAAATGTCTAATCTTAAAGATTTACAAGCAAAAAAATTAATAAAGCTCTAAATAAAAGTATATAAATAAGGAGTTGTTACTTGCTGGCTTTATTTGCAGCTTTGAATCGACTTAATGTTGGCGCTTTCTTGACTTCAGCGCTAAGATTGTTCCATACTCTGGCTCCTTTATAACAAAAGCAACGTTGACCAATTGAAGTTTTTAAGAGGGGAAGCTTGAGGTCTGTATTAGTGTTACGAAGCTCTCTGACGCTATTATCTGACAATCGTTCGAACAGAGTTGTAAGGTAACTGGGCGCTTCCTTATTAAACCTGTATATCTTAGCAATCGTTAGCATTCTAGCCGTCCTTTGTGCCTTACCTCACCTTTGCAGACTAGTAAACTTGTATATCTTCGCAATCGTTAGCATTCTAGCCGTCCTTAGTGCCTTACCTAACCTTTGCGGCCTAAAAAACCTGTATATCTTCGCAATCGTTTCCATTCTAGCCGTCCTTAGTGCGATATCTTACCTTTGCGGCCTAGTAAACCTGTATCTCTTTGCAATCGTTAGCATCCTAGCCGTCCTTAAAGCGATATCTTACCTTTGCGTCCTAGTAAACCTGTATATCTTAGCAATCGTTAGCATTCTAGCCGTCCTTTGGGCCTTTCCTCACCTTTGCAGCCTATTATATCTGTATATCTTCGGAATCGTTAGCATTCTAGCCGTCCTTAGTGCCATATTTTACCTTTGCGGCCTACTAAACCTGAATATCTTAGCAATCGTTAGCATTCTAGCCGTCCTTTGTGCCTTACCTCACCTTTGCAACCTAGTAATTCTGTGTATCTTCGCAATCGTTAGCATCCTAGCCGTCCTTAGTGCGATATCTTACCTTGGCGGCCTAGTAAACCTGTATATCTTCGCAATCGTTAGCATTCTAGCCGTCCTTAGTGCGAGGTCTTACCTTTCCGAACTAGTAAACCTGTATATCTTTGCAATCGTTAGCATTCTAACCGTAATTAGCGCCATATCTCCGCTTGGCGGTCTAGTAAACCTTTTTATCTTAGCAATCGTTAGCATTCTGGCCGTCCTTTGTGCCTTGCCTTACCTTTGCGGCCTAGTAAACCTGTGTATCTTAGCAATCGTTAGCATCCTAGCCGTCCTTAGTGCCATATCTTACCTTGGCTGCCTAATAACCTTGTATATCTTCGCAATCGTTAGCACGCTAGCCGTCCTCAGTGCCATATCTTACATTGGCGGCCTAGTAAACCTGTATGTCTTCGCAATCGCTAGCATTCTAGCGGTCCTTAGTGTGATATCTTACCTTTGCGGCCTAGTAAACCTGTATATATTCGCAATCGTTTGCATTCTAGGTGTCCTTAGTGCGATATCTTACCTCTGCGGCATAGTTAACCTGTATATCTTACCAATCGTTAGCATCCTAGCCGTCCTTAGTGCCTTACCTTACCTTTGCAGCCTAGTAAATCCGAATATCTTCACAATCATTAGCATTCTAGCCGTCCTTAGGGCCTTACCTAACCTTTGCGGCCTAGTAAACCTGTATATCTTTGCAATCGTTTGCATTCTAGCCGTCCTTAGTGCGATATCTTACCTTTGCGGCCTAGTAAACCTGTATATCTTTGAAATCATTAGCATCCTAGCCGTCCTTAGAGCGTTATCTTACCTTTGGGCCTAGTAAACCTGTATGTCTTAGCAATCGTTAGCATTCTAACCGTCCTTTGGGCCTTTCCTCACCTTTGCAGCCTAGTATATCTGTATATCTTCGGAATCGTTAGCATTCTAGCCGTCCTTAGTGCCATATTTTACCTTTGCGGCCTACTAAACCTGAATATCTTAGCAATCGTTAGCATTCTAGCCGTCCTTTGTGCCTTACCTCACCTTTGCAACCTAGTAATTCTGTATATCTTCGCAATCGTTAGCATCCTAGCCGTCCTTAGTGCAAATTCTTACCTTGACGGTCTATTAAAGCTGTATACCTAAGCAATTGTTAGCATCTTAGCCGTCCTTAGTGCGATATCTTACCTTTGCGGCCTATTAAACCTATGTATATCTTCGCAATCGTTAGCACCCTAGCCGTCCTTAGCTGCCTTTTCTTACCTTTGCGGCCTAATGAACCTGTATATCTTCGCACTCGTTAGCATTCTAGCCTTCCTTAGTGCCATATCTTACCTTTGCGGCCTAGAAAACCTGTATATCTTAGCAATCGTTAGCATCCTAGCCGTCCAAAGTGCCTTACCTTACCTTTGCGGTCTAGTAAACCTGTATATCTTCAAAATCGTTAGCATCCTAGCCTTCATTAGTGCCTTATCTTACCTCTGCGGCCTAGTAAACATGTATATCTTCACAATCGTTAGCATCCTAGCCGTCCTTAGTGCCTTACCTTACCTTTGCAGTCTAGTAGACCTGTATATCTTCAAAATCGTTAGCATCCTAGCCTTCATTAGTGCCTTATCTTACCTCTGCGGCCTCATGAACATGTATATCTTCACAATCGTTAGCATCCTAGCCGTCCTTATTGCCTTACCTTACCTTTGCGGTCTAGTAAACCTGTATATCTTCAAAATTGTTAGCATCCTAGCCTTCATTAGTGCCTTATTTTACCTTTGCCGCCTTCTGAACATGTATATCTTCGCAATCGTTAGCATTCTAGCCGTCCTTAGCGGCCTTATCTTACCTTTGCGGCCTAATAATCCTGTATATCTTCGCAATCGTTATCATCCTAGCCTTCATTAGTGCATTACCTTACCATTGCGGGCAAGTTAACCTGTATATCTTCGCAGTCGTTAACATCCTAGCCTTCATTAGTGCCTTATCTTACCTTGACGGCCTAGTGAACCTGTATATCTTGGCAATCGTTAGCAGCCTAGCCGTCCTTAGTGCCTTACCTTACCTTTGTGGCCTAGTAAACCTGTAAATCTTCGCAATTGTTAGCATCCTAGCCTTCATTAGTGCATTACCTTACCTTTGCGGCCTAGTAAGCCTGTATATCTTCGCAATCGTTAGCATCCTAGCCGTCCTTAGTGCCTTATCTTACCTTTGCGGCCTAGTAAACCTGTATATCTTCGCAATCGTAAGCATCCTAGCCGCCCTTAGTGCCAATTCTTACCTTGACGGCCTATTAAAGCTGTATACCTAAGCAATTGTTAGCATCCTAGCCGTCTTTAGTGCGATATCTTACCTTTGCGGCCTATTAAACCTATGTATATCTTTGCAATCGTTAGCAACCTAGCCGTCCTTAGCTGCCTTATCTTACCTTGGCGTCATAGTAAAGCTGTATACCTACGCAATTTTTAGCATCGTAACCGTCCTTAGAGCCATATCTTACCTTTGCTGCCTAGTAAACCTGTATATATTCGCAATCATTAGCATTCTAGCCGTTCCTAGTGCGATATCTTACCTTTGCGGCATAGTCAACCTGTATATCTTACCAATCGTTAGCATTCTCGCCGTCCTTAGGGCCTTACCTTACCTTTGCGGCCTAGTAAACCTGTATATCTTAGCAATCGTTAGCATTCTAACCGTCCTTTGTGCCTTACCTCACCTTTGCAGCCTAGTAAATCTGTATATTTTCTGAATCGTTAGCATCTTAGCCGTCCTTAGTGCCTTACCTTACCTTAACGGCCTAGAAAACCTGTATATCTTCGCAATCGATAACATCCTAGCCTTCATTAGTGCCTTATCTTACCTTTGCGGCCTAATAAACCTGTATATCTTAGCAATCGTTAGCATTCTAGCCGTCCTTTGTGCCTTACCTCACCTTTGCAGCCTAGTAAATCTGTATATTTTCTGAATCGTTAGCATCTTAGCCGTCCTTAGTGCCTTACCTTACCTTAACGGCTTGGAAAACCTGTATATCTTCGCAATCGATAACATCCTAGCCTTCATTAGTGCCTTATCTTACCTTTGCGGCCTAATAAACCTGTATATCTTAGCAATCGTTAGCATTCTAGCCGTCCTTTGTGCCTTACCTCACCTTTGCAGCCTAGTAAATCTGTATATTTTCTGAATCGTTAGCATCTTAGCCGTCCTTAGTGCCTTACCTTACCTTAACGGCTTGGAAAACCTGTATATCTTCGCAATCGATAACATCCTAGCCTTCATTAGTGCCTTATCTTACCTTTGCGGCCTAGTAAACCTGTATATCTTTGCAATCGCTAGCATTCTAGCCGTCCTTAGTGCCATATTTTACCTTTGCGGCCTACTAAACCTGAATATCTTAGCAATCGTTAGCATTCTAGCCGTCCTTTGTGCCTTACCTCACCTTTGCAACCTAGTAATTCTGCATATCTTCGCAATCGTTAGCATCCTAGCCGTCCTTAGTGCAAATTCTTACCTTGACGGTCTATTAAAGCTGTATACCTAAGCAATTGTTAGCATCTTAGCCGTCCTTAGTGCGATATCTTACCTTTGCGGCCTATTAAACCTATGTATATCTTCGCAATCGTTAGCACCCTAGCCGTCCTTAGCTGCCTTTTCTTACCTTTGCGGCCTAATGAACCTGTATATCTTCGCACTCGTTAGCATTCTAGCCTTCCTTAGTGCCATATCTTACCTTTGCGGCCTAGAAAACCTGTATATCTTAGCAATCGTTAGCATCCTAGCCGTCCAAAGTGCCTTACCTTACCTTTGCGGTCTAGTAAACCTGTATATCTTCAAAATCGTTAGCATCCTAGCCTTCATTAGTGCCCTATCTTACCTCTGCGGCCTAGTAAACATGTATATCTTCACAATCGTTAGCATCCTAGCCGTCCTTAGTGCCTTACCTTACCTTTGCGGTCTAGTAGACCTGTATATCTTCAAAATCGTTAGCATCCTAGCCTTCATTAGTGCCTTATCTTACCTCTGCGGCCTCATGAACATGTATATCTTCACAATCGTTAGCATCCTAGCCGTCCTTAGTGCCTTACCTTACCTTTGCGGTCTAGTAAACCTGTATATCTTCAACATCGTTAGCATCCTAGCCTTCATTAGTGCCTTATTTTACCTTTGCCGCCTTCTGAACATGTATATTTTCGCAATCGTTAGCATTCTAGCCGTCCTTAGCGGCCTTATCTTACCTTTGCGGCCTAAGAATCCTGTATATCTTCGCAATCGTTATCATCCTAGCCTTCATTAGTGCATTACCTTACCATTGCGGGCAAGTTAACCTGTATATCTTCGCAGTCGTTAACATCCTAGCCTTCATTAGTGCCTTATCTTACCTTGACGGCCTAGTGAACCTGTATATCTTGGCAATCGTTAGCAGCCTAGCCGTCCTTAGTGCCTTACCTTACCTTTGTGGCCTAGTAAACCTGTATATCTTCGCAATTGTTAGCATCCTAGCCTTCATTAGTGCATTACCTTACCTTTGCGGCCTAGTAAACCTGTATATCTTCGCAATCGTTAGCATCCTAGCCGTCCTTAGTGCCTTATCTTACCTTTGCAGCCTAGTAAACCTGTATATCTTCGCAATCGTAAGCATCCTAGCCGCCCTTAGTGCCAATTCTTACCTTGACGGCCTATTAAAGCTGTATACCTAAGCAATTGTTAGCATCCTAGCCGTCTTTAGTGCGATATCTTACCTTTGCGGCCTATTAAACCTATGTATATCTTTGCAATCGTTAGCAACCTAGCCGTCCTTAGCTGCCTTATCTTACCTTGGCGTCATAGTAAAGCTGTATACCTACGCAATTGTTAGCATCGTAACCGTCCTTAGAGCCATATCTTACCTTTGCTGCCTAGTAAACCTGTATATATTCGCAATCATTAGCATTCTAGCCGTTTCTAGTGCGATATCTTACCTTTGCGGCATAGTCAACCTGTATATCTTACCAATCGTTAGCATTCTCGCCGTCCTTAGGGCCTTACCTTACCTTTGCGGCCTAGTAAACCTGTATATCTTAGCAATCGTTAGCATTCTAACCGTCCTTTGTGCCTTACCTCACCTTTGCAGCCTAGTAAATCTGTATATTTTCTGAATCGTTAGCATCTTAGCCGTCCTTAGTGCCTTACCTTACCTTAACGGCCTAGAAAACCTGTATATCTTCGCAATCGATAACATCCTAGCCTTCATTAGTGCCTTATCTTACCTTTGCGGCCTAGTAAACCTGTATATCTTAGCAATCGTTAGCATTCTAGCCGTCCTTTGTGCCTTACCTCACCTTTGCAGCCTAGTAAATCTGTATATTTTCTGAATCGTTAGCATCTTAGCCGTCCTTAGTGCCTTACCTTACCTTAACGGCTTGGAAAACCTGTATATCTTCGCAATCGATAACATCCTAGCCTTCATTAGTGCCTTATCTTACCTTTGCGGCCTAGTAAACCTGTATATCTTTGCAATCGCTAGCATTCTAGCCGTCCTTAGTGCCATACCTTACCTTTGCGGCCTAGTAAACATTTCATTTTCATTTTAGATTTCATTTTAGATACTTTTAACAGGGTAAAGTATACAGTTAAAATACTGGTTTCCAAACTGCCCTGTGACAAAACAATAAATTAAAAATGTCTAATCTTAAAGATTTACAAGCAAAAAAATTAATAAAGCTCTAAATAAAAGTATATAAATAAGGAGTTGTTACTTGCTGGCTTTATTTGCAGCTTTGAATCGACTTAATGTTGGCGCTTTCTTGACTTCAGCGCTAAGATTGTTCCATACTCTGGCTCCTTTATAACAAAAGCATCGTTGACCAGTTGAAGTTTTTAAGAGGGGAAGCTTGAGGTCTGTATTAGTGTTACGAAGCTCTCTGACGCTATTATCTGACAATCGTTCGAACAGAGTTGTAAGGTAACTGGGCGCTTCCTTATTAAACCTGTATATCTTAGCAATCGTTAGCATTCTAGCCGTCCTTTGTGCCTTACCTCACCTTTGCAGACTAGTAAACTTGTATATCTTCGCAATCGTTAGCATTCTAGCCGTCCTTAGTGCCTTACCTAACCTTTGCGGCCTAGTAAACCTGTATCTCTTTGCAATCGTTAGAATCCTAGCCGTCCTTAAAGCGATATCTTACCTTTGCGTCCTAGTAAACCTGTATATCTTAGCAATCGTTAGCATTCTAGCCGTCCTTTGGGCCTTTCCTCACCTTTGCAGCCTAGTATATCTGTATATCTTCGGAATCGTTAGCATTCTAGCCGTCCTTAGTGCCATATTTTACCTTTGCGGCCTACTAAACCTGAATATCTTAGCAATCGTTAGCATTCTAGCCGTCCTTTGTGCCTTACCTCACCTTTGCAACCTAGTAATTCTGTGTATCTTCGCAATCGTTAGCATCCTAGCCGTCCTTAGTGCGATATCTTACCTTGGCGGCCTAGTAAACCTGTATATCTTCGCAATCGTTAGCATTCTAGCCGTCCTTAGTGCGAGGTCTTACCTTTCCGAACTAGTAAACCTGTATATCTTTGCAATCGTTAGCATTCTAACCGTAATTAGCGCCATATCTCCCCTTGGCGGTCTGGTAAACCTTTTTATCTTAGCAATCGTTAGCATTCTAGCCGTCCTTTGTGCCTTGCCTTACCCTTGCGGCCTAGTAAACCTGTGTATCTTAGCAATCGTTAGCATCCTAGCCGTCCTTAGTGCCATATCTTACCTTGGCTGCCTAATAACCTTGTATATCTTCGCAATCGTTAGCACGCTAGCCGTCCTCAGTGCCATATCTTACATTGGCGGCCTAGTAAACCTGTATGTCTTCGCAATCGCTAGCATTCTAGCGGTCTTTAGTGTGATATCTTACCTTTGCGGCCTAGTAAACCTGTATATATTCGCAATCGTTTGCATTCTAGGTGTCCTTAGTGCGATATCTTACCTCTGCGGCATAGTTAACCTGTATATCTTACCAATCGTTAGCATCCTAGCCGTCCTTAGTGCCTTACCTTACCTTTGCAGCCTAGTAAATCTGAATATCTTCACAATCATTAGCATTCTAGCCGTCCTTAGGGGCCTTACCTAACCTTTGCGGCCTAGTAAACCTGTATATCTTTGCAATCGTTTGCATTCTAGCCGTCCTTAGTGCGATATCTTACCTTTGCGGCCTAGTAAACCTGTATATCTTTGAAATCATTAGCATCCTAGCCGTCCTTAGAGCGTTATCTTACCTTTGGGCCTAGTAAACCTGTATGTCTTAGCAATCGTTAGCATTCTAACCGTCCTTTGTGCCTTACCTCACCTTTGCAGCCTAGTAAATCTGTATATCTTCTGAATCGTTAGCATTCTAGCCGTCTTTAGTGCCATATCTTACCTTTGCGGCCTTGAAAACCTGTATATCTTAGCAATCGTTAGCATTCTAGCCGTCCTTAGTGCCACATCTTACCTTTGCGGCCTAGTAAACCTGTAAATCTTCGCAATCGTTAGCATTCCGGCCGTCCTTAGTGTGATATCTTACCTTTGCTGCCTTGTAAAGCTGTATATATTCGCAATCATTAGCATTCTAGCCGTTCCTAGTGCGATATCTTACCTTTGCGGCATAGTAAACCTGTATATCTTAGGAATTGTTAGCATCCTAGCCGTCCTTAGTGCCAATTCTTACCTTGACGGTCTATTAAAGCTGTATACCTAAGCAATTGTTAGCATCTTAGCCGTCCTTAGTGCGATATCTTACCTTTGCGGCCTATTAAACCTATGTATATCTTCGCAATCGTTAGCACGCTAGCCGTCCTTAGCTGCCTTTTCTTACCTTTGCGGCCTAATGAACCTGTATATCTTCGCACTCGTTAGCATTCTAGCCTTCCTTAGTGCCATATCTTACCTTTGCGGCCTAGAAAACCTGTATATCTTAGCAATCGTTAGCATCCTAGCCGTCCAAAGTGCCTTACCTTACCTTTGCGGTCTAGTAAACCTGTATATCTTCAAAATCGTTAGCATCCTAGCCTTCATTAGTGCCTTATCTTACCTCTGCGGCCTAGTAAACATGTATATCTTCACAATCGTTAGCATCCTAGCCGTCCTTAGTGCCTTACCTTACCTTTGCGGTCTAGTAAACCTGTATATCTTCAAAATCGTTAGCATCCTAGCCTTCATTAGTGCCTTATCTTACCTCTGCGGCCTCATGAACATGTATATCTTCACAATCGTTAGCATCCTAGCCGTCCTTAGTGCCTTACCTAACCTTTGCGGCCTAAAAAACCTGTATATCTTCGCAATCGTTTCCATTCTAGCCGTCCTTAGTGCGATATCTTACCTTTGCGGCCTAGTAAACATGTATATCTTCGCAATCGTTAGCATTCTAGCCGTCCTTAGCGGCCTTATCTTACCTTTGCGGCCTAATAAGCCTGTATATCTTCGCAATCGTTATCATCCTAGCCTTCATTAGTGCATTACCTTACCATTGCGGCCTAAAAAACCTGTATATCTTCGCAATCGTTTCCATTCTAGCCGTCCTTAGTGCGATATCTTACCTTTGCGGCCTAGTAAACCTGTATCTCTTTGCAATCGTTAGCATCCTAGCCGTCCTTAAAGCGATATCTTACCTTTGCGTCCTAGTAAACCTGTATATCTTAGCAATCGTTAGCATTCAAGCCGTCCTTTGGGCCTTTCCTCACCTTTGCAGCCTAGTATATCTGTATATCTTCGGAATCGTTAGCATTCTAGCCGTCTTTTGTGCCATATTTTATCTTTGCGGCCTACTAAACCTGAATATCTTAGCAATCGCTGGCATCTTAGCCGTCCTTAGTGCAAATTCTTACCTTGACGGTCTATTAAAGCTGTATACCTAAGCAATTGTTAGCATCTTAGCCGTCCTTTGTGCGATATCTTACCTTTGCGGCCTAATAAACCTGTATATCTTCGCACTCGTTAGCATTTTAGCCGTCCTTTGGGCCTTTCCTCACCTTTGCAGCCTAGTATATCTGTATATCTTCGGAATCGTTAGCATTCTAGCCGTCCTTAGTGCAATCGTTAGCATTCTAGCCGTCCTTTGTGCCTTACCTCACCTTTGCAACCTAGTAATTCTGTATATCTTCGCAATCGTTAGCATCCTAGCCTTCATTAGTGCCTTATTTTACCTTTGCCGCCTACTAAACATGTATATCTTCGCAATCGTTAGCATTCTAGCCGTCCTTAGCGGCCTTATCTTACCTTTGCGGCCTAATAAGCCTGTATATCTTCGCAATCGTTATCATCCTAGCCTTCATTAGTGCATTACCTTACCATTGCGGCCTAAAAAACCTGTATATCTTCGCAATCGTTTCCATTCTAGCCGTCCTTAGTGCGATATCTTACCTTTGCGGCCTAGTAAACCTGTATCTCTGTGCAATCGTTAGCATCCTAGCTGTCCTTAAAGCGATATCTTACCTTTGCGTCCTAGTAAACCTGTATATCTTATCAATCGTTAGCATTCTAGCCGTCCTTTGGGCCTTTCCTCACCTTTGCAGCCTAGTATATCTGTATATCTTCGGAATCGTTAGCATTCTAGCCGTCCTTAGTGCCATATTTTACCTTTGCGGCCTACTAAACCTGATTATCTTAGCAATTGTTAGCATTCTAGCCGTCCTTTGTGCCTTACCTCACCTTTGCAACCTAGTAATTCTGTATATCTTCGCAATCGTTAGCATCCTAGCCGTCCTTAGTGCAAATTCTTACCTTGACGGTCTATTAAAGCTGTATACCTAAGCAATTGTTAGCATCTTAGCCGTCCTTAGTGCGATATCTTACCTTTGCGGCCTATTAAACCTATGTATATCTTCGCAATCGTTAGCACCCTAGCCGTCCTTAGCTGCCTTTTCTTACCTTTGCGGCCTAATGAACCTGTATATCTTAGCAATCGTTAGCATTCTAACCGTCCTTTGGGCCTTTCCTCACCTTTGCGGCCTACTAAACCTGAATATCTTAGCAATCGTTAGCATTCTAGCCGTCCTTTGTGCCTTACCTCACCTTTGCAACCTAGTAATTCTGTATATCTTCGCAATCGTTAGCATCCTAGCCGTCCTTAGTGCAAATTCTTACCTTGACGGTCTATTAAAGCTGTATACCTAAGCAATTGTTAGCATCTTAGCCGTCCTTAGTGCGATATCTTACCTTTGCGGCCTATTAAACCTATGTATATCTTCGCAATCGTTAGCACCCTAGCCGTCCTTAGCTGCCTTTTCTTACCTTTGCGGCCTAATAAACCTGTAAATCTTCGTACTCGTTAGCATTCTAGCCTTCCTTAGTGCCATATCTTACCTTTGCGGCCTAGAAAACCTGTATATCTTAGCAATCGTTAGCATCCTAGCCGTCCAAAGTGCTTTACCTTATCTTTGCGGTCTAGTAAACCTGTATATCTTCAAAATCGTTAGCATCTTAGCCTTCATTAGTGCCTTATCTTACCTCTGCGGCCTAGTAAACCTGTATATCTTAGCAATCGTTAGCATCCTAGCCGTCCAAAGTGCTTTACCTTATCTTTGCGGTCTAGTAAACCTGTATATCTTCAAAATCGTTAGCATCCTAGCCTTCATTAGTGCCTTATCTTACCTCTGCGGCCTAGTAAACATGCATATCTTCACAATCGTTAGCATCCTAGCCGTCCTTAGTGCCTTACCTTACCTTTGCGGTCTAGTAAACCTGTATATCTTCAAAATCGTTAGCATCCTAGCCTTCATTAGTGCCTTATTTTACCTTTGCCGCCTACTAAACATGTATATCTTCGCAATCGTTAGCATTCTAGCCGTCCTTAGCGGCCTTATCTTACCTTTGCAGCCTAATAAGCCTGTATATCTTCGCAATCGTTATCATCCTAGCCTTCATTAGTGCATTACCTTACCATTGCGGGCTAGTTAACCTGTATATCTTCGCAGTCGTTAACATCCTAGCCTTCATTAGTGCCTTATCTTACCTTGACGGCCTAGTGAACCTGTGTATCTTTGCAATCGTTAGCAGCCTAGCCGTCCTTAGTGCCTTACCTTACCTTTGTGGCCTATTAAACCTTTATATCTTCGCAATTGTTAGCATCCTAGCCTTCATTAGTGCATTACCTTACCTTTGCGGCCTAGTAAACCTGTATATCTTCGCAATCGTTAACATCCTAGCCTTCATTAGTGCCTTATCTTACCTTTGCGGCCTAGTAAACCTGTATATCTTCGCAATCGTTAGCATCCTAGCCGTCATTAGTGCCTTATCTTACCTTTGCGGCCTAGAAAACCTGTATATCTTAGCAATCGTTAGCACTCCAATGATTTATGTACAATAATAGAGAAGTATAAAAACCACACTAGTATTATGAAAATAAAACAGAATGTTGGTAATATAATTCACCCATTCAACTTTAAAGAGACATGTGATGGTGAAATAAAGAGTGAAATACTAAGATTAAACACTAAAAAAGCCACAGGACCCGATGACATACCCTCGAAAATTCTTAAAATTGCAGTTGAAGGCATAACCTCTCCTCTGACTAACATATTTAATGAAGCCTTAAAGAAGTGCGAATTCCCTGAAAATCTAAAATATGCAAATGTTTCACCTATTCATAAAAAGGAAAGCACTACTGAAAAAACTAACTATAGACCGGTCAGTGTTCTAAATTCAACTTCAAAAGTCAATGAAAGACTGATAGCAAATCAAATTTCTCAATACATGGAGAATAAGATGTCTTCATTCCTATGTGGTTTTAGAAAGAATTATGGAACGCAACATGCTCTAATACGCCTTATAGAAAATCTGAAAAGAAATTTAAACAACAAACTGAAAAATGGTGTTGTTCTAATGGATTTATCTAAGGCATTCGATTGCCTTCCCCATGACCTTCTCATTGCAAAGCTTGAAGCTTATGGGTTTAGCATAGATGCCCTGCAATTTATAAAATGTTATCTTGGGGGGCGAAGGCAAAGAGTTAAAATAAATTCAAACTATAGTGAATGGATGCTGATAAAACAGGGGGTCCCACAAGGATCAGTGCTGGGACCTTTACTTTTCAACATTTTTCTAAATGATTTGTTTTTCTTTCTTAAAAAAAGTAAATTGTGTAACTATGCAGATGACAATACAATATGGATAAACGGCAGTGAATCAGACGATATTATAAATAACCTAAATCAAGAAATTGAAATTTTAAACAATTGGTTCAAAGAAAATACTATGCTTCTAAATAACGAAAAATGTAAATTAATGATTGTACAAAGTAAAAATGATAGATCAGAAAATGCAATAATATCTGTAAACAATAACCCGCTTAAAGAGGTAAAGGAAGCAAAACTTCTTGGGGTCACATTGGATAGTCAGCTGACATTTGAAAAACACATCAAAACTATGTGTAAAAATGCAGGAAAAAAGCTAAATGCACTTGCAAGACTAGCCCCATACCTTAATGAAAATAAGCGTACATTATTAATGAGAACTTTCATTATGTCTCATTTCAACTATTGCCCACTGATCTGGATGTACTGTAGTAAAAAGAGTAATAATCTAATAAATTCGATCCATCAAAGAGCACTACGAATAGCTTATAATGATAACACTAAAAGCCTCCAAGAACTATTGCAACTTGAATGGATCGGTAACTATTCATAAACTTATCTCATATAAATTAATAATTGAAATATTCAAAACTATGAATGGCTTAAATCCGGAATTCATGAAAGATATTTTCAGCATCCACGACTCTCCCTACGATCTAAGAAACTCCCATTTCGAGGGTGACAGACCAAATACAATAAGATATGGTCTAGACAGTTTAACAAATAGAGGTTCAAAAATCTGGAACTCCATCTCAGATGAAACCAGAAACTGCGAAAATGTACAAAGCCTGAAGAATAATCTAAACAGTGGCGTAGCCAGGGTCTTGGCTTTGGGGGGGGGGGCAAAAGACCAAAAATCAAGGGGGTCCGGGGAAAAAATTTTTGGGACCATGACCTTCTACAGGTCGTAAAACGGCCCTCTAGAAAAGAGATTTGACGGGCTTTCAAACGGAGAAAATATGCTGGATAATTCTTGCTTTTCACAATAATTTCACGACAGCAGCGTCTATTGCTATGCCAGAAAAAATTGTTCTTAGACCATTGAAATTCATGAAAGCTACCAAATATCTACGTTGTAAACACAAAATTTGTTACCATGCGTTTTTTAGTATGAAAACATGGAAATAGTCTCAAACTGATTAATGGGAGGCACACAAAACTAGGGGGCTCCGGGGGTATGCTCCCCGGAAAAATTTTCATTTTCCAACCTCTAGTGTCGCATAGAATGCATATTTTTTTGCTTGTCTATTGTGTTGTGTTACATACTGGATATCCGAAGACATCTCACCTCACCTGTTTGTTGGAAACACTTGCTTTCTTGTTGATGTAGAACGTTCCAGCCAAGAATACTTATACGAAGCGGTGAAAATTTTCATTCTACGTTTATCTACTAGAAACATGCACTGTGTTGTCTGATCTTTCGTTTACTCTACTAATTTCCTCGTGGTTTTGCTTTTTCTTTTTATTTCGACAACGAGAGCAATGAGATTGACGTTTTCACTTTTCACCACACACAGCAAGAATACGCTAGGGAAGTCTTTTTAATAAACTTTAAATCTGTCAGACGGGATCGTAAAAATGCAAGAAAAGGTCCGTACCTTTAGAACCCTTCACACATCGAGACCTATTGCAAAAGGAGGGGAGTGTGGGTTGAACAATAGTAAACATGTGGCGTTAATTGCCGCATAACATTAGTTGTGGAAGATTTTCCTGGAACCGAGCAGGTGAGGTGGGATGATATCTCTTCTCTTTTTCGACATTGAAAAATATTTATTGCCCAAAGGTTGTTAGAATTTCTCTCCCCCCCCCTCCAATTGATTTTATTGCACAAATGGACTTTTCTAAAACACCAACTTTTCAACTATTGGGGGCGACCGCCCTCTTGCCCCCCTTGGCTATTGGGGGCGACCATCCCCAATTCCTTGCCCCCTTGGCTACGCCACTGCGGCCTAGTAAACCTGTATATCTTCGCAATCGTAAGCATCCTAGCCGCCCTTAGTGCCAATTCTTACCTTGACGGCCTATTAAAGCTGTATACCTAAGCAATTGTTAGCATCCTAGCCATCTTTAGTGCGATATCTTACCTTTGCTGCCTAGTAAACCTGTATATCTTCGGAATCGTTAGCATCCTAGCCGTCCTTACTGCCAATTCTTACCTTGACAGCCTATTATAGCTGTATACCTAAGCAATTGTTTGCATCCTAGCCGTCCTTAGTGCGATATCTTACCTTTGCGGCCTATTAAACCTATGTATATCTTCGCAATCGTTAGCATTCTAGCCGTCCTTAGTGCCTTACCTTACCTTGGCTGTCTAGTAAACCGGTATTTCTTAGCAATCGTTAGCATTCTATTCGTCCTTTGTGCCTTACATTACCTTTGCGGCCTAGTAAACCTGTGTATCTTAGCAATCGTTAGCATCCTAGCCATCCTTAGTGCCATATCTTACCTTGGCTGCCTAATAAACTTGTATATCTTCGCAATCGTTAGCATCCTAGCCGTCCTTTGTGCCTTACCTTACCTTTGCGGCCTAGTAAACCTATGTATCTTAGCAATCGTTAGCATCCTAGCCGTCCTTAGTGCCATATCTTACCCTAGCTGCCTAATAAACTTGTATATCTTCGCAATCGTTAGCATTCTAGCCGTCCTTAGCGGCCTTATCTTACCTTTGCAGCCTATTAAACCTATGTATATCTTCGCAACCATTAACATCCTAGCCTTCATTAGTGCATTACCTTACCTTTGCGGCCTATTAAACCTATGTATATCTTCGCAATCGTTAGCATTCTAGCCGTCCTTAGTGCCTTACCTAGCCTTTGCGGCCTATAAAACCTGTATATCTTCGCAATCGTTTGCATTCTAGCCGTCCTTAGTGCGATATCTTACCTTTGCGGCCTAGTAAACCTATGTATATCTTCGCAATCGTTAGCACCCTAGCCGTCCTTAGCTGCCTTATCTTACCTTAGCGACCTAGTAAAGCTGTATACTTAAGCAATTGTTAGCATCCTAGCCGTCCTTAGAGCCATATCTTACCTTGGCGGCCTAGTAAACCTGTATATCTTAGCAATCGTTAGCATTCTAGCCGTCCTTTGTGCCTTACCTCACCTTTGCTGCCTAGTAAATCTGTATATCTTCGCAATCGCTAGTATTCTAGCCGTCCTTAGTGCCTTACCTTACCTTGGCTGTCTAGTAAACCTGTATTTCTTAGCAATCGTTAGCATCCTAGCCGTCCTTTGTGCCTTACCTTACCTTTGCGGCCTAGTAAACCTATGTATCTTAGCAATCGTTAGCATCCTAGCCGTCCTTAGTGCCATATCTTACCTTGGCTGCCTAATAAACTTGTATATCTTCGCAATCGTTAGCACCCTAGCCGTCCTTAGCTGCCTTATCTTACCTTAGCGACCTAGTAAAGCTGTATACTTAAGCAATTGTTAGCATCCTAGCCGTCCTTAGAGCCATATCTTACCTTGGCGGCCTAGTAAACCTGTATATCTTAGCAATCGTTAGCATTCTAGCCGTCCTTTGTGCCTTACCTCACCTTTGCTGCCTAGTAAATTTGTATATCTTCGCAATCGCTAGCATTCTAGCCGTCCTTAGTGCCTTACCTTACCTTGGCTGTCTAGTAAACCTGTATTTCTTAGCAATCGTTAGCATTCTATTCGTCCTTTGTGCCTTACCTTACCTTTGCGGCCTAGTAAACCTGTGTATCTTAGCAATCGTTAGCATCCTAGCCGTCCTTAGTGCCATATCTTACCTTGGCTGCCTAATAAACTTGTATATCTTCGCAATCGTTAGCATCCTAGCCGTCCTTTGTGCCTTACCTTACCTTTGCGGCCTAGTAAACCTATGTATCTTAGCAATCGTTAGCATCCTAGCCGTCCTTAGTGCCATATCTTACCCTAGCTGCCTAATAAACTTGTATATCTTCGCAATCGCTAGCATTCTAGCCGTCCTTAGCGGCCTTATCTTACCTTGGCTGCCTAATAAACTTGTATATCTTCGCAATCGTTAGCATCCTAGCCGTCCTTTGTGCCTTACCTTACCTTTGCGGCCTAGTAAACCTGTGTATCTTAGCAATCGTTAGCATCCTAGCCGTCTTTAGTGCCATATCTTACCTTGGCTGCCTAATAAACTTGTATATCTTCGCAATCGTTAGCATCCTAGCCGTCCTTTGTGCCTTACCTTACCTTTGCGGCCTAGTAAACCTATGTATCTTAGCAATCGTTAGCATCCTAGCCGTCCTTAGTGCCATATCTTACCCTAGCTGCCTAATAAACTTGTATATCTTCGCAATCGTTAGCATTCTAGCCGTCCTTAGCGACCTTATCTTACCTTTGCAGCCTAATGAACATGTATATCCTCAAAATCGTTAGCATCCTAGCCGTCATTAGTGCATTACCTTACCTTTGCGGCCTAGTAAACCTGTATATCTTCGCAATCAATGGCATCCTAGACTTCATTAGTGCATTACCTTACCTTTGCGGCCTAGTAAACCTGTATATCTTCGCAATCGTAAACATCCTAGCCTTCATTAATGCCTTATCTTACCTTTGCGGCCTAGTAAACCTGTATATCTTTGCAATCGTTAGCATCCTAGCCGTTCTTAGTTCCTTATCTTACCTTTGCGGCCTGGAAAACCTGTATATCTTAGCAATCGTTGGCATCCTAGCCGTCCTTAGCGCCTTAGCTTACATTTGCGGCCTAGTAAACCTGTATATCTTCGGAATCGTTAGCATCCTAGCCGTCCTTAGTGCCAATTCTTACCTTGACGGCCAATTAAAGCTGTATACCTAAGAAATTGTTAGCATCCTAGCCGTCCTTAGTGCGATATCTTACCTTTGCGGCCTATTAAACCTATGTATATCTTCGCAATCGTTAGCATTCTAGCCGTCCTTAGTGCCTTACCTAACCTTTGCGGCCTATAAAACCTGTATATCTTCGCAATCGTTTGCATTCTAGCCGTCCTTAGTGCGATATCTTACCTTTGCGGCCTTGCAAACCTATGTATATCTTCGCAATCGTTAGCACCCTAGCCGTCCTTAGCTGCCTTATCTTACCTAAGCGACCTAGTAAAGCTGTATACTTAAGCAATTGTTAGCATCCTAGCCGTCCTTAGAGCCATATCTTACCTTGGCGGCCTAGTAAACCTGTATATCTTAGCAATCGTTAGCATCCTAGCCGTCCTTAGTGCCATATCTTACCTTGGCTGCCTAATAAACTTGTATATCTTCGCAATCGTTATCATCCTAGCCTTCATTAATGCCTTAGCTTACCTTTGCGGCCTAGTAAACCTGTATATCTTCGGAATCGTTAGCATCCTAGCCGTCCTTAGTGCCAATTCTTACCTTGAGGGCCAATTAAAGCTGTATACCTAAGAAATTGTTAGCATCCTAGCCGTCCTTAGTGCGATATCTTACCTTTGCGGCCTATTAAACCTATGTATATCTTCGCAATCGTTAGCATTCTAGCCGTCCTTAGTGCCTTACCTAACCTTTGCGGCCTATAAAACCTGTATATCTTCGCAATCGTTTGCATTCTAGCCGTCCTTAGTGCGATATCTTACCTTTGCGGCCTAGCAAACCTATGTATATCTTCGCAATCGTTAGCACCCTAGCCGTCCTTAGCTGCCTTATCTTACCTAAGCGACCTAGTAAAGCTGTATACTTAAGCAATTGTTAGCATCCTAGCCGTCCTTAGAGCCATATCTTACCTTGGCGGCCTAGTAAACCTGTATATCTTAGCAATCGTTAGCATCCTAGCCGTCCTTAGTGCCATATCTTACCTTGGCTGCCTAATAAACTTGTATATCTTCGCAATCGCTATCATCCTAGCCTTCATTAATGCCTTATCTTACCTTTGCGGCCAAGTAAACCTGCATATCTTCGCAATCGTTAGCATCCTAGCCGTCCTTAGTGCCTCATCTTACCTTTGCGGCCTAGAAAACCTGTATATCTTAGCAATCGTTGGCATCCTAGCCGTCCTTAGCGCCATATCTTACCTTAGCGGCCTAGTAAACCTGTATATCTTAGCAATCGTTATCATCCTAGCCTTCATTAATGCCTTATCTTACCTTTGCGGCCAAGTAAACCTGCATATCTTCGCAATCGTTAGCATCCTAGCCGTCCTTAGTGCCTCATCTTACCTTTGCGGCCTAGAAAACCTGTATATCTTAGCAATTGTTAGCATCCTAGCCGTCCTTAGAGCCATATCTTACCTTGGCGGCCTAGTAAACCTGTATATCTTAGCAATCGTTAGCATCCTAGCCGTCCTTAGTGCCATATCTTACCTTGGCTGCCTAATAAACTTGTATATCTTCGCAATCGTTATCATCCTAGCCTTCATTAATGCCTTAGCTTACCTTTGCGGCCTAGTAAACCTGTATATCTTCGGAATCGTTAGCATCCTAGCCGTCCTTAGTGCCAATTCTTACCTTGACGGCCAATTAAAGCTGTATACCTAAGAAATTGTTAGCATCCTAGCCGTCCTTAGTGCGATATCTTACCTTTGCGGCCTATTAAACCTATGTATATCTTCGCAATCGTTAGCATTCTAGCCGTCTTTAGTGCCTTACCTAACCTTTGCGGCCTATAAAACCTGTATATCTTCGCAATCGTTTGCATTCTAGCCGTCCTTAGTGCGATATCTTACCTTTGCGGCCTAGCAAACCTATGTATATCTTCGCAATCGTTAGCACCCTAGCCGTCCTTAGCTGCCTTATCTTACCTAAGCGACCTAGTAAAGCTGTATACTTAAGCAATTGTTAGCATCCTAGCCGTCCTTAGAGCCATATCTTACCTTGGCGGCCTAGTAAACCTGTATATCTTAGCAATCGTTAGCATCCTAGCCGTCCTTAGTGCCATATCTTACCTTGGCTGCCTAATAAACTTGTATATCTTCGCAATCGTTATCATCCTAGCCTTCATTAATGCCTTATCTTACCTTTGCGGCCAAGTAAACCTGCATATCTTCGCAATCGTTAGCATCCTAGCCGTCCTTAGTGCCTCATCTTACCTTTGCGGCCTAGAAAACCTGTATATCTTAGCAATCGTTGGCATCCTAGCCGTCCTTAGCGCCATATCTTATCTTGGCGGCCTAGTAAACCTGTATATCTTAGCAATCGTTATCATCCTAGCCTTCATTAATGCCTTATCTTACCTTTGCGGCCAAGTAAACCTGCATATCTTCGCAATCGTTAGCATCCTAGCCGTCCTTAGTGCCTCATCTTACCTTTGCGGCCTAGAAAACCTGTATATCTTAGCAATTGTTAGCATCCTAGCCGTCCTTAGAGCCATATCTTACCTTGGCGGCCTAGTAAACCTGTATATCTTAGCAATCGTTAGCATCCTAGCCGTCCTTAGTGCCATATCTTACCTTGGCTGCCTAATAAACTTGTATATCTTCGCAATCGTTATCATCCTAGCCTTCATTAATGCCTTATCTTACCTTTGCGGCCAAGTAAACCTGCATATCTTCGCAATCGTTAGCATCCTAGCCGTCCTTAGTGCCTCATCTTACCTTTGCGGCCTAGAAAACCTGTATATCTTAGCAATCGTTGGCATCCTAGCCGTCCTTAGCGCCTTAGCTTACCTTTTCGCCTAGTAAACCTGTATATCTTCGGAATCGTTAGCATCCTAGCCGTCCTTAGTGCCAATTCTTACCTTGACGGCCTATTAAAGCTGTATACCTAAGCAATTGTTAGCATCCTAGTCGTCCTTCGTGCGATATCTTACCTTTGAGGCCTATTAAACCTATGTATATCTTCGCAATCATTAGCATCCTAGCCTTCATTAGTGCATTACCTTACCTTTGCGGCCTAGTAAAGCTGTATATCTTCGCAATCGTTAGCATTCTAGCCGTCCTTAGTGCCTTACCTAACCTTTGCGGCCTAAAAAACCTGTATATCTTCGCAATCGTTTGCATTCTAGCCGTCCTTAGTGCGATATCTTACGTTTGCGGCCTAGTAAACCTATGAATATCTTCGCAATCGTTAGCACCCTAGCCGTCCTTAGCTGCCTTATCTTACCTTAGCGACCTAGTAAAGCTGTATACTTAAGCAATTGTTAGCATCCTAGCCGTCCTTAGAGCCATATCTTACCTTGGCGGCCTAGTAAACCTGTATATCTTAGTAATCGTTAGCATTCTAGCCGTCCTTTGTGCCTTACCTCACCTTTGCAGCCTAGTAAATCTGTATATCTTCGCAATCGCTAGCATTCTAGCCGTCCTTAGTGCCTTACCTTACCTTGGCTGTCTAGTAAACCTGTATTTCTTAGCAATCGTTAGCATTCTATTCGTCCTTTGTGCCTTTCCTTACCTTTGCGGCCTAGTAAACCTATGTATCTTAGCAATCGTTAGCATCCTAGCCGTCCTTAGTGCCATATCTTACCCTAGCTGCCTAATAAACTTGTATATCTTCGCAATCGTTAGCATCCTAGCCTTCATTAGTGCATTACCTTACCTTTGCGGCCTAGTAAACCTGTATATCTTCGCAATTGTTAGCATCCTAGCCTTCATTAGTGCATTACCTTACCTTTGCGGTCTAGTAAACCTGTATATCTTCGCAATCGTTAGCATCCTAGCCGTCCTTAGTGCCTTAGCTTACCTTTGCGGCCTAGAAAACCTGTGTATCTTAGCAATCGTTAGCATCCTAGCCGTCCTTAGTGCCATATCTTACCTTTGCAGCCTAATGAACATGTATATCCTCAAAATCGTTAGCATCCTAGTCTTCATTAGTGCATTACCTTACCTTTGCGGCCTAGTAAACCTGTATATCTTCGCAATCGTTAGCATCCTAGACTTCATTAGTGCATTACATTACCTTTGCGGCCTAGTAAACCTGTATATCTTCGCAATCGTTAACATCCTAGCCTTCATTAATGCCTTATCTTACCTTTGCGGCCTAGTAAACCTGTATATCTTCGCAATCGTTAGCATCCTAGCCGTCCATAGTGCCTCATCTTAACTTTGCGGCCTAGAAAACCTGTATATCTTAGCAATCGTTGGCATCCTAGCCGTCTTTAGCGCCTTAGCTTACCTTTGCGGCCTAGTAAACCTGTATATCTTCGGAATCGTTAGCATCCTAGCCGTCCTTAGTGCCAATTCTTACCTTTGACGGCCTATTAAAGCTGTATACCTAAGCAATTGTTAGCATCCTAGCCGTCCTTAGTGCGATATCTTACCTTTGCTGCCTATTAAACCTATGTATATCTTCGCAATCATTAGTATCCTAGCCTTCATTAGTGCATTACCTTACCTTTGCGGTCTAGTAAACCTGTATATCTTCGCAATCGTTAGCATTCTAGCCCTCCTTAGTGCCTTACCTAACCTTTGCGGCCTAAAAAACCTGTATATCTTCGCAATCATTTGCATTCTAGCCGTCCTTAGTGCGATATCTTACCTTTGCGGCCTAGTAAACCTGTATCTCTTTGCAATCGTTAGCACCCTAGCCGTCCATAGTGCCTCATCTTAACTTTGCGGCCTAGAAAACCTGTATATCTTAGCAATCGTTGGCATCCTAGCCGTCTTTAGCGCCTTAGCTTACCTTTGCGGCCTAGTAAACCTGTATATCTTCGGAATCGTTAGCATCCTAGCCGTCCTTAGTGCCAATTCTTACTTTGACGGCCTATTAAAGCTGTATACCTAAGCAATTGTTAGCATCCTAGCCGTCCTTAGTGCGATATCTTACCTTTGCTGCCTATTAAACCTATGTATATCTTCGCAATCATTAGTATCCTAGCCTTCATTAGTGCATTACCTTACCTTTGCGGCCTAGTAAACCTGTATATCTTCGCAATCGTTAGCATTCTAGCCCTCCTTAGTGCCTTACCTAACCTTTGCGGCCTAAAAAACCTGTATATCTTCGCAATCATTTGCATTCTAGCCATCCTTAGTGCGATGTCTTACCTTTCCGAACTAGTAAACCTGTATATCTTCGCAATCGTTAGCATCCTAGCCTTCATTAGTGCATTACCTTACCTTTGCGGGCTAGTAAACCTGTATATCTTCGCAATCGTTAGCATCCTAGCCTTCATTAGTGCATTACCTCACCTTTGCGGTCTAGTAAACCTGTATATCTTCGCAATCGTTAGCATCCTAGCCGTCCTTAGTGCCTTAGCTTATCTTTGCGGCCTAGAAAACCTGTATATCTTCGCAATCGTTAGCATCCTAGCCGTCCTTAGCGCCTTAGCTTACCTTTGCGGCCTAGTAAACCTGTGTATCTTCGGAATCGTTAGCATTCTAGCCCTCCTTAGTGCCTTACCTAACCTTTGCGGCCTAAAAAACCTGTATATCTTCGCAATCATTTGCATTCTAGCCATCCTTAGTGCGATGTCTTACCTTTCCGAACTAGTAAACCTGTATATCTTCGCAATTGTTAGCATCCTAGCCGTCCTTAGTGCGATATCTTACCTTTGCAGCCTATTAAACCTCTGTATATCTTCGCAATCGTTAGCACCCTAGCCGTCCTTAGCTGCCTTATCTTACCTTGGCGGCCTGGTAAAACTGTATACCTAAGCAATTGTTAGCATCCTAGCCGTCCTTAGAGCCATATCTTACCTTGGCGGCCTAGTAAACCTGTATATCTTCGCAATCGTTAGCATCCTAGCCTTCATTAGTGCATTACCTTACCTTTGCGGCCTAGTAAACCTGTATATCTTCGCAATCGTTAACATCCTAGCCTTCATTAGTGCCTTATCTTACCTTTGCGGCCTAGAAAACCTGTATATCTTAGCAATCGTTAGCATCCTAGCCGTCCTTAGTGCCTATACTTACCTTTGCGGCCTAGTAAACCTGTATATCTTCGCAATCGTTAGCATCCTAGCCGTCCTTAGTGCCTTATCTTACCTTTGCGGCCTAGTAAACCTGTATATCTTCTAGCCGTCGCAATATATTACCTTTGCGGCCTAGTAAACCTGTATATCATCGTTAGCATCCTAGCCGTCCTTAGTGCCTTATCTAACTACCTTTGCGGCCTAGTAAACCTGTATATCTTCGCAATCGTTAGCATCCTAGCCGTCCTTAGTGCCCTTATCTTACCTTTGCGGCTTTGCGGCCTAGTAAACCTGTATATCTTCAAAATCGTTAGCATCCTAGCCTTCATTAGTGCATTACCTTACCTTTGCGGCCTAGTAAACCTGTATATCTTCGCAATCGTTAGCATCCTAGCCGTCCTTAGTGCCAATTCTTACCTTGACGGCCTATCAAACCTGTATATCTTCGCAATTGTTAGCATCCTAGCCGTCCTTAGTGCGATATCTTACCTTTGCAGCCTATTAGACCTATGTATATCTTCGCAATCGTTAGCATCCTAGCCGTCCTTAGCTGCCTTATCTTACCTTTGCGGCCTGGTAAAACTGTATATCTAAGCAATCGTTAGCATCCTAGCCGTCCTTAGAGCCATATCTTACCTTGGCGGCCTAGTAAACCTGTATATCTTCGCAATCGTTAGCATCCTAGCCTTCATTAGTGCCTTATCTTACCTTTTGCGGCCTAATGAACCTGTATATCTTTGCAATCGTTAGCATCCTAGCCGTCCTTATTGCCTTACCTCACCTTTGCAGCCTAATGAACATGTATATCTTTGCAATCGTTAGCATCCTAGCCGTCCTTGGTGCCTTACCTTACCTTTGTGGCCTAGTAAACCTGTATATCTTCGCAATCGTTAGCATCCTAGCCTTCATTAGTGCCTTATCTTACCTTTGCGGCCTAGAAAACCTGTATATCTTAGCAATCGTTAGCATCCTAGCCGTCCTTAGTGCCTTAGCTTACCTTTGCGGCCTAGTAAACCTGTATATCTTCCGAATCGTTAGCATCCTAGCCGTCCTTAGGGCGATGTCTTACCTTGGCTGCCTAATAAACCTGTATATCTTCGCAATCGTTAGCATCCTAGCCGTCCTTTGTGCCTCACCTTACCTTTGCGGCCTAGAAAACCTGTATATCTTAGCAATCGTTAGCATCCTAGCCGTCCTTAGTGCCATATCTTACCTTTGCTGCCTAGTAAACCTGTATATCTTCGCAATCGTTAGCATCCTAGCTGTCCTTTGTGCCTTACCTTATCTTTGCAGCCTAGTTAACCTGTGTATCTTAGCAATCGTTAGCATCCTAGCCGTCCTTAGTGCCATATCTTACCTTTGCGGCCTAGTAAACCTGTATATCTTCGGAATCGTTAGCATCCTAGCCGTCCCTCAAAGTACCCCATGTGCCTCAATACTTACCTTTGCGGCCTAAACTCAAACACTGTATATCTTCGCAATGGCTGCAAGACCAGGCATTGTCAAGTTCTTGTCAGTGTTAACAAGCAAAGTGCAGAGTAATGTCCGATAGAAAGACATCAAGCAGACTAGTTATTGACCTGCCAAACATGATAATTTGTCTCATTTTAAAAATATCTTACTAGCTTTTTGGGATTGAAGGACCTTGCCTGCCAGTTCGGATTAGCACCTGATTTTGACGTGATGCTCTCTCGCCTTGCTCGTGCTGATGGATGCCACAAGGTCGAAACTATTTGATCGGGGACAGATCAGCAATGGAGTTACCATTGCTGTTACCAGACAATTCTTCTGAACTTAGTGATAATTTTACAACTTGTATAGAGTTATTTATAGGTGTATTGCACCATATTTTAGGACTGCTTTGACCATTTGTTTCCACATTACTAATGGCTAATCTATTTTAGTAGTTGTCTCTTCACCTATCTACCGCACAAAGTAGATAAGCCTAGTATTATTTTTGAATTAATCGACTCTTTAGTTCCTTTAGTATTGGTTCTGCTCTGCTTCAAGCAAGTATTTATAAAAGTCTGACAAAAAATATTCAACTGGACAGGCAAAAAAGTCATTGTCACAGATTTAGTTCCAGTTTCAACAACTTTAGTTCCTGTTTCAGCTTCAACCAGTCAGAGAAGGCAGCATTCAGCAGATAAAATCATTTCCAGTCAAAAAAGGAAGGCTGAAAGCCAAGGCGATAAGAAACTTAGGACTGCATTGGTGTCAAAGTCAAATATTAATCTCCGGAGAAGTGAGAGACAGAACAATTTCTTTAAAAAGCATCAGAAAGGTGCATTTTTCAATACATAAAAAAAGAAAGTTCAGATTTAGAAAATTCTGCTTGACTATGGGAATAAGTAGACACTTCCTGATGTCTCTGAGACCTGTACAGTGTCTGTTAATACAGAAGACCATTAAAATGTACAATACATCAAATTTACAACTGTGACAAATTGCATTTTGTACTTACACGTATTTGTGTAAGGAACCTTTTGTCTAAGTTGAGACTAGGGTTCCTTAATTTTTCAATAAAGGGAAGCTTTAAGTTTCTTATACTGTTCCTTGTTGTGAGATATGTTTCAATACTCATGCTTACAGTAAATTCACATAAACTTGCATCATTTTCTCACCTAAAATACGAATGGAGTCTTTTAAGGAAGAACAATGTGAAACATATTGTTATTAATTTATTCAAAACATCTTGTTGCTGAAAAAAGGGATTCTTTGTTTTTCATCCGAGCCCAAACAGTTTCTCAAAGTTCCTTAATTTTTTGGGAATTTTCAGCCTTGAGTTCCTTACAAAGGCCTTATAAAAATTTTTACATCTGTATTTAATAACTGATTAAGCTCAATTAACCTTTAGAACGGGACAAACTGAGTCACAGTAATGCTTTAAATGAATACAATTTTCATTGTGGCATACATAAGGGCTATAGCATAAGTGGAAGCTACACAGTGGACAGAATAATCAACTACTTTAAACTAAGTAAAAAACCTGTCAAGTTACCTTTGATTTGGAATTGGATTTGTAGGAGAGAAGAACAATATTTGTGATATTAATTTACAGATTCTTTCATGTTTGTTCCTGGTGCTTCAATATTTTTGTTTTAATTGACTATTTATGAATTTATTTGCAGTACATTTGAAGAAATGTGATCACAAAAGAGCAAAATCCAGAACAATAACATCCATGTGGGGAAACACCTCAAAGTCCTCTATTTTTACTCTTGTATGGGGAACATTAAAGAGAAACCAACAAAAGTCTCAAATGCAATGATCACATTTCGATTTCAATAAAGGATTTAAGACAAAATTCAACTGGGAAATTTATATTCTTTTGCTGTTCACATTGGTTTCCCCAGACTTAGACCTTCTAACATAAAAATGGAGTAAGAAAACAATAATGGGAAGCAATACTGATGATGGAACTGATCACCTAATGATAAAAATGTTGGAAGAATTGCTTGAATGTGACTTAAAACAACAAACATGGTACAGTTTTACAAGAGGATTTCCTCGGTGTCAGACTAAAAAAACCTTCATATACAATGCCCTTTCAGTCAATGAAGGAGCCGGGTCGGGAATCAGTTGATGTCACCTTTATCAACATTACATGCAGTAGCTGAAACAAAAGCGAAAAACTTCAAAGCTTTGCAGCAAGGAAGTTTTAAAGACTTATGTTGAGCTATTTCCAGCCTTAACAAAAGGTCACAATTGTCCCTTGCGATTCTTACTCTGTACTTCCTGCAATCTATCCTGCAGTTAAGGAATCTTTCTGCTATGTCAATATTTCATGTATTTCTCTTGCAACTAAATTTATGTATAACTTGTGTTCAAGGTCCCCTCTTCTACTTTGTGATTGTAGTGAAGTATTTTTCCATAAGTTTTATGAGCTTTGGGAGAAGGCACAAGACAGATAGTTTGTCCATCCATTTCATTGGATATGTCTGTATTACACAGTCCTGCAGGCTAGTTTTCTGCAAATATATGTAAAGTATGTCTTGGATATTAATAAAATGTATTGAAAAACACAGTGTAGGCAGAAACATCGCGGCGCAAGACACAAAGTAGAACTATGTTTTTTGACAAACGTTTACATGAGTAAATGGTGGTTGGCTTTATCAGTAATACCAATTCTTATGTTGTTGAAGAGATCCATAAGTCTTTTATCAACTTTCTTCCTTTTAGTTCTTCAAATCCATACTCCACAGGGCTTAGGTATGCAATAGGGTTTTCAAATACTTGCTTATATCCGTGTGCTTGGAAAACTGATCTTAAAAATATTGCATCTAGAGCTCCATCAATGTGATCTTATGTAATTGGCCTTTTGCACACTGATACCTAATATCCCTCAGTAGCTTTACATTTGGATTCGCTTCACTTGTGATCGAGTCCCAAGTAATTGTTTTAATTTTTCATATGTATACTTGACCTGTATATCTTAGCAATCGTTAGCATCCTAGCCGTCCTTAGTGCCATATCTTACCTTTGCAGCCTAATGAACATGTATATCCTCAAAATCGTTAGCATCCTAGTCTTCATTAGTGCATTACCTTACCTTTGCGGCCTAGTAAACCTGTATATCTTCGCAATCGTTAGCATCCTAGACTTCATTAGTGCATTACATTACCTTTGCGGCCTAGTAAACCTGTATATCTTCGCAATCGTTAACATCCTAGCCTTCATTAATGCCTTATCTTACCTTTGCGGCCTAGTAAACCTGTATATCTTCGCAATCGTTAGCATCCTAGCCGTCCATAGTGCCTCATCTTAACTTTGCGGCCTAGAAAACCTGTATATCTTAGCAATCGTTGGCATCCTAGCCGTCTTTAGCGCCTTAGCTTACCTTTGCGGCCTAGTAAACCTGTATATCTTCGGAATCGTTAGCATCCTAGCCGTCCTTAGTGCCAATTCTTACTTTGACGGCCTATTAAAGCTGTATACCTAAGCAATTGTTAGCATCCTAGCCGTCCTTAGTGCGATATCTTACCTTTGCTGCCTATTAAACCTATGTATATCTTCGCAATCATTAGTATCCTAGCCTTCATTAGTGCATTACCTTACCTTTGCGGTCTAGTAAACCTGTATATCTTCGCAATCGTTAGCATTCTAGCCTCCTTAGTGCCTTACCTAACCTTTGCGGCCTAAAAAACCTGTATATCTTCGCAATCATTTGCATTCTAGCCGTCCTTAGTGCGATATCTTACCTTTGCGGCCTAGTAAACCTGTATCTCTTTGCAATCGTTAGCACCCTAGCCGTCCATAGTGCCTCATCTTAACTTTGCGGCCTAGAAAACCTGTATATCTTAGCAATCGTTGGCATCCTAGCCGTCTTTAGCGCCTTAGCTTACCTTTGCGGCCTAGTAAACCTGTATATCTTCGGAATCGTTAGCATCCTAGCCGTCCTTAGTGCCAATTCTTACTTTGACGGCCTATTAAAGCTGTATACCTAAGCAATTGTTAGCATCCTAGCCGTCCTTAGTGCGATATCTTACCTTTGCTGCCTATTAAACCTGTATATCTTCGCAATCATTAGTATCCTAGCCTTCATTAGTGCATTACCTTACCTTTGCGGCCTAGTAAACCTGTATATCTTCGCAATCGTTAGCATTCTAGCCCTCCTTAGTGCCTTACCTAACCTTTGCGGCCTAAAAAACCTGTATATCTTCGCAATCATTTGCATTCTAGCCATCCTTAGTGCGATGTCTTACCTTTCCGAACTAGTAAACCTGTATATCTTCGCAATCGTTAGCATCCTAGCCTTCATTAGTGCATTACCTTACCTTTGCGGGCTAGTAAACCTGTATATCTTCGCAATCGTTAGCATCCTAGCCTTCATTAGTGCATTACCTCACCTTTGCGGTCTAGTAAACCTGTATATCTTCGCAATCGTTAGCATCCTAGCCGTCCTTAGTGCCTTAGCTTATCTTTGCGGCCTAGAAAACCTGTATATCTTAGCAATCGTTAGCATCCTAGCCGTCCTTAGTGCCTCATCTTACTTTTGCGGCCTAGAAAACCTGTATATCTTAGCAATCGTTGGCATCTTAGCCGTCCTTAGCGCCTTAGCTTACCTTTGCGGCCTAGTAAACCTGTGTATCTTCGGAATCGTTAGCATTCTAGCCCTCCTTAGTGCCTTACCTAACCTTTGCGGCCTAAAAAACCTGTATATCTTCGCAATCATTTGCATTCTAGCCATCCTTAGTGCGATGTCTTACCTTTCCGAACTAGTAAACCTGTATATCTTCGCAATTGTTAGCATCCTAGCCGTCCTTAGTGCGATATCTTACCTTTGCAGCCTATTAAACCTCTGTATATCTTCGCAATCGTTAGCACCCTAGCCGTCCTTAGCTGCCTTATCTTACCTTGGCGGCCTGGTAAAACTGTATACCTAAGCAATTGTTAGCATCCTAGCCGTCCTTAGAGCCATATCTTACCTTGGCGGCCTAGTAAACCTGTATATCTTCGCAATCGTTAGCATCCTAGCCTTCATTAGTGCATTACCTTACCTTTGCGGCCTAGTAAACCTGTATATCTTCGCAATCGTTAGCATCCTAGCCGTCCTTAGTGCCAATTCTTACCTTGACGGCCTATCAAAGCTGTATACCAAAGCAATTGTTAGCATCCTAGCCGTCCTTAGTGCGATATCTTACCTTTGCAGCCTATTAGACCTATGTATACCTTCGCAATCGTTAGCACCCTAGCCGTCCTTAGCTGCCTTATCTTACCTTGGCGGCCTGGTAAAACTGTATACCTAAGCAATTGTTAGCATCCTAGCCGTCCTTAGAGCCATATCTTACCTTGGCGGCCTAGTAAACCTGTATATCTTCGCAATCGTTAACATACTAGCCTTCATTAGTGCCTTATCTTACTTTTGCGGCCTAATGAACATTTATATCTTTGCAATCGTTAGCATGCTAGCCGTCCTTATTGCCTTACCTCACCTTTGCAGCCTAATGAACATGTATATCTTTGCAATCGTTAGCATCCTAGCCGTCCTTGGTGCCTTACCTTACCTTTGTGGCCTAGTAAACCTGCATATCTTCGCAATCTTTAGCATCCTAGCCTTCATTAGTGCCTTATCTTACCTTTGCGGCCTAGAAAACCTGTATATCTTAGCAATCGTTAGCATCCTAGCCGTCCTTAGTGCCTTAGCTTACCTTTGCGGCCTAGTAAACCTGTATATCTTCCGAATCGTTAGCATCCTAGCCGTCCTTAGGGCGATGTCTTACCTTGGCTGCCTAATAAACTTGTATATCTTCGCAATCGTTAGCATCCTAGCCGTCCTTTGTGCCTCACCTTACCTTTGCGGCCTAGAAAACCTATGTATCTTAGCAATCGTTAGCATCCTAGCCGTCCTTAGTGCCATATCGTACCCTAGCTGCCTAATAAACTTGTATATCTTCGCAATCGTTAGCATCCTAGCTGTCCTTTGTGCCTTACCTTATCTTTGCAGCCTAGTTAACCTGTGTATCTTAGCAATCGTTAGCATCCTAGCCGTCCTTAGTGCCATATCTTACCTTTGCGGCCTAGTAAACCTGTATATCTTCGGAATCGTTAGCATCCTAGCCGTCCTTAGAGCCATATCTTACCTTGGCGGCCTAGTAAACCTGTATATCTTCGCAATCGTTAGCATTCTAGCCATCCTTAGTGCGATGTCTTACCTTTCCGAACTAGTAAACCTGTATATCTTTGCAATCGTTAGCATTCTAGCCGTCCTAAGGCGATATCTTACCTTTGCGGCCTAGTAAACCTTTTTATCTTAGCAATCGTTAGCATCCTAGCCGTCCTTAGTGCGATGTCTTACCTTGGCGGCCTAGTAAACCTGTATATCTTCGCAATCGTTAGCATTCTAGCCATCCTTAGTGCGATGTCTTACCTTTCCGAACTAGTAAACCTGTATATCTTTGCAATCGTTAGCATTCTAACCGTCATTAGCGCCATATCTTCCCTTGGCGGTCTAGTAAACCTTTTTATCTTAGCAATCGTTAGCATTCTAGCCGTCCTTTGTGCCTTACCTTACCTTTGCGGCCTAGTAAACCTGTGTATCTTAGCAATCGTTAGCATGCTAGCCGTCCTTAGTGCCATATCTTACATTGGCGGCCTAGTAAACCTGTATGTCTTCGCAATCGTTAGCATTCCAGCCGTCTTTAGCGCCATATCTTACCTTGGCTGTCTAGTAAACCTGTATATCTTCGCAATCGTTAGCATCCTAGCCGTCCTTAGTGCCAATTCTTACCTTGACGGCCTATCAAAGCTGTATACCAAAGCAATTGTTAGCATCCTAGCCGTCCTTAGTGCGATATCTTACCTTTGCAGCCTATTAGACCTATGTATACCTTCGCAATCGTTAGCACCCTAGCCGTCCTTAGCTGCCTTATCTTACCTTGGCGGCCTGGTAAAACTGTATACCTAAGCAATTGTTAGCATCCTAGCCGTCCTTAGAGCCATATCTTACCTTGGCGGCCTAGTAAACCTGTATATCTTCGCAATCGTTAACATACTAGCCTTCATTAGTGCCTTATCTTACTTTTGCGGCCTAATGAACATGTATATCTTTGCAATCGTTAGCATCCTAGCCGTCCTTATTGCCTTACCTCACCTTTGCAACCTTTCTAAAAGTTTCATTTCTAATATGAAAGAAAAAATTTCTCCCTTTCAAAAAGTGATATATTCTGATAATTAAGATGCTTTTCCTAAGAAGATCGCTAGAGTTTTCATTTCAAGTCAACGTCTAAATATTCATATCTTACAAAAGTTGAATATTGCATTGAGGGATACAAACATCGCATTTGTGACATTTGCTGATTTTGTCAGATATGAACTACTGCACAAAAAAGTGATGTAAAAGAAGAAAAAAAAGCAAGAGCTTAGATTTTCGTCAGATATGAGCATGGAATGTTTTGAAACATGCTGCAATTATTAGCATTGAAAAAGGACGTCAAGTAAGTAAATTAATGAGCTTTAAAGAAAAAATTCCGCATTTGTCAAGCCGGAGAAAATTTTCGAAGGCGTTTGGGGGCATGATTATTGAAAGCATGTATGACTTAACTGGAAAGAACAAAAACACAATTTCTGTTGTTTTGATTACGAAAGGTACACTACAAAATATGACTACTAAACAATTTATAGTATTTTTGCTTTGTAGGAACAATTTATTGACATTTTCCTTCTTATCACTGGTATTGCGACATTTGCTGCATTTGAAGGTTATTTTCATTGTTACTCAAAATAAACAAATCTATATGCCATTCAGGTGGTCCATAATTTTCTTAAATCAGACAGCTTATTGAGAATCAGGTTAAATTTCTAAAAGAAGGAAATAACCTTTTGAAAATAGAAAGAAGTATGACATGCAGCACATGTCGCAGAACTCAAATATTGAGAGAGAGAGAAGAGATTGAGAGACTTGTGTATTTTTCAGACTTACCCAGAACTGAAATATGACAGAGAAAACAATCACAGTGTTAATAACATTACACCTTTACAGTAAAAAAAGTTATCAAATTGTAGATGAAATACAAACACATCAGAATTATTTTCTCGAACAAGAGGTTGCTCTGGTCTGACATCTCCCTAAAACACCCCTCCGTAGATATTGAGGGCCAGCCTACAGCCTCAAAGTACCCCATGAGGCCCAATACTTCCTCCCAAACAAACCTCAAACACTGAAGAAACAAAATGGCTGCAAGACCAGGCATTGTCAAGTTCTTGTCAGTGTTAACAAGCAAAGTGCAGAGTAATGTCCGATAGAAAGACATCAAGCAGACTAGTTATTGACCTGCCAAACATGATAATTTGTCTCATTTTAAAAAATATCTTACTAGCTTTTTGGGATTGAAGGACCTTGCCTGCCAGTTCGGATTAGCACCTGATTTTGACGTGATGCTCTCTCGCCTTGCTCGTGCTGATGGATGCCACAAGGTCGAAACTATTTGATCGGGACAGATCAGCAATGGAGTTACCATTGCTGTTACCAGACAATTCTTCTGAACTTAGTGATAATTTTACAACTTGTATAGAGTTATTTATAGGTGTATTGCACCATATTTTAGGACTGCTTTGACCATTTGTTTCCACATTACTAATGGCTAATCTATTTTAGTAGTTGTCTCTTCACCTATCTACCGCACAAAGTAGATAAGCCTAGTATTATTTTTGAATTAATCGACTCTTTAGTTCCTTTAGTATTGGTTCTGCTCTGCTTCAAGCAAGTATTTATAAAAGTCTGACAAAAAATATTCAACTGGACAGGCAAAAAAGTCATTGTCACAGATTTAGTTCCAGTTTCAACAACTTTAGTTCCTGTTTCAGCTTCAACCAGTCAGAGAAGGCAGCATTCAGCAGATAAAATCATTTCCAGTCAAAAAAGGAAGGCTGAAAGCCAAGGCGATAAGAAACTTAGGACTGCATTGGTGTCAAAGTCAAATATTAATCTCCGGAGAAGTGAGAGACAGAACAATTTCTTTAAAAAGCATCAGAAAGGTGCATTTTTCAATACATAAAAAAAGAAAGTTCAGATTTAGAAAATTCTGCTTGACTAAGTGGGAATAAGTAGACACTTCCTGATGTCTCTGAGACCTGTACAGTGTCTGTTAATACAGAAGACCATTAAAATGTACAATACATCAAATTTACAACTGTGACAAATTGCATTTTGTACTTACACGTATTTGTGTAAGGAACCTTTGTCTAAGTTGAGACTAGGGTTCCTTAATTTTTCAATAAAGGAAGCTTTAAGTTTCTTATACTGTTCCTTGTTGTGAGATATGTTTCAATACTCATGCTTACAGTAAATTCACATAAACTTGCATCATTTTCTCACCTAAAATACGAATGGAGTCTTTTAAGGAAGAACAATGTGAAACATATTGTTATTAATTTATTCAAAACATCTTGTTGCTGAAAAAGGATTCTTTGTTTTTCATCCGAGCCCAAACAGTTTCTCAAAGTTCCTTAATTTTTGGGAATTTTCAGCCTTGAGTTCCTTACAAAGGCCTTATAAAAATTTTTACATCTGTATTTAATAACTGATTAAGCTCAATTAACCTTTAGAACGGGACAAACTGAGTCACAGTAATGCTTTAAATGAATACAATTTTCATTGTGGCATACATAAGGGCTATAGCATAAGTGGAAGCTACACAGTGGACAGAATAATCAACTACTTTAAACTAAGTAAAAAACCTGTCAAGTTACCTTTGATTTGGAATTGGATTTGTAGGAGAGAAGAACAATATTTGTGATATTAATTTACAGATTCTTTCATGTTTGTTCCTGGTGCTTCAATATTTTTGTTTTAATTGACTATTTATGAATTTATTTGCAGTACATTTGAAGAAATGTGATCACAAAAGAGCAAAATCCAGAACAATAACATCCATGTGGGGAAACACCTCAAAGTCCTCTATTTTTACTCTTGTATGGGGAACATTAAAGAGAAACCAACAAAAGTCTCAAATGCAATGATCACATTTCGATTTCAATAAAGGATTTAAGACAAAATTCAACTGGGAAATTTATATTCTTTTGCTGTTCACATTGGTTTCCCCAGACTTAGACCTTCTAACATAAAAATGGAGTAAGAAAACAATAATGGGAAGCAATACTGATGATGGAACTGATCACCTAATGATAAAAATGTTGGAAGAATTGCTTGAATGTGACTTAAAACAACAAACATGGTACAGTTTTACAAGAGGATTTCCTCGGTGTCAGACTAAAAAAACCTTCATATACAATGCCCTTTCAGTCAATGAAGGAGCCGGGTCGGGAATCAGTTGATGTCACCTTTATCAACATTACATGCAGTAGCTGAAACAAAAGCGAAAAACTTCAAAGCTTTGCAGCAAGGAAGTTTTAAAGACTTATGTTGAGCTATTTCCAGCCTTAACAAAAGGTCACAATTGTCCCTTGCGATTCTTACTCTGTACTTCCTGCAATCTATCCTGCAGTTAAGGAATCTTTCTGCTATGTCAATATTTCATGTATTTCTCTTGCAACTAAATTTATGTATAACTTGTGTTCAAGGTCCCCTCTTCTACTTTGTGATTGTAGTGAAGTATTTTTCCATAAGTTTTATGAGCTTTGGGAGAAGGCACAAGACAGATAGTTTGTCCATCCATTTCATTGGATATGTCTGTATTACACAGTCCTGCAGGCTAGTTTTCTGCAAATATATGTAAAGTATGTCTTGGATATTAATAAAATGTATTGAAAAACACAGTGTAGGCAGAAACATCGCGGCGCAAGACACAAAGTAGAACTATGTTTTTTGACAAACGTTTACATGAGTAAATGGTGGTTGGCTTTATCAGTAATACCAATTCTTATGTTGTTGAAGAGATCCATAAGTCTTTTATCAACTTTCTTCCTTTTAGTTCTTCAAATCCATACTCCACAGGGCTTAGGTATGCAATAGGGTTTTCAAATACTTGCTTATATCCGTGTGCTTGGAAAACTGATCTTAAAAATATTGCATCTAGAGCTCCATCAATGTGATCTTATGTAATTGGCCTTTTGCACACTGATACCTAATATCCCTCAGTAGCTTTACATTTGGATTCGCTTCACTTGTGATCGAGTCCCAAGTAATTGTTTTAATTTTTCATATGTATACTTGGTTTATGTGGAAGTATATACGAGCATAGAGGAGTAGGAAAGCTGTTTTACACAAATTTGTATTCGTTAAGAGCCCATTGTTATCAACAAGTGGAGGGAGGATTTGTCTTTGTATGCCTCACAAAACACTGCCAAAGCCAAGTTTTTAGTTATATTTCGAATTCCAGGATTTTTATCACTTACCTTTGCGGCCTAGTAAACCTATGAATATCTTCGCAATCGTTAGCACCCTAGCCGTCCTTAGCTGCCTTATCTTACCTTAGCGACCTAGTAAAGCTGTATACTTAAGCAATTGTTAGCATCCTAGCCGTCCTTAGTGCCAATTCTTACCTTGACGGCCTATTAGAGCTGTATACCTAAGCAATTGTTAGCATCCTAGCCGTCCTTAGTGCGATATCTTACCTTTGCGGCCTATTAAACCTATGTATATCTTCGCAATCATTAGCATCCTAGCCTTCATTAGTGCATTACCTTACCTTTGCGGCCTAGTAAACCTGTATATCTTCGCAATCGTTAGCATCCTAGGCGTCCTTAGTGCCAATTCTTTCCTTGACGGCCTATTAAAGCTGTATACCTAAGCAATTCTTAGCATCCTAGCCGTCCTTAGTGCGATATCTTACCTTGGCTGTCTAGTAAACCTGTATATCTTCGCAATCGTTAGCATCCTAGCCGTCCTTAGTGCCAATTCTTACCTTGACGGCCTATTAAAGCTGTATACCTAAGCAATTGTTAGCATCCTAGTCGTCCTTAGTGCGATATCTTACCTTTGAGGCCTATTAAACCTATGTATATCTTCGCAATCATTAGCATCCTAGCCTTCATTAGTGCATTACCTTACCTTTGCGGCCTAGTAAAGCTGTATATCTTCGCAATCGTTAGCATTCTAGCCGTCCTTAGTGCCTTACCTAACCTTTGCGGCCTAAAAAACCTGTATATCTTCGCAATCGTTTGCATTCTAGCCGTCCTTAGTGCGATATCTTACCTTTGCGGCCTAGTAAACCTATGTATATCTTCGCAATCGTTAGCACCCTAGCCGTCCTAAGCTGCCTTATCTTACCTTAGCGACCTAGTAAAGCTGTATACTTAAGCAATTGTTAGCATCCTAGCCGTCCTTAGAGCCATATCTTACCTTGGCGGCCTAGTAAACCTGTATATCTTAGCAATCGTTAGCATTCTAGCCGTCCTTTGTGCCTTACCTCACCTTTGCAGCCTAGTAAATCTGTATATCTTCGCAATCGCTAGCATTCTAGCCGTCCTTAGTGCCTTACCTTACCTTGGCTGTCTAGTAAACCTGTATTTCTTAGCAATCGTTAGCATTCTATTCGTCCTTTGTGCCTTTCCTTACCTTTGCGGCCTAGTAAACCTATGTATCTTAGCAATCGTTAGCATCCTAGCCGTCCTTAGTGCCATATCTTACCCTAGCTGCCTAATAAACTTGTATATCTTCGCAATCGTTAGCATCCTAGCCTTCATTAGTGCATTACCTTACCTTTGCGGCCTAGTAAACCTGTATATCTTCGCAATTGTTAGCATCCTAGCCTTCATTAGTGCATTACCTTACCTTTGCGGTCTAGTAAACCTGTATATCTTCGCAATCGTTAGCATCCTAGCCGTCCTTAGTGCCTTAGCTTACCTTTGCGGCCTAGAAAACCTGTGTATCTTAGCAATCGTTAGCATCCTAGCCGTCCTTAGTGCCATATCTTACCTTTGCAGCCTAATGAACATGTATATCCTCAAAATCGTTAGCATCCTAGTCTTCATTAGTGCATTACCTTACCTTTGCGGCCTAGTAAACCTGTATATCTTCGCAATCGTTAGCATCCTAGACTTCATTAGTGCATTACATTACCTTTGCGGCCTAGTAAACCTGTATATCTTCGCAATCGTTAACATCCTAGCCTTCATTAATGCCTTATCTTACCTTTGCGGCCTAGTAAACCTGTATATCTTCGCAATCGTTAGCATCCTAGCCGTCCATAGTGCCTCATCTTAACTTTGCGGCCTAGAAAACCTGTATATCTTAGCAATCGTTGGCATCCTAGCCGTCTTTAGCGCCTTAGCTTACCTTTGCGGCCTAGTAAACCTGTATATCTTCGGAATCGTTAGCATCCTAGCCGTCCTTAGTGCCAATTCTTACTTTGACGGCCTATTAAAGCTGTATACCTAAGCAATTGTTAGCATCCTAGCCGTCCTTAGTGCGATATCTTACCTTTGCTGCCTATTAAACCTATGTATATCTTCGCAATCATTAGTATCCTAGCCTTCATTAGTGCATTACCTTACCTTTGCGGTCTAGTAAACCTGTATATCTTCGCAATCGTTAGCATTCTAGCCCTCCTTAGTGCCTTACCTAACCTTTGCGGCCTAAAAAACCTGTATATCTTCGCAATCATTTGCATTCTAGCCGTCCTTAGTGCGATATCTTACCTTTGCGGCCTAGTAAACCTGTATCTCTTTGCAATCGTTAGCACCCTAGCCGTCCATAGTGCCTCATCTTAACTTTGCGGCCTAGAAAACCTGTATATCTTAGCAATCGTTGGCATCCTAGCCGTCTTTAGCGCCTTAGCTTACCTTTGCGGCCTAGTAAACCTGTATATCTTCGGAATCGTTAGCATCCTAGCCGTCCTTAGGGCGATGTCTTACCTTGGCTGCCTAATAAACTTGTATATCTTCGCAATCGTTAGCATCCTAGCCGTCCTTTGTGCCTCACCTTACCTTTGCGGCCTAGAAAACCTATGTATCTTAGCAATCGTTAGCATCCTAGCCGTCCTTAGTGCCATATCGTACCCTAGCTGCCTAATAAACTTGTATATCTTCGCAATCGTTAGCATCCTAGCTGTCCTTTGTGCCTTACCTTATCTTTGCAGCCTAGTTAACCTGTGTATCTTAGCAATCGTTAGCATCCTAGCCGTCCTTAGTGCCATATCTTACCTTTGCGGCCTAGTAAACCTGTATATCTTCGGAATCGTTAGCATCCTAGCCGTCCTTAGAGCCATATCTTACCTTGGCGGCCTAGTAAACCTGTATATCTTCGCAATCGTTAGCATTCTAGCCATCCTTAGTGCGATGTCTTACCTTTCCGAACTAGTAAACCTGTATATCTTTGCAATCGTTAGCATTCTAGCCGTCCTAAGGCGATATCTTACCTTTGCGGCCTAGTAAACCTTTTTATCTTAGCAATCGTTAGCATCCTAGCCGTCCTTAGTGCGATGTCTTACCTTGGCGGCCTAGTAAACCTGTATATCTTCGCAATCGTTAGCATTCTAGCCATCCTTAGTGCGATGTCTTACCTTTCCGAACTAGTAAACCTGTATATCTTTGCAATCGTTAGCATTCTAACCGTCATTAGCGCCATATCTTCCCTTGGCGGTCTAGTAAACCTTTTTATCTTAGCAATCGTTAGCATTCTAGCCGTCCTTTGTGCCTTACCTTACCTTTGCGGCCTAGTAAACCTGTGTATCTTAGCAATCGTTAGCATGCTAGCCGTCCTTAGTGCCATATCTTACATTGGCGGCCTAGTAAACCTGTATGTCTTCGCAATCGTTAGCATTCCAGCCGTCTTTAGCGCCATATCTTACCTTGGCTGTCTAGTAAACCTGTATATCTTCGCAATCGTTAGCATCCTAGCCGTCCTTAGTGCCAATTCTTACCTTGACGGCCTATCAAAGCTGTATACCAAAGCAATTGTTAGCATCCTAGCCGTCCTTAGTGCGATATCTTACCTTTGCAGCCTATTAGACCTATGTATACCTTCGCAATCGTTAGCACCCTAGCCGTCCTTAGCTGCCTTATCTTACCTTGGCGGCCTGGTAAAACTGTATACCTAAGCAATTGTTAGCATCCTAGCCGTCCTTAGAGCCATATCTTACCTTGGCGGCCTAGTAAACCTGTATATCTTCGCAATCGTTAACATACTAGCCTTCATTAGTGCCTTATCTTACTTTTGCGGCCTAATGAACATGTATATCTTTGCAATCGTTAGCATCCTAGCCGTCCTTATTGCCTTACCTCACCTTTGCAACCTTTCTAAAAGTTTCATTTCTAATATGAAAGAAAAAATTTCTCCCTTTCAAAAAGTGATATATTCTGATAATTAAGATGCTTTTCCTAAGAAGATCGCTAGAGTTTTCATTTCAAGTCAACGTCTAAATATTCATATCTTACAAAAGTTGAATATTGCATTGAGGGATACAAACATCGCATTTGTGACATTTGCTGATTTTGTCAGATATGAACTACTGCACAAAAAAGTGATGTAAAAGAAGAAAAAAAAGCAAGAGCTTAGATTTTCGTCAGATATGAGCTTGGAATGTTTTGAAACATGCTGCAATTATTAGCATTGAAAAAGGACGTCAAGTAAGTAAATTAATGAGCTTTAAAGAAAAAATTCCGCATTTGTCAAGCCGGAGAAAATTTTCGAAGGCGTTTGGGGGCATGATTATTGAAAGCATGGATGACTTAACTGGAAAGAACAAAAACACAATTTCTGTTGTTTTGATTACGAAAGGTACACTACAAAATATGACTACTAAACAATTTATAGTATTTTTTGCTTTGTAGGAACAATTTATTGACATTTTCCTTCTTATCACTGGTATTGCGACATTTGCTGCATTTGAAGGTTATTTTCATTGTTACTCAAAAATAAACAAATCTATATGCCATTCAGGTGGTCCATAATTTTCTTAAATCAGACAGCTTATTGAGAATCAGGTTAAATTTCTAAAAAGAAGGAAATAACCTTTTGAAAATAGAAAGAAGTATGACATGCAGCACATGTCGCAGAACTCAAATATTGAGAGAGAGAGAAAGAGATTGAGAGACTTGTGTATTTTTTCAGACTTACCCAGAACTGAAATATGACAGAGAAAACAATCACAGTGTTAATAACATTACACCTTTACAGTAAAAAAAGTTATCAAATTGTAGATGAAATACAAACACATCAGAATTATTTTCTCGAACAAGAGGTTGCTCTGGTCTGACATCTCCCCTAAAACACCCCCTCCGTAGATATTGAGGGCCAGCCTACAGCCTCAAAGTACCCCATGAGGCCCAATACTTCCTCCCAAACAAACCTCAAACACTGAAGAAACAAAATGGCTGCAAGACCAGGCATTGTCAAGTTCTTGTCAGTGTTAACAAGCAAAGTGCAGAGTAATGTCCGATAGAAAGACATCAAGCAGACTAGTTATTGACCTGCCAAACATGATAATTTGTCTCATTTTAAAAAATATCTTACTAGCTTTTTGGGATTGAAGGACCTTGCCTGCCAGTTCGGATTAGCACCTGATTTTGACGTGATGCTCTCTCGCCTTGCTCGTGCTGATGGATGCCACAAGGTCGAAACTATTTGATCGGGACAGATCAGCAATGGAGTTACCATTGCTGTTACCAGACAATTCTTCTGAACTTAGTGATAATTTTACAACTTGTATAGAGTTATTTATAGGTGTATTGCACCATATTTTAGGACTGCTTTGACCATTTGTTTCCACATTACTAATGGCTAATCTATTTTAGTAGTTGTCTCTTCACCTATCTACCGCACAAAGTAGATAAGCCTAGTATTATTTTTGAATTAATCGACTCTTTAGTTCCTTTAGTATTGGTTCTGCTCTGCTTCAAGCAAGTATTTATAAAAGTCTGACAAAAAATATTCAACTGGACAGGCAAAAAAGTCATTGTCACAGATTTAGTTCCAGTTTCAACAACTTTAGTTCCTGTTTCAGCTTCAACCAGTCAGAGAAGGCAGCATTCAGCAGATAAAATCATTTCCAGTCAAAAGGAAGGCTGAAAGCCAAGGCGATAAGAAACTTAGGACTGCATTGGTGTCAAAGTCAAATATTAATCTCCGGAGAAGTGAGAGACAGAACAATTTCTTTAAAAAGCATCAGAAAGGTGCATTTTTCAATACATAAAAAAAGAAAGTTCAGATTTAGAAAATTCTGCTTGACTAAGTGGGAATAAGTAGACACTTCCTGATGTCTCTGAGACCTGTACAGTGTCTGTTAATACAGAAGACCATTAAAATGTACAATACATCAAATTTACAACTGTGACAAATTGCATTTTGTACTTACACGTATTTGTGTAAGGAACCTTTTGTCTAAGTTGAGACTAGGGTTCCTTAATTTTTCAATAAAGGGAAGCTTTAAGTTTCTTATACTGTTCCTTGTTGTGAGATATGTTTCAATACTCATGCTTACAGTAAATTCACATAAACTTGCATCATTTTCTCACCTAAAATACGAATGGAGTCTTTTAAGGAAGAACAATGTGAAACATATTGTTATTAATTTATTCAAAACATCTTGTTGCTGAAAAAAGGGATTCTTTGTTTTTCATCCGAGCCCAAACAGTTTCTCAAAGTTCCTTAATTTTTTGGGAATTTTCAGCCTTGAGTTCCTTACAAAGGCCTTATAAAAATTTTTACATCTGTATTTAATAACTGATTAAGCTCAATTAACCTTTAGAACGGGACAAACTGAGTCACAGTAATGCTTTAAATGAATACAATTTTCATTGTGGCATACATAAGGGCTATAGCATAAGTGGAAGCTACACAGTGGACAGAATAATCAACTACTTTAAACTAAGTAAAAAACCTGTCAAGTTACCTTTGATTTGGAATTGGATTTGTAGGAGAGAAGAACAATATTTGTGATATTAATTTACAGATTCTTTCATGTTTGTTCCTGGTGCTTCAATATTTTTTGTTTTAATTGACTATTTATGAATTTATTTGCAGTACATTTGAAGAAATGTGATCACAAAAGAGCAAAATCCAGAACAATAACATCCATGTGGGGAAACACCTCAAAGTCCTCTATTTTTACTCTTGTATGGGGAACATTAAAGAGAAACCAACAAAAGTCTCAAATGCAATGATCACATTTCGATTTCAATAAAGGATTTAAGACAAAATTCAACTGGGAAATTTATATTCTTTTGCTGTTCACATTGGTTTCCCCAGACTTAGACCTTCTAACATAAAAATGGAGTAAGAAAACAATAATGGGAAGCAATACTGATGATGGAACTGATCACCTAATGATAAAAATGTTGGAAGAATTGCTTGAATGTGACTTAAAACAACAAACATGGTACAGTTTTACAAGAGGATTTCCTCGGTGTCAGACTAAAAAAACCTTCATATACAATGCCCTTTCAGTCAATGAAGGAGCCGGTCGGGAATCAGTTGATGTCACCTTTATCAACATTACATGCAGTAGCTGAAACAAAAGCGAAAAACTTCAAAGCTTTGCAGCAAGGAAGTTTTAAAGACTTATGTTGAGCTATTTCCAGCCTTAACAAAAGGTCACAATTGTCCCTTGCGATTCTTACTCTGTACTTCCTGCAATCTATCCTGCAGTTAAGGAATCTTTCTGCTATGTCAATATTTCATGTATTTCTCTTGCAACTAAATTTATGTATAACTTGTGTTCAAGGTCCCCTCTTCTACTTTGTGATTGTAGTGAAGTATTTTTCCATAAGTTTTATGAGCTTTGGGAGAAGGCACAAGACAGATAGTTTGTCCATCCATTTCATTGGATATGTCTGTATTACACAGTCCTGCAGGCTAGTTTTCTGCAAATATATGTAAAGTATGTCTTGGATATTAATAAAATGTATTGAAAAACACAGTGTAGGCAGAAACATCGCGGCGCAAGACACAAAGTAGAACTATGTTTTTTGACAAACGTTTACATGAGTAAATGGTGGTTGGCTTTATCAGTAATACCAATTCTTATGTTGTTGAAGAGATCCATAAGTCTTTTATCAACTTTCTTCCTTTTAGTTCTTCAAATCCATACTCCACAGGGCTTAGGTATGCAATAGGGTTTTCAAATACTTGCTTATATCCGTGTGCTTGGAAAACTGATCTTAAAAATATTGCATCTAGAGCTCCATCAATGTGATCTTATGTAATTGGCCTTTTGCACACTGATACCTAATATCCCTCAGTAGCTTTACATTTGGATTCGCTTCACTTGTGATCGAGTCCCAAGTAATTGTTTTAATTTTTCATATGTATACTTGGTTTATGTGGAAGTATATACGAGCATAGAGGAGTAGGAAAGCTGTTTTACACAAATTTGTATTCGTTAAGAGCCCATTGTTATCAACAAGTGGAGGGAGGATTTGTCTTTGTATGCCTCACAAAACACTGCCAAAGCCAAGTTTTTAGTTATATTTCGAATTCCAGGATTTTATCACTTCCTGTAAAATTAC